>CAXHUL010000567.1:62583-125856 GCA_964019695.1 Loripinus fragilis
GGTTGTTTAACGGTTGTCGGTAAAAGCCCTAGCCGGACCGTGCCGGACCGAACCTACGATTGTGACCGAAGTTGGTCTCCGGAGAATGACGATTTTCGGTACCGGCTTTTATAACCCAATTAAAAAACGAAGTAATAGAGGTGAATTATAGCCATTAAAATATTAAAATCAATGCGTATTTTACATGCACCGATTCGCTATTAAATAAGGACAGGTTCGCAAAGTAAAACGATATTTGGCATTTTAAAAAAATGAGAATAATCACTAAAATTTTACACACGGTTTCTCGCTCCCGGATTGTTCGGTCGATTCCGTGAAACGTCGTTTCTGCCGGGTCTGCCGGTTCGTTTTGGCACTGCAAAAAAAACTATTATATGGCCTAATATCTTCAGATCTTCGTCCGTGATTGATTGGATTGATAGATTGGCAGACAAATAGACAGATACTTTTAAAATACACAGTCCTTAGTCATGGGCCAGTGCTTTTAATGGCAGGTTTTACGGTCTGCTGGACTGATCATTTGCCGGGTCGATTTGGCACATGAATGCACTAAAATCAAAACTTCGTTTAAGACAGACAGACAGATAAACAGACAGACAGACGAAATGTTTGATTGATAGATAGATAGATAGATAGATAGATAGATAGATAGATAGATAGATAGATAGATAGATAGATAGATAGATAGATAGATAGATAGATAGATAGATAGATCCTATAAAAGTTCATAGACCTGAGTCATGGATAGTTTTGATATAATTAGGGCCTACTGCCGGTTTTCCGAATCTGCAAGAGAATTTCAATTGCCGGGTCTGCCAGAGCGTGTCACCTGCCGGGTCTGTCAGAGCGTGTCATCTGCTGGGTCTACCACCTTGTTCCATCTGCCGGACCTGCAGGACTGTTTCATCTGATCTACATATACAGACTCATCTGATCTAGACAGACAGACAGATCCTTTTCAAATTCACATACCTAAGCAATCATTTTTTGCCGGGTCTGGCAGATCGTTTCATCTGCCGGGTCTGCACGAGCGTTTCATCTGCCGGGTTGTTCCGACAGTGCATAAGGAACTACTATAAAAATAAATTGTCACATCTTTGTAAAAGACAGACTGACAGACGGAGGGACACACAGACAGATGTAGACATATGATAGATCGATATACTCTCTCTCTCTCTCTCTCTCTCTCTCTCTCTCTCTCTCTCAATATATGCAATAGGCTTAAAAAGAAGAAATGTATTTTGGATTGTCTTTTTATGCATCTGACAAGTCTCATCGGGACAGATAATGCGCGGATCCAGAAAGTTTTGACAGAGGGGTCTACTTTTGACAATGTTTCTGTTTTAGTTGTTGAGAGTAGAGAGGACTCAAATATCACTATAAGCGGACCGATTGGTCCGCCAGCGAAACGCCAGTTTCTTTTCTTTTTTTTGTTGGTTGTTGAGGGGTGAGAGGATCCAAATGCCACTATAAGCGGGCCATCATCGGCACGCCAGCGAAACGCCATTTAACAGCGAAACGCCAGTTTTGCTATATTTTTGTGATTTTCCAGGGGGGGGGGGTCCGGACCCCCTGCCCCCCCCCCCCAACCCCCTTTGGATACGCGCATGCAGATCCCTTTAATTCTCCCAATGCCACGCCACGAGAAAAACTGACTTTGTTCCGCGCTAAAATAGAAGACGCAGACCAGCCTGAGCATCTGATTAGTCCGATTAGCGCATGTATTGTTCGCTAGGTCTGTAAATATCTCAACTTGTTACAAGCAAAGTTTCATAGAGGATATTTACTTTTTTGAGGTGAATACCAATATATATTTAGAAGATCAGAATTTTCATGAGTGCGCAGCACGAATGAAAATTTCGATGTTTTCAACTCACGAGAGTTATAGGCGTTTGAACTTTCGAAATGTGCTGCATTAAGTGAATGGAAAAGTCAGAGGTGATAAAAAAAACGCTACAGTATAAATATAGGCTGATATTAGTTACTAGTGATTGATATCATATCACTTCACTAGTAATTGATATCACTTTTATTTGTTTTTGATATGCATTGATTTCACTGCTAAGCATAAAATAAAGTATTCTTCTACACCGTACACCTTTAAACATGTGCAGACTGTTTCAGACTAACCGCGTATCTGCACAGTCTGAAGACCAGTTTTCGCTTGAAGTATCGTTTATGTAACATTTATGCATGCAGCACTGTCCTTGTATGTAATTTTCGCAGATGCAGATGCTTAAAGTATTTTTTGTGTTTAAAGCGTTCTGTTTACTCATTCAAATTACAAAGCCCTTAACTTTTGGTGGTGATTTAATATGAGCTATCGTATAACACATTCTGTTATCAGGGTGTTGTTACTAAACCATCCTGTGGAGACTTGAATGTTTGACCGTCGACATGGAAATAAGCTATACAGACGTATACAATGAACACTTTTAATACACTGGGAAGTCTGCCGGTTTTGGTCTGTCACTCTATTTCATCTGCTGGGTCGATTTGGCATTGCCTTAACATCTACAGACAGACAGACAGACAGTCCAACAGACAGACAGATAGACAAGAACGGGCGGACAAGGATCCATTTAAAATTCGAAGACCTAAGTCATGGATCGATGTGTTGTAATTCGCCGGGTCTGCGGAACCATTTCTTCTGCCGGGTCTGCCAGACGGTTTCTTTATTTCGTAAAAAAGTAAATAAAGAAAATAGCACAGCTATATCAGAACAGACAGAGATACAAACAAACGGATCCTTTTACAATTCATAAATCTCATGCATGCATAGATGTGTTACAATTACTGCCGGTTCTGCCGGACCGAAACGTTTTATCTGCCGGGTCTGCCAGAGCGTTTCATCTGCCGGGTCGTCTGCCGGGTCGTTTGGCAGTGTATTTACAACTACTAGATGCAAAACCGTGACAGCTTTGTCGAAGACGTTCTGGACAGATGGGCGGACTGACAGACGAACAAATCAGCTTAATTTTTTTTAGACCTAAGTCATGGATCGATGTGTTTTTATTACTGCCGGTTTTGCAGGGTCTAGGGTCTACCGTACCAAAAACGTTTCATCTTCCGGAGCGTTTCATCTGCCAGTGCCTTTACAACTACTTATAGCTAAATCAAACGAGACAGAACATAAATTTTATTTGGATTTGAGCATGATAAGACCATCGTTACAACAATACATAATATACAAACACGTATTCTGCACATGCATTTTGTGTTATTAATTTGACATGTGTAGCTCGGTGCTTTTAGGCATTTTCATCCATATTTCGCTGTAAACCCAGCTAGGACAAGGGACGGGGTTGTCTACAATACAATACCACTACAATCGTCGCATCATCGTCATTTATATATTTTCTTTCACGTACACGTGCAAAACCAAGCCAGACGCATAAAAGCGCCATCGACCCAGGGTCTGCTCTCTTCGCATCTCTCCAAAACTATATACGCACACCGCGAAGATACAAGCTCTTGGTTCGACGACACCCGCCGGACTCACTCATTATGCGAGCATTCTTTAAACAATTATATTATTTTACAGAAATATGGACATCTGTGAACATTATAGACTCCGATCAGATACTGCATGGCGCAACACCTGGTACGGATCTACACTGCTTACCATACAAATTTCCAGACCTCGTGAAGAACAAAGAGAATAAAAACAGTTGGGGACAGACTAACGGTTGGGCGGGCGGGCGGACGGACGGACGGACAGACAGTACACAGACAGACTTTTAAAATCTATCATTGTTTCGGGTCAACCTGCCTGTTTCATCAGCCGGCTCGGTAGTCCTGTAGTCCTGTCTCACATATACTCGTATGTATTTAAAACTTTCAGAGAGAGAGAGAGAGAGAGAGAGACAGACAGACAGACAGACAGACAGACAGACAGACAGACAGACAGACAAAGAGCCTTTTAAATCAACATCTCTGATTTACCCTCATTTGGGAAACAAATATATTGTTGTTGTTGTTGTTGTTGTTGTTGTTGTTGTTGTTGTTGTTGTTGTTGTTTGTTTTAGTTAGTTAGAATTGTGTTATCAAGTTAGTTCCGAAACAATTAGCTACCAGAACAGAACAGAACAGAACATAACTTTATTGGATGACAAACATCTCAGGCCACACGCAGGTGGCATAAGAGAAAACAATAACATAAATAGGTGTAATTAGTGACGCCAGTTTTCAGCGTAAAAAATACACAGGTTTGGACTATCAAGTCCAATCCCATGTATTTTTTAACCAAGTAAAGTACATTATTGTAGGCTATTGATATGTTTACTTATACGGAGTGAGCAAAATGCATCTAAATACTTGAGTAAGAATATAAAACGCAGTAATTGATCGGATCCAGTGTGGGATAATTTCAATGTGTAAATAAGACAACAGCTTACTCAAAGGTTTTCATAATCAATTCCACAAATTTTGCTAAATTAATGAGTGTCTTTCTGTTACTTGAAGAATAAAGTTCTCTAAGCTTCAATATATTTGGACGCCTATAAAAGTATGGTTTCAGATATAAAGTTCTTTCATTAGTGAAATGGCTGCATTTAAAAAGATAATGAAATTCATCTCCAATGTCTGTATCACATTTTAAATATTTCCTTTCATTTAGGGGAACTCCTTCCCAGCGCCCTACCTCGATTGGGAGTTTGTGGTTAGAGGTCCGAAATTAACATAAAGAAAGATAACTTTTCCTTGGCAAATGAAAAAGGTACTTTTCCATACAAATATCTGTTTTGAATATTGAGTAATTTTTGCCTTTTGACGAGTTGTTTAACTTTGAATACCAATCTTGTGTATATAAATCTACTAAAGTTTGTTTAATTGATAGTTTCAAAGCTTGAGCATTTTGGAGTGAATCAGCATAAAATAGACCTATTTTACCAACAGAAATTAAGGTGTCCTTAATACATTTTATCCATTTGAAGTTATAATTACCTAGTTCGTTTTCATTATAAAGTGTATTGTACAAAAGATTTGTGAGTTTTGAGTTTTTACCATTTATAATTGAAATCCAAAAACCTATCATGCGATTTTTAATATTTATTTGTAGTGGTCTTCTACCAAGTTCTGCGTATAAGATATACAGTGGTGTGCTTTTCCGTAATTTTAGAATATTGCGCAAAAAGTCATTATGTACATTTTCTATGATTTGTGTGTTTTGGTAGCCCCAGATTTCGCATCCATAAAGAAGAATAGGGGCTATTGTATGGTCAAATAACTTAATTTGTAAATCAATTGGTAAATTTAAATTTCTGATTCTCTTATAAAGTAAATTCATAGCTTTTCTTCCATGTTCAACATTATGTTTAATAGCACTGTGAAAACTCCTATTTTTTGAGAAAATGACTCCTAAATATTTGAATTCTTTACAGATTGATATGGCATGAGTACCCAACTTGAATTCGAAACGATCATCATTCCTTGTGCCAAAAATCATGATTTTAGTTTTATCATAGTTTATATCAAGTTTCCATGTTGTAGCATACTCAAAAAATAAGTCCAAATTAGCTTGAAATTGATTTTCGTCAGTACCAAAAATGACAGTGTCATCAGCGTACAACAACACAAAAATCTTCAGAAATATTGTTAACTGATCATAATTTAAATCTAGGTTTATACCAGTTGCACCATTGTTTGCCATAAAACTTTCAAGATCATTTAAGAAAATAGCAAATAATATCGGCGAAAGATTCTCACCCTGCCTAACCCCTCTAAAACTTTGGAAAAAGGAAGATTGTACTCCGTTGAATGATACACATGACTTGATATTTTTGTACATATTATGTATTACACGAAATATTTTACCATTGATATTATTACTGAGCAGTTTCATCCAAAGACCCACCCGCCAAACAGAATCAAATGCCTTAGAAAAATCTATAAAAGAGCAGAAAAGTTTCATTTTTTTAACTTTAAGAAGTTCGATTAGTGACTGTAAAACAAATATATGATCTGTTGTAGAATATCCTGATCTAAAACCTGCTTGATTTTCTTCTAAAATGTTATTCAATTCAAGGAATTTATGTAATCGTGAATTAAGAATTGAGGTGAACAATTTCCCAAAACAACTTAGTATGGTTATAGGTCTATAGTTTTCAGGTTGGTGAGGATCACCTTTTCGTTTGTAGATTGGCCTAATAATTCCTTCAAGCCAGCTTTCTGGCAAAAAACCAGTGTCAAGTACTAAATTGAAAAAAAGAACATAAATGGGGACCATTAAGTCTGCTGTATTCTTCAGATATTCATTTATAATTCGGTCGTTTGAGCATGCTTTATTATTTTTAAGAGATTTTATACCTTTTATTATTTCATTTTCTGTTATATAGCAATTTAGTATATCATCGGTTTCTTCATCAATATGCACATTTATATTATTATCGGTTTGGTCATCATAAGCTGAATCATTGCTTTTATTTAAATCTTTAAAAAATTTAAACAGGGTATCCAGTTCTATGTTTGATTTTTCATCCTTATCATCAATACTGTTCAATATTTTCCAATATTGCTTAGGGTTTTTATCATGTAATTTTCGTAACTTATTTTGCTGCAACCTATTAAACTTATTTATGTGAAAATTCATTTTCTTTTTATATGATTTACTTGCAGATGTGAGTCTATTTTTATTTTCGTGCGTCGGAATTTTATTGTGTATTTTTTTAGCTTTTAGATAATTATTTCTGGCTGATTTACACTCTTTCCCAAACCATTTATTATGTTTTTGTCTGTTATAACTATTATTTGTTGGCAGCTGATCATCACTACCTACTGTAAGAGTCTCAGAATGTACAAATATGTTGGATATTTCGTTACAAAATTCTGTTAAGGAGTCCTGTGACAAAGACGCTTTGTTTGCACTAGCAATATGAAGTTGTTGGTGTAAATTTTTAATTTTGTCTTTATCTAAGTTATTTAGAAATTCTGGTTTTTTCTCAGGGTTCCATTTTGGTTTAGTAGAATTACATTTTTTGATAGATTTATCAAATGAAATAGGCTTATGGAATACAAACGATGTACTGATGAGTGCATGGCCATCTGAGTAAATGGGGTCAAGGTCAGTAACAACAAAATTATTTACAAATTGTAGACATTCAAGTGATACAACAAAATAATCTATTGTGGAACGGTTGCGAAATGTGAGGGAACCTTTCGATTTATCATCACCACAGCGACCATTCAAAATGAGTAAATTATTGCTTTTGCACATATCTAGGAGCATTGTGCCTTCATTATTTACAGTGTTATCCTGTGAGGTTCTCTCCCTTGCAATATGCAATGCGTCCAGTTTGTCGGATATGTTACAAAATTCTAAAAGGCTGTTATCAAAATTAAATATCTGGCTAAAGTAATCATCTGCATCAATAAAATCTGGCTTATTAAAGGTGCGGGCATTGAAATCGCCATTCAGTACCACATACTTGTGATTAATGCGCATAGTCGTTATTTCAACATCGAAAAGCGATATTTCATCAGTAGTATGAAATCGTGAATCATGTGGCGGAACATATACCACTCCTAAAATTATATCTTCAGTTGCTGCAAAAAGGGTTTTGTCCAGCTTTAGCCACATAATATAATCAGAATCGGAGTCGATCTGAGATATTTTATGTGACAAAGACTTGTGAACAAAAGCCCCTATACCACCACTCCTCCTGATAAATTTCTGTTTACGCGTCTGAGAAATAAATTCATAATCAGGTATGTCAATTATATCAAAATTATCCAATTTTGTCTCACAGACAGAAAATATATGATATTTGTTCATTAAGTTAACGAAGTCTGGGTATAAAATTCTACGTCTCAAACCACATACATTTAGTGCTGCACAGTTAAGTTTTTGTGGTCGCAAACCTTTAACAATGTCAGAATTATTACTTACCAGTATCGAAGATCAAAGTATTTCTCCTTAACTCATTAAGAATATATGCTAATTGTATATACATTGTATAGATAAAGTGCTTTGTCAATAACACTTAATTAATGCTGATTGGTACCGGTTTGTGCACACAGGTGCAAATCAAAATAATAAATGCTCGGGGTTTTAAATGCATAATGGTGGTTAATTGTTGTCTATTATCAATTTTTGATTGATCTTATTTCATGTTTAATTGAGTCTTAAGAGTTCAAATTGTAAACAAAACATTTTTTTTTGTTTTGGAAGAAGAAAGACACCGCCGTATTGTCGGATGCGACGTTTGGTCGATACGTTGTTCGGTTGGCTACGACGCTTGGTCGAATATGATGTTTCGAATTGAATCGACGTAAAATTAATCACGCGCGCTTTTTTAAGGACGCAAATGAAAATGTTTTTTTTTCTAAATTTATTTCTTATAAAACAAGTCAAATTCGTCGAATCTTTATCCCCGACGAAGGGTTACTTTAGAGAAACATTGTTTGGCGTTTTGACCCCACCCCCGGGGTCGAGGGTATGTCTGTTGGCAAAATAGTTTCTACCATTGTATTGCATGCGTCGTCGGCTTTAATTTGATATGAAACATGACCATTCTCCGAAAAAAAAGTTTAATTTTGACCTTTGTCTAACCCCTAAGATCACCCCAGGGGATTTGACTCAGGCCTTCAGAATCCTGTTTGATATGTTTTTCATATTTATTGCTCCCCTGCCTGCATGCAAAATGTCAACAAAAATATTAACAACTGCCTTAGTTATTGCGAAAGGAGAGGAGTAAAGTTTTGACACTACCATGCTTCTCTACAGGCACTGGGCAAGCATGCTTTCAAGTGCCTATACTGAGACAAGGACAATAACTCTAGTGTTGAGGTCTTTTTTTTTTTTTACGAAACTTATTCTTCTGGTGTTTTCTCCTGTATATGTCCACCATGTTGCATAAATAGAATTGCAAAAAGAAGGGCGCACAATATCGTAAGTCCATGGTACATTGTACAAATCATTTATATCAAGAATGTATCAAATCTGACCATAGGTACTAAGATATGGTTCCGGAGAGACGAAAAGTGGATGTCACCAAAACTATATCCCCCACTTCGTCAGGGGGGGGGGGGGGGGGGTTATAATTGAGTGAACCATTTCGGCGGAATGTCGTACCAGGCTCCCTTTTTCATCTCTATGGAAAGTTGCATCGACTCTAGGAGTTTGAAGCACCTCAATAGCCTCAAAACCAAAGCTTTCAATGTCGTTACGTAGATCTAATGACATTATGCAGAATACCGCTTAAAGGCCATGAGATTTGCAACCATAGGTCCCTCTTATGATCTACTATACAAGCTTTATCAACCTACACACGTCTGACATGGCGCATGCTCAAAATTGTCTCGCCTTTAGGTAACAGAATCCAAGCGGTTTAAGGAATGATCCGTCATCGACTCTGATCCTGGTTTTGCCCTTTATAAAAATGATATTAAGAAAGATTTCAATTAATTTGTGGGACATAGTTGTTAAAATAATAAAGAGCGATAATAAGAAACAAATTGGGGTTCTATAAGGATGTTACCAGGGACCTCTTATCTGAAAAGCGAGCATGCTTATGTCGACATATCTAAATGCATGTTCAGTCAACAAATATCAGGATTCGATCTCCGTTTCAGTTAAGATTGTTTTATCAGTTATGAGAAACTAATCTCCGCTAGAAGACTTCTGCCGCTCCTCAGGGTGAAAACCATTTCATCGAAACAACGTTTGGCTAAAAAAATTACTTGACAATTTCGACCGAATGTCGTGCTTGACTATGTTTATCGACGAAATGTCGTACTCGACCAAAAGTCGTATGCGACCAATTGTCGTATCGTCGAAATGGTTTTCGACGAATTGTTGTGCATATATCTCTTTCGATTTAATGTGCCTGGATAGCGATTCGACCATTGCGACTCTCTTAGGTCGTTTACTATTATGGCAGACATCATGCCAAATGCTTGTCTTGGCAAAAAGTGAAGACTCAATAAAGTGTTATGGCGGCATTCCTTTTAGTTTTGTCTTTGCTTTTTTGTCAGGGGCGTACTTTTTATTTCTTTGACTCGAGAACACCGAGTCATAAATGGATTTCAATCCTTTCATGTGTATTTAAATGTATATGTCTTTGTGAGATTGTGTAGTGCTTACCCATCACGACTGAGTTTGAGTTGCATGTGCTGTCGGCACATTGGGGTTGAAATTAATTAACTTCTTTCACTTATACATACATATGAGACACAGTGAGTCTGTGTAATGTTACAACCTATGACTTGGGCTCTGGTAATGCAGTACTTTCACCGGAAGATGATGGACTGTGGTTAGACAACACATATGGATGCAATCAAAACCATGGTTTAATCATTTCTTTGAGGAATAGTTGATGTTGTATTTGCATAAAATATTCATAAAGGAGAGAGAGAGAGAGAGAGAGAGAGAGAGAGAGAGAGATATGATAACATATTTAAACAAAGCTGTTTTACAGATAGGTACTTTTGGTGGCTCATTTATTAGTCAACAAAGCGTTTATCATTGAGGCGTGGGGATCAACCACCATATTCACAATGTAATCCTCTAAGCAATGTTTCATGTTCATGTATTACAAGGAAATCCGTTCTGAGATTAGTTTTCTGTTCGAAGACCGGCAAATTCAGTTCTGTAAATGAACCTCAGCCGACCCCGCAGCGTGATTTGCTCGAACATTCTGTCAGCATCCGGAATTAGCACCGGTGAAACAACCTTAACATACGCAAGCGCTCCCCCACCCGCTCGCCCTGCCTGCGCAAGCAAGACAACCCGACGAACAGATCGCATGCAAACACCGGTCAGCTCGTTACTGTGCCTAACTATGTACTAGTATCAAAACAAAAAATCAAAATTCTTTTAAGTCATTGTCAAAATAGTATTTTAAAAAAGTAGCTAAATTTGTTTATCTTGCATATGAAAAACGTAAACGCCTCTTCAGTTAGATATACTGTAATTCTGTTTATATATGAATTTGTACTATTTATCATGCTCTTCTGAGATTGTATTTCAGGACGAGAAACACTGTGATGTTTGAGTCCAATAAAATTATTTGTTTTATATTGTAGTATCAATTCTTTCATTGCGAATGGGTTAGTATGTTGCTTTTTGGAGTAAAAAAAATAAAAAACAATTAAAATCATATTGATTCTGTTGTGTTCTGTTCTAACAATCATATTGACCAATTAAATTACATAAACCAATTGCCGGCAACCCGCCTACCTAATGACAAAGTACCTAATTACTCAGCCAATCAGCAATTTGAATGAGCTAGCAATTTTGATTGGTTAATGTCAAACTTGCCAGAATTCACGTGCAGATAAATATGCTGAATACAAAAAGTTATTCATATTGCTCAGCCTAAGGAGAGAAGAATTTGCCCTGAAATATTGGGCTAGATCCTCCCCTCTGGGCGAAAGTTTACCAGTAAACGCGTTAGTTCAAGACTTTGCTATTTATGAGACAAAAAGAGAAAAACTAAGTAACAAAATTCCCTACGCAATAACCGTGCAAGATCTAATTAAAGAACATAATTTAGAAAATATAGAAATAGAGCCCCCCATACCTTATGATACATCAGGTATTCGAAGCATCCAACCGCAATGTGAATTAACTAAAATAATCAAGAAAGGCAGTACTAGCGAAAATACAGCTAAGAGATTAGGTAATAATTACGTTGAGCGACGGTACGGATCAGTCCTTAAAATCTTTACTGATGGCAGTAAAGACCCGTCGCGGCCCTACACCGGTTGTGCACTGGTGGTGCCCGAGCTGGGCCTTAAATTTGGCTATAAATTAGATAAAAATCTTACAGTATATGCAACTGAAATGGTAGCTATACTGAAAGCGCTCGAATGGATTAAACACAATAGACCAGATCACGTGGTCATACTTACAGACTCATTAAGTTCAATACAAAGTATAGACTCAGGAAAAAGCAGGACTCGTCCTGATCTATTAGCACAAATTTTAATTAATATTTCAGAAATAATAAATTTAGACATAAATCTTTACATTGATTGGTGTCCATCACATTGTGACATCAACGGAAATGAACTCGCGGATATAAAGGCGAAAGAAGCTGCCAACTCGGGCCATGCACTATTAATTAAACCTTACACTCAAGAAATTTATTCAGTAATTAAAGCTAAAATAAGAGCTAAATGGGAAAAACAATGGGGCGGATACCGGGGCTTCAGACACTTGTTAGACCCGGGCCTATCCACAAAAAGAGTACAATACAGTGATGTGCGCAGGCTCGACGTGGCATATAGCAGACTTCGCCTCGGTACAAATGGGTTAAAAGAAAATAATCTGTTTCATAATGGAGCAGATCCAATGTGCCCACTTTGTACAGACGAATTGGAAAGCACACAGCATTTTCTGCTGGAGTGCCCATATCACGAGTTCGCGCGTATTAAGTTAAGAACAGCCATTCGTCACATCACAAAACGGTACTTTAGCATAAATCTACTGCTGAATCCGCCAGCAGACGTAGCAGAGGGTGTAAGGGAAGCCCTGTTCGCATACCTCAAAGAGACAGGCTATGACAGTAAAATTTAGACAGTAAGGAAGGAGCAATGCAAGAAAACACCAGATGGGACGGGCAGTGTTCCTACAGCAAGGAAACATGCAGGCCATTCCCCCATCAAATTATCATTATTCCCAGTAGGGAATGTGATACAAACAACATTACCTGTTAAGATTAAATAAACTCTACACGCGGCCGGAGAAAAGGCGTGCATCCGCCTAAGGCTATCGTGAGCCCAGGCCTAGAGCCCAATCGATCATTGTTTTCAATGACGTATGTCACGAGTTGCGTGCTATGTGCCTATCATAGCCAGCCTTAGGTGAAACTCTGGAGAATCGCCTTAGTATCCATATGACCGCAAAAACACACAATACTACACTCACCCATTGGTTGGTCAGCAGGACGTATATCCGACATTGGAAGCTTATGAGTTGCTCCAATGGATCAAACTGGATCAAGCTTTCCAACCACAAACACATAAAATTAATATATTAGGTCGAATAAATTCATTATATGGTTGTGGATAGGGTGTGCACCCCGGCCTAAGGCTCTCGTGAGCCCCGGCCTAAGAGCCCAAGCGATCATTTCTCCAATGACGTATGCCACGAGTTGCGTGCTATGTGCCTACCATAGCCAGTCTTAGGTTGACCTGGAGAATCACCCGATTCCTTTAAACCATGATACAGACACGCGTACACAGGTTGGGCAGGGGGAGTGCATCCGATACCCAGATAAGGGGCATAGATAAAAGTTGAGACAAAAGACCCCAATGTTTGAGACTTGGCGAAGGAGTGGTATTGAAAAATCTCCCTATTGCTTAACCGCAAAAACATTAATTGTCTTATCCTTGAAAAACAGCACACATAGATTGGGCAGGGAGGAGTGCATCCGACCTAGGAAGTCTCACTGAGCGATGGGGCGGAGATAAAAGTTGAGACAAAAGACCCCAGCCTTGAGACAAGCCGAAAGGGTGATACTGGGTAATCTCCTAACTGCTTAGCCATAAAAATATAAAATGTCTTACACCTAGGTCTAATAACACATTTAACAACAATACAAATAACATATACTTTATTATCAACAAACAACCAAATGACGGAGTGAAAATATATCCCTCCCCTTTCTACCCCCAACACAGATTAAAATTATAACAAATCCCCCCCCCCTCCGAAAAATTAAAAATTTAATAAGAATTTAGACAAATATTATCTCAAACGACCTGGGCATATAACGGGCCAAGCATATGCTGGACCCATGCTATGCCCGAGACGTTTGAATACAAAAACTTTACAAAATACAGCGTAGAACTAGGAAGATGAGAGATGAACTTATAATGTGCACGAGCTTATAAAAAAGCGCTAACAGAGAGATTTCATAAAAGCGTTCAAAATCTATCACTGAGGCGTCACGCGCCTCTGGACCGTCCCTGTAGCGAGAAAATTCTCGTGGCAGGGACCGCCCAGGGGCGCGAGACGCCTCTTATTATAATATCCACATACCGACTGCATGTGGAAACTAGGCATGCATACTAATCAAAACTTTATTTTCAGCAGTACATGTAATACAAATATATTAAATAAAGTCAACATGGATAAATCAAACACACCAGGTTCAAAATAGATGGATTATTCGCATCTACTCTGCACCAGGCGAGTATAATGAAAATACATTTTCGCTAAACAGGTCAAATAATAGATTGACCTACTTTTACGATTGGAGAACGTGAATGAAAGCAACTTTAAAGGCTGAAACACTCATATTTACAGCCTTCTAAATAATATTTGGGATAAGATATTAAATCCATTCTTTCAATTATTCAAAAATGGGATATAATCTTCAGGAATATATAACTAAACCAAAACTACCGCATTTACCCAAAAAATTAAAACAATCTAAAAATTAACGTATAGATACAACCAGGACTGTATTGCATGTACACAAAACATTAATAAAACTTCTTTTTCAGCTGCAGATAAGCGCGATCCACCCCCCCCCCCACCCCACACTCCTCCTCAGTTTAGAAATAAGCCCAAATTGGCATTTCGCGAGTTCGAGCATCGTTTCTCGTATTACCCCTTAAAATAACAAATTGTCCTTATAATGGCCAAAAATGGCCATCACACACACACACATGCCCAACCCACAACCACCAAACCATAACGCGTATTAGAGCAACTTAAGGGCAGTTCTTTCTTGGATATTTGGAATTGGTAAACTGGTTAACTCAAAGTCTCTTCAGGGCATACAACTGCATCTGAGCCGGTCTTTCTGTTGGTGTGTCTGTCGATGTGACGGCACAGCTGCAATATCAACGATGGATGGATTGTGGACCAACAGGATAGGATACAATGGATAGGATGGATGCTCAACACAGATGAAGATTGGAATTTTGGAAATTTGTTATTGTCGCGACGCGTTTGCCATGTCTAACTATTAACATGTCAGCGAAGCGAGGGGATGGGAGAGGTTAATTAATACCTCTTCCGCTTCTCGCAGACCTGCAAAACTATCCCCAGGATACTAATAACTAACCACTAACCACTAAAAACACTAATAACTAAACCCTCAACCTTCCCAAAACTTGCTCTGTATGTTACTGCCATGCTTTTGCATGCCCCGCAATTTTAAGGTTAATATACACTAAAGGTTTCACACGAGGAACCCAGAAGGTATATTATTCTTTGGAAGCCTCAATCAAAATTTCAATATAGGATGCTGGGAGAACTCAGAACACACACACATGTTCTGAGTCTTACCATACCCGAGCGGCGCCCTTCCCCTTAGGAATAAGCCCCCTATCCCCGCTTAAAATCTTTAAATATATAGGCCATCACTCGATGACGGGCCATTCTTTTAAAATGGAGTTCAAAATTTTAAGGAGCAAAAGTGAGATCTCTGAGGGGATCATTAATCACAAGAACACCGACTCCTCGCCAACCCGCTCCACAAAAACTGCAAATAAAATAGAAAAAAACATAATTAAAGAGGCAAAATTTTATTCCCCAAAGCTTACCCTAGGGAAAGCTAACTTCGTAGACCGATGTCCGCGTCTGAGTAACACCGCCCGCGAGCTTATGTATACAAGGACTGGACGGAGAAGCGGAGTGATGCCCTGGATGATGTTACCTCAAAAACATCAACGTATAGCTCACTATATAAGAGCGGCAAACATAAACAAACAATAATACACCTCCTAGCCCTTCCAGGCGGAATAACTTACACTTTCAACAGTAGGGGTGACATTGTGCAGACGGAATTGTCACGTCGACTCCTACAAGATTGGTACTTACTTTAGACCATTTTCAAAATTCAAATTACAAATGCCCCACACTTTTACTCAATACGAACAGGCGTGGGACATTGACGGGATACAGTCATAACTCCCTTATTAAAGCCTAAGTGGGTGCATAAACTGGGTGTGTCGTGAGTGCTTTATATGTAAATGAGCGAAGGACCACGGCACACCGTCAATATAACCGAAAATCGTTAGTTATTCATATTAATTAACTAATGTGTGATGTAGCCTATTTGTTAGTTTTATATTCAAAATGGATATTTGGCAATTCCTAGTTTTGAGCTGGAACTACTAAAATGTGTCGCGAGTGTTTTTAAAATGTGCTAAGAATGGCTGTCTGCAGTGTTGCGAGTGTTTAATGTGTTAAGTGTTCAGTTATGGGAATAGTCATCTGAATAGTTCTTTCCAAACATTTTGGAAGCCATACCCAATGGTAGTAACATGGCTGAAGTTTTAGTTGTAGGACACAGTCAAACTCGGTATTTTGACCAATATATGTTTGATTGTAACACAAACATTTTGTGCTACCGAGGGTACAGAATAGAAGATCTATCAGAAGAACCAGATGTGATTTCAAGAATTCCTACTACTGAGGTAAGTAATTTTAGATAAAACCTTCAAAAAGACGATTTTTACTGTCCTCAACGCTCGAAACCATTGTTAATTTCAGGGGCGGATCCAGGATTTCTTGATAGGTGGGGGTTCAAATTTGCAAACGGGGTTCGAATTGTTAAATTTACCTGATTTTTCATTAACATTTTCCTGCTATTTTCTGAAAATTTTCCATGAAAATGAAAAATACGAACCTACGAACCCTCGCTGGATCCGCCACTGTTTTTTACGAGAGCAATGAACGTCCTTCGCAGACTGATCAACTCATCTATTGTTAGTTCACCTATTTACTGCATGATGAATATTCAGGCTAGCATACATGTGTATAATATAACTGGTCGTTGCGTCTAACCTATAAAGGCAGGTTTCCTATCGACATTTACCATAACAACTTAAAATTTTCTGCATAGAGTTTACAAATCCTTCTATTTCTAAACTTGGCAGAGGGAAGTGGAAAAGAATTCAGGACATATCGTCCTCTGACAGACAAGGTCCCCAGCGAACTCGGCCTCCAACAAACTCGACCCCAAACAAACTCGACCCCTAACAAACTCGACACCTACAAACTCGGCTCAACCGAAAGCTTTTCTCCAGAAGGCTGGATATTTCCATTGTACTTTACCCCTTAACAGCTATCTAGTAATGATAGTTACACAGGCAGTTGTGTTTTCGCACTAGCATGGAACTTATCAGACTCACAACAGAATCCGCTGTTCACATTTACGTTACACAAATCATCGTTTGAGCCAGCACATGATATTTGATTCGTTGTTGATATTGGATTCTGTAATTGTTCTATGTTCAGTTGTGCGTTACTCTATCCAGTCTAGTTTTGCAATCATCTTGATAGGGAAGAGAGCTGGTAGCTTTGCTTAGTTTGTCTTCCTGGTGTCTCGTGATAGTTGTGTGTGGCTCTTCATCGCAGTGTCATGGTTTGTCTGCAGTTTGTGATTGTGATATTTCCTGATGATACTCACTTACAAGTTTTGGGTGTCATTCATACAAATAGCGATGGCTCTGGCGAGTCTGCACATTTGAATCTCGCTTGAGCCTTCGTCATTGAACCAAAACCTCACGTGCTGGCTCAAATGTCTGTTTTATACTATTTATGCGAGCATAGGAGATAGGCTATCACGAGTCTGCACATTTGCTTGGAATAGTCTGAGCATTCGTCAAAGTTCAAAAATCCCATTTTGTGGCTCAAACGGCCATTGAATGCGGCGAAGGCTCTGGCGAGTCTGCATATTTGCACAGGCCTACCATAGCCTTCGTTACTGCACAAAATCACACGTGCTGCCTAAAATGGCGATTCATGTGCTATTCACACCAGCAGCGAATACTCTGGTGAGTCTGCACATTTGTGCAGTTGTGCTGGCAGCGAAGGCTCTGGGGAGTCTACACATTTGCACAGGCTCGCCAGAGCCTTCTTCACCGCATCAAAAATATGCCTTGGCTCAAATGGCTGTTTGTGTACCGTTTATGTGAACAGCGAATGCTGTGGCGAGTCTGCACCAGCAACCACGGCACATATGTGTAAACATCAGTGCGTTGTATCAATGCGTCAAAAACGACCCCAGTGCGTTTTAATAAAATTCCTCAATAAAACATTTGCTACTTTACCATGGAAAAAACGTGCTTTATGTTATTTCATTAGAATATGATAACACCTGCGCTTAGAAATTCAGATTTCCCTCAATTTAGGCAGTTATACTAGAAACAAGCACCTGCCACGACAAAACTGTAGAACTGTGTTGAATTAGCCGTCCAACCCATGAATTAGACCCCCAAAGGATTGACAGCCATAAACGGCAATGTTACAAATGGCCTGTGCTTCTGGTGCGATCAAAAATAAAATGCAAGGTCATGAATAAAGTCAACAGGTATAGATCTTTTAACTTTACCGCCAATTTACGCCAGCATCACCACCAGTTTGTTGTAGCAATCACTGGTGCTTTTACATTGACCAGTATCAATTTTCATTTTTTTTACCTTACTTGTCTGGTTTCTTGATAGTTTGGATTAAATCAGCCACAAAGGAGATTTCTGAACATCCAAAATGCCAATTTTCCGTGCGTGTGTGCGTCCGTGCGCACGTGTGTGTGTGTGTGTGTGTGTGTGTGTGTGTGTGTGTGTGTGTGTGTGTGTGTGTGTGTGTGTGTGTGTGTGTGTGTGTGGTGTGTGTGTGTGTTCAGGTAAAAGAGTTCCGACTAAAGATATTTATCACCTTAAAGTAAATCACTCTTTCTAGTCGAATACAAAAAACAAATACAAAAATGCAGATTTTATTTGTTTGACAAATAAACTTGTTTCTTTAGTAACTTGATTTTATGGGTCGAATCACGTCGAGTGGGTGTGTCAGGAACGACCGAATCACACGAGACGAAATCGAGTGTGACCAGGTCGTCTCGTGTGATCCGGTCGTTCCTGGCGCACCCATCGACGTGATTGCTGAAGTAACGATGTATTTATTATACGAGGGTCATCCAATAAAGATTGAGACTTTCTTCATAGTCTGAAAATCTGTGTGTTAAAATTCACCGCAATAATAGTATGACATCTTAGCTTTTCAGAAATAGAAACAAAATTGTTGTGATTGACCCGTTGCCATAGTAACGGGGTGTTTTGTGGAAGGACTTGAAGTCCCATGGCCACGTTTACATTATTTTTTTGCATACACACGGTCATTCAAAGTCTTAAATTTTCGATCATAGATAGAATTTAACCTCTTGATATCATTTAAATTGCTTTCGACTATTTGATATTAACTTTTAAAGTCAAGAGGTCAGCGAAAAATACCAGATATTTCTTGAAAACTTGATATTTTAAGCTTTGTTTCCATGGTAACAGCTCAAGACTCTGGAACATTACTTTCCACTATTGGTTATAGACAGTCTGCATGAGTATATATAAACATTATTATAAAAATAAACAATACATCTAAATCTGTTGACATGGCGACCACCTATACTGAGCCGTCCACGCAAGTTTGTCTAGTCCTAGTGACAAAAGTTGGAACTATGTAACACATCGAATATGGTTCCTGTGACCAGCCAAAAAGACGTTCTAGCTTTAAACGAGATTTCATAACTCTAGCATGTAAATTCACTGTGCTATAGAAAAAGTATCATTCTTTATTGGATGTCCCTCGTATACCTACAATAAATAACTTTATTTTAACTTTATTTTTAAATAGTAGTGGCTACATGTAACACTCAACCCACATAAAGCGTGTTAAGCAGATACACCACTAGATGAAAATGTAAACTTTATATATAAGTAATATAGCTATGAACATTTTCAGAAGTAAAATATTGACTAAAATATTACCCTTTTTAAAACTAGGTACACTATTTTGTGCACTCATCGACTGCAACCAACAGCGATGACTGCGGCCCTCAACGTGATTTTACTTCGGAAAAAACTCTTCGCTTATCATTGGCACTTATTTATTTAAATGTAGTAGTGTATTATGTGGGTTAAGCGAGAGACGATACAGACTTTGGGGTATGCCAACAAATGATATACTTGAAATTCGATTCAGTGCATACTTAGTTGTGGATAAGAACAGGAAAATGAATAAAATGTAAACAATCAAAGGGCAATAACTCCTTTAATTGATGACACCCTGGTGGAACATCACGTGCAATACCATTTTATGGTCATATATATATTCAGGATAACTCTCTTGAAACTGCATCCATTGCTTACAAAGTAATGGCTGACAACGGAACATTTAGGCTATTTAAGGACACTAACTCCTATAAGCAATGGTACCCTGATAAATCTTCACGTGCATAGCCTTACTTTAGCCATGCATATACAGTATAACTTTCAAGATATTCCATTCATTGGTTACCAAGTCATGGCCAAGGACGAAAACGTTTTAAAATTTAGGCAATCAAAGGGTAATAACTCGTATAACTGATGCAACCATGATGCCAGACTGTGGTCGTATATTTAGCGTAAGTTTCCTGAGAATCCATCAATTAGTTACCATTTTTGTCTGATGACGGCTTTAGACCATATCTTGGCATGGAGGACAGCTCTTAAAGTGTTTGCTTACAGTGGTTGCGAAAAGTAAAATAACGTCAGGGTGGGGGTACAAAAGCTTACACAAAAAGGAACGCGTTTAAATGTTAAAATGCTATTCTAACAGCTACAAAAACGACGCTACATCTTGTTTTCATCATTTTATGATCATTTGAAACTGTATGCTCATTTGAGTTGAGCATGGACCTGATTGTCAATTTCAGTTTTGCAATCATCCCGCTGCTGTACTTTTCCGAGTTAAGTGTCGTAACTACTTGATTGTGGCATTTCCTGGTCATACTATTATACTTTTTGTATTCATTGCATATTGACAATGTTTCTAAATAGCCAGCTTCTGTAGTCAAGAACCAAAGACAATTATACAAAAAATAATTTCCATAGACTTAAATGCATTTGTATGCTTACAAGAATTTCTTTATTGTGTGATATCAAGAAGCAATACGAGGGCTGTTCAAATATGAATGCAAGTAGCTTCATAACTTTCGTTACATCTATGCTACAACTAAATGGTATACGTTTCTATAAAGGATTATATGTCACCTTTAAACTGGCACCAGACCTAAAGCAAAATACTTTATACTTATCGAGTTATCGCCCTTCGAATGAGGGTCACTTTAGTATACTAACAATTTCAATGCTTCAAACATACCAGTGATATTGACGAGCGTATAATTCTTCGATAAATCGGTGAAATTTCTTGAAATTTTTAAGGAAGTATCCCCATATACTTATATAATGATTCTGTGAAAGTTGCGAAAATCCGACATGTTTTTAAAAAATTACATCGAATCGTTTTCACTAAAGTCTCCTTATGTTTGCAAATAACTGGTAAACAAAACACCTTCTTTCAGTTTTCAGTCAAACTTTTCTCCAACAAAATGCACGAAGCAACAGTTAAACTAGTTAATATGTTTATCGCTCATACTGAGTAGTTGCTACAAATCATTGAAGGATAGTGGGTAATTTTTGAATGCGGAAAATTATTTTTATTAAGTCAAAACCGCCTTAAGTAAAGGGGCTATAGAACGTATACTTAATTTTGTTGCCATAACATTACGGTTTTAATCTAAATTTGAATGTTACCTTTAAGTCTTACCAAAATAGGCATTATTTATAATAAAATTACTCACCTGGTCTTGAGGACTAGACAGATTGAACATATTTTAATTAATGTCAACACGTCATTAAGAAGCAGAAAAATGCTTGAAAAATGTTGTAAAGTGTGATAACTCTGTAAATAGTGGACGGAGCGTTCTGAAAACTTCCTTATGACATATTAAGCATGTTTTAAGCAAAACACACACAAAAAAAAGACACAGCGATTCTCATTATTGCATCACCAGTAGATAACTCAAAATGACGTTTATTATAAAATTAATGACGTCACAAACGTACCTGTTTTACTTGAGATTGAAACTGGATTGTATAAACTTTTTCCCGCAAGCAACTTTGTCAACGTACCTTAAACTTGCATCTAAAATTTGGTGCCATTTTGTCACAAACTTTCAAAGATATGACACTATATCAGCACATGTACCAAAACGTGCATGTCAATTTGCTTCGGAAAAACGCCAGTATACAGGGATGGCCTTTATATACGCGCCTGTAACTCGAGAAATACAGTGAGTTTTTCTTTATGTTTGGTGTCATTTTAAAGGCGACAAATAGTTCTTTCCAGAAAGGTGTGCGATTTTGTCGGAGCATATATGTGAAGAAAGTTATGAAGCTACTTGCATTCATATTTGAACAGCCCTCGTACAAATTATAATTGCTGTCAAGCTAAATGATAGATTCATGCCCCGGGACTCATGCACTGTGCAATTAATATGAAGCTTCGTTTTGCACTTTTTTTTCAAATACAATTGTTTGAACTAAAAAATGAAAACGCCATGTGCCGTTGACGTCAATAGTAACGTTGAAAATATCATTATTTTTTTTTTTTTAAAAAAAAAAAGATATCTGCAGTTTAAAATTCATGTATAAAATTAAATGGAAATAAATCAATCTTAACGTTCAAAGGACACCAAAGGCATAATCTGCTGTGCTAGCAAGTTGAAGCGTATTAAATTCTTCCAGATGTGAAAATACACTGACGTCTATGGGATTTCTAACTTCATGTAATTACGTTTGGTCCCTGACTGTACTGTTTATTCCAAACATTTTACTGTTTGTTAAAAAGGTGGGCATATACATCCATATGACACTTTTCGGAATGGTTAATGCGAGTGATGAATGTGTCATTTCCCCAACAAATAAGGCTATTGACATGCACGAATGGTTACAATTATCGTACAAAAACAGTTTCCGTCAGCAATGCGTATAACCAGGCACACTGAAAAAGCGTGAAGAACATAATTATAAAAGCAGTTTTGGCTCCTGAATGCCTGTATGAATTATGCAAAGTACCTTTTCTTGAGACTTACAAAAATATTTGAAGCGCAACACATCAAAACTTGTTATTGTGGATTGAAAAGTCCTCCTTGTGAAGATTTTATCAGTTTTAGAGAATGGCTGTTGTGCCCTGAGAGCAATCAATTAACATTGATGTTCTCATACTACAACACATGGCAATGCTTTCGTTAACATACGCTCATTACCACCCCAGGGAGCAGAAGTGGCTGGGCAATTGCGAGTGAACGGCAAGAAACAGCACTTGTGATGTTGTACATTGAACAGTCGGTCACTTGCGGTTATGGTTATTTGCTGTTACCCTTAACAGATTTCCTTTTCTTACACGAAAACACCAGCATAAGCGTGTTTTTGTATACACAACTAAGGGTGATTTATTTTCGGATTTGTAAAAATGTAACAAACGTGTTCAAACGCGAGTTTACTGTAGTTAGGAGTTCTTCTTAGTCTTCTAATATTTCTACTTTCTTAGAAAAGAGGGTCTGGATGGGGGTCTGGTATTCAATATTCATTTAAAATTTAGCCCATTATTCATCTCATTAAAATTTTGTGTTATTCATTAGAATAAGACCAAATATTCATTAAAAGTAAGAAAGGTGGCAAAGAAATCTGACTATTCACTATTTATTATTTTTTCTTCAATTCGTTAAAAAAGATAGGATTATTCATTAATTTTTAGGCCCTCATTATTCACTATTTATTTATTTTTTGCTTATTATTCACTATTCATAATAAAAAGGGCCATTATTCACTAATCATTATACCCCATCCAGATCCTCAGAAAATACTAACAACTTTTGTCAAAACAAACCCAGCAACATGGCAAATGCTGGAAAATTTTCACACGTGGGAGCATGACACCATTCAGTCACTTGCTGTGGTTCGCTTATTGATTGTTCATGACAACTGCGACTTTACTTAACGGTCACTTTTAAACTGAGTGTCATATAATTGCTCTCATTCTATGCATTCCAGCACAATATCTCGTCTCACAACTTTACATTCCCTTTTCCTGTAAGGTAACTTTTGTCCTAAAATGCTATTTGCTTTAAATTTATCGACTGTTGGATATGTTCAAAATTAGTACAGATTACTTTTGATCATATGGAAGCAAACATTGATCCTTAAAGAGCGACTTTAATCTCAAACAGTGCATTCTAAAATATCATCTACTTACCCATATTTCATTCATCAAAATTAATACGAAGCACGGCCCTGAATGAAATCCAGTTAAGGTTTATGCTTAACAATCAAGTTAAAGAAAAGCAATGGAAATTAGATTGTGGGCTGCTTATAGAACCCCTTCCCCAGCGGAAATTTTGTACACTACGATTTCCTAAAACTTCACTATACACTAAACCGAAGTTATAAGTAGCCACCATACAATTTTTGCTCCTGTTCAGAAAGTAAAAATCGCTCTCACAAAATTTAAATTCTATAAGAAGGTCCAAGGCTTTGTTGAGACTCTGCAAATTATTTCATTTCAAAATGTCTGGTAGACCTTGCACAGACGAGGTCCGAGTAAAGGTACCATCATTTCAAAAAGTCACACTTTTTAGTGTGATATAAATTATTCTTCAGATACGTTATCCGTTTATATTTTAATTAGTTTAAAGATGTTTATAATAGCTGTGATATAAGATTAAAAGAATCAAAGGTTTTTTGACAATTGAACACTCCATTTCCTCTTTTACGTTAACATGAAGACAACCACGGTCAACAACTTAATCAAAGGATTTTTAGCTTAACCATGCAGTTTGCATACACACTTTGCATCGCTCTGTACGCTTTATTATCTGCGGAACAATAGTGCAATTTTCAGGGGTTCTTTATTATGAATTGGCGTCACTGTTCTGCTTAAAAATTAAAAGAAATCTTTAACAAATGCCATTTAAATGACCTTTAAAGTTGCACGTTAAAAGCGGAAGTGGATACCAAATTAGTAAAAAATGTCTTTAGAAAATTGGCTCAACAAGTTGCATGGTGTTTTGTCAAACACGTTAACGTAAAATAAAACACATACAATAATTTTAGTATGAGCAGCTGATGATTTCCGAAAATTTTGGAAAATTCGGAAAATTATCAATTTTTAAAAATTTATAAAAAAATCTGTCATAAGCAATATGTCAAGTGTTTGATGTTTTTCAAGCTTGCAATCACCTGTACTTGAATTTGATAAGGAACTGCACTCAAAACGCTTATTTTCTTAAAAAATTTGATTTTTGCATTTTTGAACCCAAAAATCGTGAAGTGATAGAAAAGTCTTCCAAAACACCGCTTAACGTTAGTTCATTACAATACACATACTTGGGCAAAAATTCATTTCAATATCATTAGGGCTTAGTCAGAAAAAAACTATTGAAAAGTGGCTACTTAGAACTTCGGTTCAGTGTATATGACGCAAAATGAGACATTTTAGCCCACTGGCAGTTGGGGTATTACTGTGTTACAGCCATGTTAACTACGTTACCCTGTAACAGCTTCCAATCCTCTTGTGCAAATACAAACCTATACCTTAATCTTATTTATCAACCTTAAGATGGCCTTAAAATCACTTAATTAAACGCAGCAGACAGGTAGCTATAGTAAACCTTCAAAACAACTTAAGTCTATTATATTGTAGTTATATACGTTTTTGCTTTTAAATATACTACAATTTTGTGTTGTGCTATCACTAGACCATGAACTGCCAAATGATATTTTACAAAATTAGTGTATACAACTCCCCCTCAGACATATTTTGAAAATATGTCTGAGGAAGAGTTTTATACACTAAAATTTTCTAAAACCACATTCATAAGCCACAAAATAATGCATGTTACATATTAATGGGTTGGGGCGTCACCCTGCAAAAGCAGAGTTTAATATGTCACCCTAAGTAAAATATCAAATAGTATTGATATCAAAACGTTTCTTCTTACATATCAATATTATCTTGTAATTGAAATTAAATGACTAGCAGTATAAGTTTAACACATTTAGGCACCTTTTATAACTGTTACATACGTAACATTTCTTTAAATACATTGTTTTAGTACAATATTAGCATCATATGAGGTTAAACTGCTAGAGGGTGTAGATTATTGTCATTTGAGGACTCAATTAAACGAGAGATGTAATAAATATTGCATTTGTAACAAAAAATCCATGTGATTAAACTCTGACAAAAGTATGGGTGATGAAAAGGAAGAAATTTGAACTCAAACCGCATAAGATACCATTTTAATTATGCTTCTCGATTGCTCAAATCATATCACTTTTCTGTCCTACACTTATATATGTTTAATTATTTCTATACATGAAATGATACATTGTATATGCAAGACATTTTTCCTCATTGTCTACAGTTCAATTAAGATGAAACATTATATTCAGCATGTAGTAGTTTAGTTAAATATATTGACCATTATGTAATCCAACAAAATACATATATAGCTTATCAGCTATTGATTACAACAACTATATTGATAACAATCAAGGAAGACCTTACAATTTCTAAAAGTCATTTTAAGCATGGTCAAAATCGAGAAACAAAGAATTAATACAGGTGTTTTTCCTTTGAACAAAAATGTAAGTTTTTTTATAATAGTGATTTCTGACCCATATATTGCGCCCACCATGCCAAACCTATGGCTATATACCCTTTGGCAATGAATCCCTCTATATCTAAAGCATGTCCACTATATCTCAGTAACATGCATGGCACAAATATGTTAGGAAAATATAACGCTTGTCATCTGTTTCATCTGGTTATACAATTTTGTGAAGTAATGAACATGACAGCATAAGTTTTGTTCTGAAGGTTCTTTGTTAGTCATATATTTAAAATTGATAATACAAAGAAAGCTCCCTTGCATTGTTAGTGTTGAATTCTAGACATGACTAAATGAATGAACTTGAATATTTCATTGGTAATTTTGCTTTGAGATATGTCTGTCAATTATACTTAGTCTAACAGTGAAATTTTGTTTTACTCGTATGTAGGAGTTCAAATGAAAATATGATTATGGTCCTATGATCATGATTGCAAAATTACATCCTCATATGATTTGCATATTTCAAATCAAGCTAAAAAGATTATAACTAGTAACGCAAAGAATAAATCAAATGACTAGGCACATTTGATTTTGGTACTTATCACATTTTTTAAGATACAGAGGCTCATGTTAACCTGTGTAAATGTGTGACTTACCAGAGCCTTTGCTGTCTGCATACTTTAATTTTAGATGTAGACCAGACTTAAGACAGCTGAATTTACTGCGTCTGCAATGACAATTAATGCTGACTTTTGCCAATATGTGATAAGTACCAAAATCTCACATGCTGGTCTAATCTTCATTTGAGCACTATATATGTTACCTTAAATAAGATCAGCAATTATTGTTTTAATCTAAATGAAATAATTTTCATACTTTTGCAAATGACAAAGAACAAATCTGAGAAATGGTTTTCAATATTTGGTATACTATAACATGCACACGTGTAACACATATGACAATAGATACACTGCAATACATCTGATATTTATGATATCTTTTTCAATGTGAAAGAAATATGAAGATAATTGAGGAAATAGACCCATGGTAATCAGAAATACATAAATAGTTATCAACAAAATCATGTATACTTTGTTAACATTGCATGTAAGTCTATCATGGTAACATTGCTGATAGTGACTAGGGTGGCCTCCATCTAAATACTATTTTTCTCAGAACAGTTCACTTTTTTGTACGTATCCTGATTCCAATCTCTGGTGTGTTTACAACTCATTATATTAGTTTTATAATCATATAAAGCTTTTTCTATTTTGGATTCATGTAATGACTTGGTCATGCCACATTTTGTATAGTGGAAATAAGCATAAGTTGTTTTGACATTAATTTATAAAATTAAGTAAGATCTCATGACAGCACTGTTTTATATGTTTTACTTTTCACACATGCTAAAAACGTTGTTAAATCTATTTTACATTAACTTGAATGTCATCTGGCCAAATTTGGCCTGCCCTTATTCAGGCTGATCAAGTCTTATAGATTGGTATCGTAAGTCACAACTAGCCTGATTCTGTTGATATGATCCTATCACATGCGATCATTTTCATGTTGTTCAATTATTGTTATCTCTTTTTCAAACCATTTTATGCCACAGGTGTGAAACAGAAAACAGTTTCAAGGCACAATGTAAACAGGAAGATGCGTTCAAGAGAGCATGATGATTGATAAGAATTAGATCTGACTGTTTATTTGCGCAATGGGATTTGAGAATATTATAGGGTAACAGAGTTAAGATGACTGTAACACAAAACACCCACAACTGCCAGAAGCTAACATGAGCCATTTTGCATCTTATATTTCCTATATACATTTGATGCAGTTTTAGAAAATCATTGTGTATAAAAGATTCCCTCAATGGGGGAGGATTTCCATGAGCAGATTTTATGTTACATACGTTACTATTTGCATTATTGTTTCAAGATAAGCATACTACTCAAGTATAATATACCTTGGTAATCACTCTTTTAACATGGCTGCTGAATATATTTGTGTTTTTTAAAAACCTCATGACTTTATTCAATGATTTTTAGCAAAATCATGTCTGTGTTATTATTGAAAATTTATGAAGTGGAAGCTATTTTCAAATGCCTAAAACAATTCTTAAAAGTAGGAAGCTGGTCTTTGTAGTTAGGTTATTTAATTGTCTTTGCTGCAGCATCAAAAATTAGACCCATGCATTAAACAGTAATAAATATTTTAAGATTCAACAGGCATAAAATATTTCCCAGAAATTTTGGTAGTAATGCAAAAGGTCACATGACATTTGTCAGAGGGTAACATTTTTTTCTTGTAAGACATTGGACTTCATGGAAATCAGAGTCAGCAATATTCCCCCTGTGTGTGTGGTGGGGGTGGGGAAAGGGGCTAGAGCAAACCCATATCTATCCCATGGCCTATAAATAATCTGGATTTCATTCAGTGTCGTGCTTCATATTGATTTTAATGAATATGATATGGGTCAGCTTATGACATTGTGGAATGAGATTTTAGTTGCTCTTTAAGGATCAATGTTTGCTTTCATATGATAATAAGTAGCCTGTAGTGTGGGTACATATATGCAGCGTTCGATAAAAGCAGACAGCATTTTGGAACAAACGTTTCTTGACAAGGAAAGGTGAAATATTGGAGCTGGTACGCATAAAATGAGAGGAACTATATAGCCCTCAGTATACAAGTAACCGTTCAGTAAAGTCGCAGTTGTCATGTACAATCCGTAAACGAACCACAGCAAGTGACTGAACGGTGTCATGCTCCCACGCGTGTCATGTTTTCCCCATTTGCCATGAGCTGGTTTTCTTTTGACAAAATAATTAGTGTTTTTTTAGAAAGTTCTAACATTAGAAGAGTAATACTCCTAATGACAGCGAATTTGCGTTTTTATGCACGCATATGCTGGGTTTTTGTGTAAAAAATGAAGTTTGTTTGGGGTGTAAATTAATAATCAATACCGCAAGTGACCAACCGTCCAATGTACAACATCGCAAGTGCCGTTACTTGTTGTACACTCGCAATTGTCCGATCACTTCCGCTCCCTGGTTGTGATGACCATGTTCTGAAAAAGTTGATTTTGATCCAAACCCCCAGGCGACACAAAAAGAAAATATAGGCCTATGTTTTTCTATTGTACGGGCTTGTGACTAGTATCTGTGGTTATTTTATTGTCCTTCATCCTCTGTTTGTTGACCAAACTTTTTCTGTTGCATTTCAGGTGATTGTAATTCACTGTGGAATTAACAATATTCCTGTCGATGACAGCAATACAACGTTAACCAAATTTAGAGACCTTTACAGACAGATTAGGCGATTAAACCAAAGGTAAGTACTAGAGAACAGAGAACATATATTATAATACTCGGGTAATGCAGGTGAAGCAGGATTTTGACCCCTTTTTCATTTTAGCAACGGACGACTCGGTGGAAATCAATTAAATTACATCTAATGCTTTCGGGAGGGCAGTGGCTCAGTGGTAGAGTGCTTGACTTGAGACCGAAGGGCCGCGGGTTCGAGCCTCACCGGCGTCACTGTGTTGTGGTCCTTGAGCAAGACACATTTATCCTAGCTTAGTACTGGTTCAACCCAGGAAGACCCGTCCCTTTAGAACTGAAAGATTGTTGATGGGACGTAAAGAATCAAATCAAACTAACAAACAAACAAACACATAATGCTTTCCTTAACTTTAAAACATATCGAACCATTATTTCTGCAGATATTTTTTATAACTTGCTCACTTTATTTATCCATGCAAAACTTTTGTGGAGTAGTACTCTATAAGAATAGTCAAAAAGCTGTTCCACTGTTTAAATGGCTGATAAAGAGAATTATTTAACGTTTTAAAACAAAATATTTATTTCCTATACTAAGACAAGCCAAACCAAGACTGAAGATATACTAGTTGACAAGATTTTGTATAATTAAAACGGTGAAAAAACTTTCCAAGGTATTAAGGGCAGGGTTGGCATAAAAACCTGGGTTTAATCATAAAGCCCAACCTGGCAGGTTTTATGACGGCGGGTTTTGGGGGTTTTATGTGGGGTTTATAAATCTGAAACTTAATCATAACTCCCACAGACCTGGGGCCAAATACATTGAAAAGTATTCAAATACATTACAATTACTTTCACTGATCAATGATTACAATTACAGGATTAGTAGCATGTAATGATTACAATTACAATTACTTTAGAAATGTAATTAAATAATTACTGATTATTTTGAAATTTTCGTGCTTTTTATAGTGCTCACTTAGTTATAAAGAGAGTAGAGTCTTTGCAGTTTTATACATATATTATTATGCCATGACCTATACCGCTGTTTCTTAAAAAAAATGAAAAATAACAGGCTATGATGTTTTATTCACATTCTTATAAAAGTTGTAAAAATATATACATTGTAGTATATAATGCTCAGTTCATACCAGTTTTCAAATCTATTATTTATCATACATCAGATCTGACTACATACTTTATAGATGATGGACATGCCAAATAGTAAGATACAGTTAAATGGAAATTGTCTGGTACTTCAATATTTTGCTCGGTCAGCTATTTTAAATTGTTAACAGATTTTACTTTTTATCATCATAAGTTTTTCAAAAGTGTCATATTTGAGGGAACAAAACAGGCTTAAACAGGAGCTACCATTGCACACACATTTATTTAGAAATTTTAGTGATCTGATTATAATATACACTTGTAACTCATTATAATTTGGCCATTCCACAAAAAGTTTATTTGTGTGTTATAATCTTAATCAAGCTTGTACACATATACAGGTGGCTATTTAGAGGGTCATACAACCATTTTCACATGCCCTAACCATATTCTCAGGGTTGGCACGATATTACCCACACAGGTAAACTCACCCCATGAAACCCAGGTATACCCGGGTTAGGCAATAAGGTCATATTACCCACTTTGGGCAATATGCAGGTTTTATGAATTTTTTGTCTTATATGATGATAGATATATCTATAAAGACACTTTGATGATAGATATAAAGTGTAGAAATGGTTCTATTTAGCCAAATCTTAATCAGTTTAAATGGTAATAGTGAGATAGATAGTCATTAAAATATGAGTATCAACATTGACATTTAAAAATATTTTACATGTATTTACAAGATACAGACAAGTCAGTTTTCAACTATATCTGATTATTATTATTATTATCTTGTCTATTATCATGATTATGCTAGCCTTCTAATGTCATCTTTCCCCTGAACAAAAATATCTTGGGCTTCAATAATATTAACAAATCCACTCTGGGTCTTATTGCTTGATCATATTGGCAGTACATGAAAATTTTAAGCTTACTTGGATTGGTGATGGGCTGTTTTATGCTTAAGCCAGAATAAACTTTATGTATCATGTATCTATTTCAGAGTGTGAATAAGTTCCCATTTCCCAATAAGAATGCATTAAAATATATTCACACTTTGTCACTAGGACCAGCATGACTGCTTTTGACCACAATTTCAATACTGAATAGTTAAGGATAATTGCTCAATTACTGCCTCAAAACAATACTTCTGTTATTTTTCTAACTTTTGGGATATCCCCACAGTTTTTTTATAATCAGCCTAAAATTTTACCACAAAGTAATACCATCAAAAGATGCAGACAGAAATGCAATCAGCTTTAATCCTGATCAGGCTGTTTCTCTTTAGACCAGTACTGTTTGCACAGAAAACTTTAAGGTAGCAGCTTACAGTTGATATTACCTTGAGAATACCAATATTGACTGAGGAGGAGGTGATGTCAATATTAAAATTCTCAAGTCGACATCACATTTTATTATATAATCTATAAATAAACATGTCCTGATTGGCCCAGATGCATATCCACTCAATTCAATATAACTACATGTCGCATGGGCTGTGGGGTTTTCCCATTCAATTCAGTTACTTAAATAGACTTCATGGAAACTTTCCATAACAGGTGTGCTTTCAGCATGAAACTTGCATGATATGCTGTAAGTGACATCAGCACAAAATTTACCTGATTTCGTGTTTTATCATATACATGTCATTCAGACTTGTAATTCAGTGATGCGCTCCATTATCTTTCGACAATATATTTATAAGATTTGACTCGAAAGCATATAGACGAATTGTAGGTATTCCAATGAGTACTATTAGGCCTACTCCGGCTAGAGCTGATAAGCCATGTGAAAAAGGTAAACAATCTGGCCTGCGGTACAAATTTTTCCAGCTGCAGAGCCAATATACACTATCTGACATGGGGTTAGATTAAGGTTAATTGATAAAATTACATATTTTGACCCATTTTAGGGTGAAAGTGCAATATATTTTCCCACACATTAACATTCTTTCATTAGTAGTTTAACTCTTCGCATGCTGAGTTATTTTTATGCCTTTGTTGTCGTCTGCTGACTTCTTTCAAATTTAATAATTTAAAAAAAAAAACAGGAACCAAATCAAAGTGTCAAACTGGCAAACAGGTTGGATTAGACCAGGACCGAGATACGACAAAAGTTGCAGCTGGCAAGGAAATAGTTGCATTTGCAAATGAGGTACAAAAATGTTTCCTTGGAACATGTAATAGTGACAGTCAGTCATAAGCCACAAATGCAGAGAGGTTGTTTCTATCCATTTCCTAAACCCAGTGTAGACTTCGATAGACACAAGGCATGGATAAACTCATAAAGGCATGTGAAAGACCCCATGAATTACTGAATGAGATGATAGGTCATCATCATTTTGGTGTGCTCAAATAATGTTTAGCGTTTTAATATTTAAACCCTTAATGCATTTTCTGAATTTACTTTTTTATCCTAAAATGTTGTCTCCTCTATACGTCTGCTGCATATATCCAAGCGCACTTCAGACTAGTTTTTATTGGAAGCAATCTGATCTTGGCCCATGTTGTGCTACCTAAGAACGCAAAATAGATAGGGGAATTAACTGACACAATATGGCACCAAATGTTTATCAAAATGAATAAACAAATAAAATAAGTAAATAAATCAGCCAGTCAGACTGCCACATGTATCTAATCTGATTGTTATTGAGCAGCCAGGCTCCAGTGAGACTGTGTAAATGTGCATTGTTCTCTGGGCCTTCACTGATTTCCTTTGTGAAAAGTACCAAAAATATTATTCTCCAATCAAATAGATAAGTGAACACACATACAACTGTTTATTTAGCAACTATCACTGTAGAAGACATGGCTGAAATTCTAAACAAAAATTATTGTTGTCTGACTGGACATTTCTTCCTCCCATGGTCAAGTGACTTATCTATATTGTCACCTGTTGGCATTTTTGATATCTATAATTATCTGATTCTAGGCTATTTCAGTGTTGTTAAGTTAACATAGTTCGCACACACTCATCAATGTTCACTAAATATTACTTTTCTTTCTTTCAAAAACTGCTGCAAATCTTTAACATTCTTGCTATGAAAATTATTACACCCCATCTTCGCTAATTAACCTTAAAATTTACAGTTTATTCAATGATTACACATCAAGGTCAGACTATTTCTATAGAGAATACACTGTGATTTACCTAGCAAACTGGAGAGTTTGTACCGCAGCAGCTGATTTTGTAATCTAATACACCAGCTGGAAGCACTGCCCGATAAGCCCTATTGTGCTCCTCTTGTTGCAGATTTGTTTTTGTTTTGTTATGAGAGTGACTTTTTGTTGTCTCTGTCTGACAATAATCAAACTGATATTATTGAATCTTTTAACTCAACCTCCAGATATTTAGATGACTTACTTAATATTGATAATCCTTATTTTAAACAAATGGTAGGTCAGATATATCCCACTGAACTTCAGTTAAATAAGGCGAATTCTTCTGATACTGAAGCTCCGTTTTTGGACTTGAACTTGTCAATAACAAATGGCATAGTTTCTTCTAAAATTTATGATAAATGGGATGATTTTAATTTTGAAATATTAAATTTCCCCTTTCTTGATGGAGATGTTCCTCGCTCTCCTTCCTATGGTGTATATATTTCTCAGCTTATTCGTTTTGCTAGAGTGTGTTCTAATGTTGAGGACTTCAACAACAGAAACTTATTTTTAACTGCTAAGTTATTAAAACAAGGGTATAGATATCATAAAATTCGAAAAGCATTTTCTAAATTCTACCGCAGACACTCAGAGTTAACTGTTAAATACAACATTGGGTTTAAAACTCTTCTGCAACAAGGCATATCGGAACCTATTTTTTATGGTGATTTAGTTTATAAATTCAAACGACTTGTTGGAAAACCTAATTTTAGTGACCAATTCCAAAAGATAGTAAAACGTTATATAAGGGTTGGATATAACTTGGATATCATGCGACAGTCTGCATGCCTAGTTTTAAACCCTATCACGGTTTATAGCTATGGTTTCCTCTTTAATTGCACGACGGTGGGTCAGGCCTCAAACTCTATGACGGCTCTGACGTAAAGCTTTAATCGGTGGGTTGGTGCCTGATGCTTATCTGTAGCTGGACCCACCGTGGCTCAACTTGAGTATTTCTTTAGCTCTGACTATCTGTGAGTCATGAGCCCTTTTCTTTGTTTCATCATGGTGTGTCAATTTGATTAGAGTGTTTCTCCATGATGATACATTGCATTAGTTATATGACCGCCATGCGAGCTGAACATTTCTTGTACTTCAACAACAGCAGAATCTAGGGCGAAGATTTGGTACCAGTAAAATGCATTTAAGCCCCCCGGTGGCTTAGGCTGCTGTTCGTTCTAAGGCGGGGGTTCTGTTGTTGTTGACTTTTTGTTTATTGTTACTTCCATTGTGGGAGCCAGTAATTGTTCTATGTTTTGTTGTACGTTACTTTTTGTCCATTCTAGTATTGCAATCACCTTGATGAGGAAGAGAGAGCTGGTTGCTTTGCTTAATTTGTCTTCCTGGTGTCTGTTGATGGTTGAGCGGCTCTTCCTCGCGGTGCCATGGGGTTGTTTGCGGTTTGTGATTGTGGTATTTCCTGATCATACTCACTTACTATTTTGCTGTTGAATATAGTAATCAGCAGAACTCTGGATTGATGCAATAAACTTGGAATGGTTCATTGTATAATTCTACGTGTCACGGGTTACAATTTCTAAATAAAGTTGCTTGTTTTTTCTCTGAAGATCATGTTTTGTCTTAGTAAACAGTGTTGACCCTGATTAAATGCCACACTATGCAACATTTAATCTGGGTCTTCCCTGTCTGCAGTTGTAATTATAAATAAAAGTATGCATTAATTCCTCTATTAACTGAATGAAATCAGTTAGTCACCATGCAAAAATAATTTCAAGGCTGTTCAAGACATAGTCCATGGCCAGGATTTTGTTGTTGTTTTTGTTGCTATTTTGTTTAGAAACAATATATAATAAAAACATGCTGTGATATCGACCTGAGAATACCAATATTGATCTTGGCTCTGCCTCGGTCAATTGGTGCTCTCAGGTCGACATCACATCATGTCCAATGCCTCAATAGTCAACAATTGTTTTGTTATATAATTTTCAAAACTAAAAATCAATAACAACAATATTAGACTTTATACCAGGCAGTTCAACTTAGATTGTATTAACGTAGGCTAACTGATTTCATTCAGTTAAAAACTGATTGAATGTATTTTGTTTTGAAACTGCATAATTGGGCAAGCAAACCATTTGCTTATTCCATATAGTATCGGACTTTGTAGACAGTGCTGCATTTGCTGCATCTTATTAAGAATTCGACTGCTAGTTTGCAGAAAGTCCCTTAAATTTTAATACAATGAAAATACAACCCAGAAAACCCTTAAAATGTTACATTCAGTTAAAATAGGTAACGCATACTGATTGGTACTAGAAAAGTAGGTATGACATTGACATAATCACACAATGACAGTCAGACCCAAGGCACCGTGAATAAGGGTCAAAGAACACTAACAGTCACAATACAATAGTAGGACAATTAAAGCAAAGCACACAGATCTCTATTTCTCGTCAATATGTTTGCTGAGCATATCTATGCTTAATATTTAATCATTTTTTGAACTAGAAAAACTTAACAAACAGACCTCAATATCGGATACCGTTAAAGCGTATATAAAAAAGGAGCATAGACAAAAAGTTTGACCTCCCTCTCTGAATATATAGCACAATAATTTGCAATAAGCTCCATACACGTTGACACATAGGCAATCAAAGTTGATATATAAACCTTGATTCCATCCATATTTGTAACAAATATTTATGTGATGCATATGAAAATATCATACAAATTTCACAAAATTTGTGTGACAGAGTTCCGTGTTATAGCTTAAGCCTACGACTTACTGGGACAACCGTCGTATATGTGAAAGGCAGGCATCTAAATTCAATAATCTGTTAGCTGACTTCACTACAGTTTCTGTTATAATTGTAACCAATACGGATATGTAATGGGTTTATCGTAATACACATTTATTATTTCGCCTTAATATTCGAATTGTACAGTTGCTGACATATTGTCATATAATGGCTGTATGAAAAATTATGGTCAAATCTCTCTATTCTTTTCTTTTTTCTTTGTAGGGCCCAAGTAGTTATATCAGCGATTCTACCTCGGTGCCAGAATGAATTTCCCGATGGACGAAAGCTTTCAAAAGTTACATTAGAGAAAATTAACCATAGCGTTATTCAGATAAACGATGGAATAGCATGTGCTGCTCGTGGAACTACTGGTTTAAGTTTTGTGAACCATCCTCAGTTTTATTCCAATGGATTACCAGTTAGGCATTTATTAAGTAGAGATGGCTTACATTTGAGTGTTAAAGGAACAAAAACTGTGGTCAGAAACATAGAAATAGCTATCAGTATTGTGAGAACAATTAATTATGTGCTGGTTATGAAACGTGAAGCAAACAAGTTTGACACTACCTACGTAGAACATGACGAGACTGCTGAAGACAAGTATGAGTCGCCTGTTGAAGAATGTGATGAGCAGTCTGATCTAGTCAGTTGTAAAAGTAAAAGTGATGATAAACATGCTGGCGTTCGTATTCAAGGAGTTTGTGAAATGGATTTGATTGACATTAGAGGTTGTGATACAAATGCTACTGGTGGCTTTGAAGAGGAAGCAGATATTTGCTCTGTTGTAGATAAGGTTCAGCCTGGTAAATTTATCACTGAATGTGAAGCTACTGCTGTCATTGATTATGGAGCAAACATTGTCAATAACAGTGTAGATGGCATTCAGCTTGATAATGGTATCATTCATAATGATAGCGGTGGTGATGGTGGTGTTTTGCTACTGGCTAGTAGCAGCAGCATACATTCAAATAAGATGATCATTGAAAATACACAGGTTGTTGTCAATAATGATGATAATGGTAATGATAATGATGTATGTGATGAGGTGGTTCCGATTGTCAAAGACAGTGTTGACACAAAAATACCCATAGAAAATATGATAATTAAAAATAAAACTAACAATGGTGATTGTATTGAGAACAATGTAAACCACAGCAGTCCTAGTCTGCAATTAAAAACCATGATAGCGCAGTTTGATCAAAATGCAAAGATTGATGAAAAAGATGATGATGATGATGATGATGATGATGATGATGATGATGTGGTCCACAATTTAGGTGACAGTATCAGTACCATACAATTAGATGATATGATCAGTCATGATGCACAAGTTGTCGGTGATGATGAGCATAATAAGACACTTAGTGACATTCGTGGCAATCAAATGAATGTCCCATTGCCAGTTAACAAAACTCAGACTGACGACGACGATGGTGATGATGTAATTGTTTGTGATGACAAGCTTTGTAATGAACAGCTGGGTGATATGATCGTTGAAAATGCACAGTGTAACGATATTGATACTGTTCCCTATATTGACGATTGTGGCAACAAAATAAAGGCTGATGTGGTAGCTCAAATTTGTCAGGTCAGTGATGATGATGATGATGATGATGATGATGATGATGACGCTGATGATGATGATGATGATGATGATGATGATGATGATGATGATGATGATGATGATGATGATGATGATGATGATGATTGCGTACATACTGTAGGTGAAAGTGTCAGTGATGCACAGTTAGATGATAAGAACGTTCAAAATCCACAGGTTGGTTGTGGTAATGAGTATCATAAGTTAGACTTTGTTCACCATCGAGGAAAAAGCTTACAAGTTGATATGATAGTTCTAAATACACAGGATGATGATGATGATGATGATGATGATGATGATGATGATGATGATGATAGCCAGTTGAAAAATAATGTATGTCAGAATATAACTGTTGATTCTGTTGATGAAGGTTCTTATATAGATTATGTAGAATACCACAGTGCTAACATATTTTTGCTGCATTCATTGTCACCATTTGTCTACCTATTAACACACATATACATTTACATATGTATAGTTCTCATGCATCCTTTGAAATACGTAAGTTCAACACTTAAGAATGGAATGACCAACGCAGCCAATACGTTAAGAGGAGGAGGTTACGAAAACAAGAAATACATGGTACGACAGGGCCCTTTTCTGAGTGCATCAGCTGCTAAAAGTCTTGTTGACAATCCTGATCAAAGTAAGGTTACTTTTAAACCGCCAGTGAAACCCCGTGGTGGTGATGTGTATATGTACAGCTATGGAAATGATTCAAGTAAGGCTGATGACTGGAAATGTGACCAGTATATATGGGTAAACATTGCTGGGTATAAATATCCCAAGAACCAAGATGAATTTTGGACTAAACTATATCACATTTCCACTGGAGTTGGGGATAGAAAAGGTAGCTCCCGTTTTGTTAAAAAAGTTTGCTTTTACAAGGATAGACCAGAATGGCCGTATGTTTTAATTCAGTACAAGGGAGACTCGTCAGTATTTGTTGATAGACTCCATGGAAACAGCAAACACAACATGCCTTATAGAAATACATGCAAGTCGGTATTGACCGATATCAGAAATGAAGCAGCTGCAAATGGCATTACATCTTCAAAAAATGTACTGCAAACATATGCTAAAAAGCAAACCAACACCCCAGTAGATGCCGCTCACCAAGGAATTTTAAACCCAAGGAACACTGAACAAGTAAGGAATGCGATAAGGTCAGAGGGTGCAAAGTTTAAGCTGTCAGATGATGAGCTCTTCTCAACATTACAGATTGCTGTACAGCTACAGGACTTTGTCCATGAATGTAATTACTACCCAGATATTCGAATCATCCTTGGTGCAACAGAGCTTCTGAAAGAGCTTAACAGCCTATTAACTCTTAAATCAGATGAACCAGTTCTTCTATCTTATGATACAACTTTCAATATACGCAATTATTTTCTTTCTCCACTGGTTTTTAAACACATCTTATTTAAAGATGGGAAAACAATACCAGCAGCATTCCTGATACACGACCGTAAGAACAGGGCTACACATGAAACTTTTTTCCGTGTGATTTGTAACCTTGTTCCTAACTTGGAGAAAATGAAGACGTTAATTGTGACTGACAGAGAACTGGCTATTTCTGGTGCTATAAAGAGAGCCCTGCCAAGAATGACGGTACTATATTGTTGGAACCACTTGCGGAAGGATTTTAAACGCTGGCTCAATAGCAAAAAGGCAACAGTAGATGACATGGAAGTGTATCCAAGAGATTTACTTACCTTGCTGGAAAGCGACTCCTACAAAGATTTTGAGGAGAAAGAAGCAAAACTCTTATCAAGGTGGAGCCCAGATGTTAGGGAATATTTTGAATCACATTTTAGAAATGACATAATACAGCACTCTGGTAAATGGGTTCTGAATGAGAATAATGTTCGACTGTCAGCAAATGGAATCACAAACAACATTTCTGAGGGTATGAATACGCTGCTGAAGAAGCTGGCAAACTGGCCTGGCATACCTACAGATGCAGTTATAACTGCACTGTATTTCTTGCAGCGCTATAAATACAACGAAATTTTAAGGGGCAGACTTCAGGTTGGCGACTTTCACTTGAAAGATATTCACCTCGACCAAATATTAGAACCTGAGGAGGTTGATATGCCATCAACAGTGTGTAAACCAGAACAGATAGTCGAATTGGTACAGTCAGGTGGCTTAGATGTGCCATATGGATTAGAAAATGAAATAGATGATCAACAGGATGTGGAATCTAGAAAAATACATCCTGATGCAACGAGATTAGGAGACATTAGTCTCGAATCCATTGAAAGGGCCAAGAGGTATCAGCCACAAAGGTCTTTTGCAGTCGATGTCATTAAAAATAAAAGAATATGGCACGTTCCAGAGTCTACCTGCTGGATTGTCAGAGGCTCAAAAGAGGACAACTATGCAGTTTCTTTGTATCCAACAGAAAAATGCAGCTGTTCTGCCCTAGGGAATTGTTATCACCTTCAGGCAGTAAAAATGAGCATAGGACAAACAACGATTACTGGTAAACGAATCTTGAATATGAGCAGGATCAGGTCTGCCAGTAAAAAACGACAAAATAGACATGCAGGGAAGAAAAAGCCACGTCCTATAGACATCTATGATGCCAACCAATGCGAGGTAAACCCACCCCCAGATGCCCAAGCAAGCATAACAACAAATGGTGAATTATTAAATAACTTGTCCGCTCTTCATGACAGTCCACCTAATTTTGCTACATCAACACCCATGGTCCCAAATACTACAAAAACGCCTAAATCTATTATAAAAAAGAAACAGATCCGGACGACAAAAAAATCATGCAAGAAAATGAGGTTTGATTTTGCATCTGATGACAATGCAAACTACAATGATGCAGAGCTACTTTCTACTGTCCATGAGGATCTAAATGATAGCAGAAGTGATTCCGTCTGTGATGCCAATGCAGCTGAAATGAACAAAGCAACGTACAATTCAGATAAAATTGAAAAAGATATTAAAGTAACACCCATTGTAAATTCCAGTCCGAGCCATAAAAACGATGTCTTCAAAACTCCTAATATGTATGTGTCAGACAGAAGCCGGGATCACATGCATGTAGATGAATCAACAGATCCATATGGAATCAGTCTATCCCGTGAGACCTCTAAAAACAGTATCAACAATTCAACCAAAACAATCATTATTGAGGACTTGACATGCGAACCAGATGACAACGACAGAGCCCAGAGGTGCTGGATCAGTTTACCTGGAACAAACTACACAAACACGATAGGTGACAAATTTGATGTTATGTACTATAAGACAATCACCGACAGAGTAGTGAATTTTGCACAGCAGCTGCTTAAACGCATAAACCCAAATATTAATGGCTTACAGGATTGCTGCTATGTTCCTGTGGAAAAAGATGGTGTCTGGAAATATAGCGTCAGGATGAAAAGTGTAATGTCGCCTTCATGCCAGATCCACCATACAGGTACCGATCACTGGATTACATCGGTGCAGGATACAACCGACCAAATAATAATATTTGATTCTTCCCAAATATTTTCTCCGAATCTTACTAAAAGTATCCAGCTGCAACTTTTTGCCATTTATGGTAGGGGAAAGCGTCACATCCAAATTGTACACCCCCATGTGCAGCAGCAGACAAACGGTGTGGATTGTGGCATCTTTGCCATAGCATATGCCACAGAGTTCATTTTCAACCAGTATATTGGCTATGATCTGGTTGAATTTGATAGATCTGCTATGAGGGAACATTTGTTGTCGTGTTTTCAAAATCAAGAAATGACTCCTTTCCCTAAACTCAAAAGAAAAATGCGACTTAAGAAGACTGTGTCTCAACTGGAAAGCACCAAAAGTATTATTTCCCGGTAAATCTAAATATCAGCATGTGTAGCTACTACGTCTGCTCAGCATCATTCATTGCTTAGACAAAGTCCAGCGCATTTGCTATACTAGCTTGATTCAGTATCTAGTGCTAAGCTTAGAGGTTATGGTGTTACCTTTTAGCAGGCCTTGACAGCGTGACTCATATTGCACCTGGTAGTATCTTTCAAGTACTGATCCAGAAGGGGGACAGGGGGTCGCCCCCCACCCCCCTGAAAAATCACAAAAATATAGTGTTTCTTAGCAATACTGGTCCTGATCCCCTGTAAAACCACAAAGCTACTAGGCCAGCATTCAATTTTGGGCCACCATCGGCCCGCCAGGGAAACGCCATTTAAATGGCGTTTCGCTGGCGGGTCGATGATGGCCTGCTTATAGTAGTGTTTGGATCCTCTCTCCTATCATCAACTAAAAAAGTAGTCAAAGTTGGACCTCTCTGAGAAAACTTTCTGGATCCGCGCATGTCTTACCTTTACACGCATTGCCAAAGAACTTCTAGCGATAAGGCGTATATCCCAGGGGGGGGGGGGGGGTACTCTGATATTTTCACACATACGTAGGCTCGGCCCATTTTTTGGGGGTTCAAAATTCTGAATTTCAATATTTTTTGGGGTTTTCAGAAAAATGAATTTTTATGAATATTTTTGGGGGGTATAAAGATTTTGTGGATATTTTTTTGGGGTCATCACAAAATTGGGCTAATTTGAGGGTCATTTCTATGCAATTTAGGGTCTTTTTTTAAGGTCAAGGTACAGAATTGGGTTTTTTTTTGTGTTGCTAAAATTTCAAATATTTTTTGGGGTGCTTGAAATTCCTGATATTTTTTTGGGGTGAACGGTAGATGCTGGGTCCGAGCCTACGTATGCGGAAAAAATTAGAGTACCCCCCCTGGGGCGTATATTCTCCCTGGTTGACATGATTACAAACACTAAATTTTCAAATTGCCCTAATGTTTTTAAAATTTGTGTAGTTTGGCAGTAAAATATGCATAGTAGGCAACAAAATACGTTTCAAAGCGATTCACCATTTACAATACCGTGTAAACGTGCACTTTCTACCCCCACCCCTCATTTAACGCCTTTATACTGGGTGCCGTTTAGACCAGATTTTGAGTAAATGCATTGCGAATTTTAAAAAAATAAAAGTGCTAAAATGTTAAGGATATAAGTGCTCTTCATTTCCAAGACCTTACTGTATTCCTTCTGCGCATGCGTACAAAATACACCTAAAATTGTGACGTTTGTCATTGGAAAGATGAAACTGGTGTCTTTCAGTTTATTTTTAGATGCTTCCCCCCCCCCCTCCCCCCCCCCCCCTAGACCCAAGATGCCCTTTACAAATGTTGTAAATGTTTATAGCGACATGTCGTTGTCCAAAGGGCATCTTGGGTCTAGGGGGGAACACGTGCAAAAGAGAAATATTGCGCGCCTTGCAAAATCCCAGCTTCAGTTCCTACAAATGGTCATACTCAGGTAGGTTTTACGTTACACGATGAATTCTGGGTAGTAGACAACCGTCGAATTCTCCGCGTGTGAATTGTTTTTGGAGACGAACCCTTTTGTCACCCCTCTACGAAATTTGGCTGAAGTCCATTTATTTCAAATTCGTTTATGCACACAACTTTTGTCGTTTGTGCCACATACTTAGAACCTTTAGAGCAATTGGCGCTGTTTTTTCTTTAATTCCTCGAGAAAAGTGGCGATTAAGTTAACAACGTTATCGCCGAAAGTCATTGTGAAACACATACAAATTAAGTTTAACATTATGAGAGTTTGTTCGACGGTCAATATTAACGCACTATACTGCACTATCAGTGGGGTTGGCTCTTCAGCGATTACCCAATGCTTATATAGTGTGTCAGTAACTATTAACTATGCCACTTAACCCATATAAGCATAGCGTCCTTTTTGTGGGACATAGGCAAACAGTGCAAAACCAGATCAGATGCGACGTATGATCAGGTTCTCCACTGAAGTTTCTTTTAAAATTTGAATAAAAAGTACCACCCAACACCCCTTAAAACGGAAATGAACTGGTCCAATTGATAACAGTGGGAAATTCCATTCGGCTTAAATGAGTTAAGCATCTGGGAGGTAGACGCTATTCCAGAAGAAAGTGTCAGTATGCACACACGCTTGAATATCTTTTAACGATTCCACTTGCAGTTCAACAGTCGTTGCAATGAGCCCGTCACCAATTTGACTTCTTCATAACAGAACAAGGAAAGAAGCTGCAAGACTCAATCTTTTATCATGATAGGCATAAGTAAACTCACCCTATTTATGCCTCAGGCTCACTGAAATGTCATTATTTCTACGCTTTTTAAACAGTACCGGAAGTATTGTGTTTGCCTCCATTATGCTATCCCACCCTTAACGCAATCATAAACAAAATAAATGGGGCGTGCAATAGCACGTTTAATTTTTCCTCGACATATGAACACTTTTCGATTACTTATTGTTCGCAAAGAGGCATAATAGCAGTTCATGTGTTCATAACTACCATTAGGTATTGAGCATCTTAGTATAGGGTGATCGTTTTCATCATCATCATCATCATCATCATCATCATCATTATGTATATACGAATGCTGGTTGAAGACTTCCACAAGCCAATCCATGAGATTATGTCATTTTCTGTCCGTGATGAAATTGACTATTTAAACGTGCTTATGCAGCTAACAAATGTGGTTAAAATATAAAGCTGGTACGAATGTCTTCTTAATTTGAAGTCAGATGGTTTTAGTTTCTTACAACTAAAACCTACTCTACTAGGATTTGATTTTTGCCAAAATTACTTTTTTGTATTATAGATTGTGATGGTATGATTTCCTAACTGATAGTGTATTTTTCTTTGCTGACGTTTTATGTGTCTTTGTCATCTACTTTTTCTCAGGTATGTTATTTCCATATGTTAAATACAGTATGTTTCCATTGTCCGAAAATCTGGTGCTTATAGCTTGGCTGAATACGTGAAAGCAACTCGTCCTGACGGACTCGATGTTTACGTGTATTTAGTCAAGCCTTGGATCTGGCTGATTGTTTATGAGCATTCAGCCAAGAGTTTTTGACAGATTTATCATATAACGGAAACACAATGTTTCATTCTCTAATTAAATTCGACTAATTATGTATTTCACAGAACATTCTGACGCTTATATTAACATTTCCAAAGCAAGCTTTTGATGAAAGCAAAAATTCAAAAATCTATTAAGTCATTGTCAAACTAGTATTTTAAAAAGGAGTAGCTAAATTTGTAAATCTTGCAAATGAAAAACGCAAACACCACAAACAGGTGGCATTACGTGACAAACCCATGCTTAAGTAAGCTCTTTAAATACTCCTGAGTACAGCATAATACTGCAATGTAGTTACTCATTGGAATCACCAACATGGCGCTTCTAATGAGTATACGCAGTGTTTGCTTTTTGCCACTCAGGTGGTAACCATATATGTATATATTCATTAAGTATATTGCTATATTTACATTTTCGAAGCAATCCTTTAATGAGCAACCGTTCATAGCCTCGTGATTTACACAAATTTGATAGACAGCTAGCTCACTTGCCCGTGCAATACGCTTATTCGCCTATTGTGATTGACAGCGAGCCACACATGAGTCGCACGTGCAGAACAAGCCTCTTGTTGGCTTCATTGGCTGTTCGTGTTTAAGCTGGCTGTTCCGCTTTTCCATTTTACACCCCGACTTAATCGTTAATACGAGTATATTTTAAATACAAAGGTGTTTTAATTCCTAAATTAAAAATACTTTTTTATATTTTATATATTTATAATAAAATGTAAATATGAGCAATGAATTCAATTTTAGGAATATTTCAGGACGAGAAACACTCTGATGTTAGAGTCCAATCAAGTTATTTGTATTGTACTGTATTGTAGTGATGATTTTTAATTTATTTATGCAACCGTTCATAACCTCATGAATGCCACAAATTTGATCCCAAGCTCACTTGCCCGTGCAATACGGCGATACGCTTCGAGCATTGAACTCATTCGCCAGAAGTGATACAGGTGTTGTGATAGACAACGAGCCACACCGAGTCACACGTGCAAAACAAGCATTGACTCTCCTTGTTTACGCTGACTGTTCCGCTTTTTCGTTTTTCACTCCTACAAAGTTAATTAATATGATAACACAAAAAATTACAAAACTCTTTTTGTTTCCTAAATTATACATATTTTATTTATTTCAGATATTTATAATAAAATGTAAATATAAGCAATAAGTTCAATTTTCGGTCTGTTCTTGAAATCATTGTAACTTCGGGGCCCTTGTAAAGTTAACGTGAAGCCCTTCGGGGTTCACTTACATTGCAAAAAAAAAACACAGAAATATTCATGATTCCATGAAAATTGAATTAATTTCTGAAATGTACACATCGTGGACTTAATAATGCAAAGGCATGCTTAAGTTGAACAAACCCCTACTAATTAGAATATTTATTTTATGTTTAAACTAGTGTAGTAAATATACCTTATCGTTTTATCTTATTTATAAGATAACAACATGGCAATTATTTACCTTGCTTAGTTTAGTCTAAGCTATTATACGTTTGCTCAGCTGAATTGTATCCCAGAGTATATTATATGTGAAAATTTGCTCTAGATTATATATACAATAAATGGCATTGAAGACCAAGTGTGTGTGTGTGTGTGTGTGTGTGTGCGTGCGTGCGTGTTGCATCGGATTTGAAAGTTTAACCTGGAATTTTAATGTTAAGAGTAAGATGAAATTTATCGAGTGTGTGAACTTGGCTTGGAGTATGGAGTGTGGGGTATGAAATTCAATTCCAAACTTGGGGTTTACAAGCAAGAATGGCATTACCAAGCATGTTGGTACACAACCACAATCCCATTGTCTACAACTGAATGTTGATATTAAATGTTAAGTTTGTATTGAATGCTAAGCCTGGGATTCAATCCCAAACTTGGTATTCAATGCATGACGGCATTCACAAGTTTATACTCGTGATATTCAGTCCCAATGTTAGATGACATTCAACGTCAAGTCTTGTATCCGGTATTCAATGCAATGTTAATTCGACTGGAATTCAAGGCACCATTTGGGATTGAATCACAATCGTTAAAGTTCAAAGAAGTATCTATGACGGCAATCACAAGTATGTGTGGTATTCGTTCCAATCGTTGGCATTCAATGTCAAGTCTGGGATCCAGAGATCTAAGAATAAAAAGTATCCTAATTTACCTTGGAAATTCACTGCTAATACCAAACTTGTGATTCAAAACGAACATTGGGATTGAATACCAGGCTTGAGATTGAATACCAAACATGCTTGTTAATGTCATTCTTGCTTGTAAATCCCAAACTTGGAATTGAATTCCATACCCAAGACTCCATACTCCAAGCCAAGTTGACGCAGTTAAATTGATCAGCTATCTTGTGCATTTTTAGGTAAGACCAAAAATATACATGTATCTGTTTGCATGCTGGCTATTTTCATGTTTGTCGTCGTCTTCTGGCATACCTCAAAATATGTTTTTCTAAAAAAATCTTTCAGGTACACTATCAGAGTTTCAAATGAAATGGACCCAGGTCAGTAACGACATTATGTCGGTCCTGTTCTGGGTCCAATTTAGTGTTTGCAAATGTTATCAGCATGAAAAGACATAATTGTAGTAAGAAACAGTGCCACTTTTAAATGACTTGCCATAAATATTATTAAAGTCTGAACTCAATATGTAGTGTTATCTTTTTACTAATAGCCCATTTTCAACTGTACTCAGTTGCAATGTTTAAAGAAAACCGTCTGAATAATGCTAAAGTTAAAAAGCGTAAACAAAGATGAACACGAGGCTGGGCACAGAGTATCATAGCTCACATGAGTCATAGGCTTAGAGTGAGCATTTTTATCATTGGATGTCTGTCCTTCGTGTAGTGTCTCGTCAGCATTCGCCTCAAATGGTTGGATTTCTGACAACATTTTCTTGTATTACAATCCCTAGGACTTTATAGAGCCTTGGAATTTGGCACCTATATTAGAACTTCCAATTGCTCTGGCCTCGAGGTTATAAAACTTGTTTCATGCTCAACTCAACTGAGTACGCAATTGCAACTGCTCATAAAAACTAAAACTACGGACAAACGAAGAAGTTTCTTGCTTTTTAAGTCTCTCAGATGTTGTATTTATCATGCTAATAAATGTTAAAAATCCAACTATTGTTGGCAATTTAACATTTGATCAGGATAAATTTCTTGCTCAGCTGAGTTGAGCATGAATTCTTTTTATATAACCTCGGGGCCAGGTCCAGGCACGCGCGGATCCAGGAAGTTTTGTCAGAGAGAAAGGGGAATAGCGAGGCTTTTAACTTTTTTTTCAATTTCGAAGCCCTGCTAAAAGCCCTGCACTGCACGGACAAAATTGTTATAAAATCCCTGCTAAATGCCCCCGCCCACTGGGGGTTGAAAATAATGAATAACAACAGATGACCTAAATCATTTGAACAAGCAAACACCCCCCACACCCTAATGGGGCCACATGAAATTTGGCCGTAGCTGGCCCAGCGCATGGTTTCCGAGAATTTACGAATATTTTGTCCAGAGCATAACCACAGAAACTATTAAATAGATCTCGATGAGGAGAAGTGCAGTGTACAAGAACCGTACCTCTTTCGCATAATTTAGGAATTATATGCTTTTGTTATTTAACACATTTACTTTTTGTGTTGAGCATAACACAACAACTACATGGATAAGAGGTTGAGGAATGATAACGCGTACAAGGAGCATAACTCTCTTTTACATTTAGAAATACTTGAATTTGTCAAGAGCAAGAGATACATATTTCAACTTGGGGAGCATCTATCGTTTCTGTCGATCCTCATGATTTAGATCCGGACCCCCCCCCCCCGGAAATTAAAATCTCGGCACATGCACGACACTGCGGGGACATCGTAGGTCAAATCCCGGCACTTAAGCGCCGCTGTGTCCTCGATCCCAAGGGGTATGATAACGCGGCATACAGATGACTGGTGCATAACAAGTTAAGATAGATCGAACAATACATACGCTTATCGGACTAATTGGATGCACAGGCTGCTCTGGGAGCGCAGTGGCTCAGTGGTAGAGTGCTTGACTCGAGACCGAAGAGCCGCGGGGTTCGAGCCTCACCGGCGTCATTGGGTTGTGTCATTGAGCAAGACACATTAATCCTAGGGGGGATAGGGGGTCCGGACCCCTCTGAAAAATCACAGAAATATAGGGTTTCTTAGCAATACTGGTCCTGATCCCCTGTAATACCAACAAGCTACTAAGCCAGCATTCAATGTTGGGCCACAATCGGCCCGCCAGCAAAACGCCATTTAAATGGCGAAATGGCGTTTCGCTGGCGGGTCGATGATGGCCTGCTTATAGTGGTATTAGGATCCTCTCCCCTATCATCAACTAAAAAAAAGTAGTCAAAGTTGGACCCCCTCTGGAACTTTCTTGATCCGCGCATGCTTAGTTCTGGTTCAACACAGAAAGAGCCGTGCCGTCGTTGACTGGGACGTAAAGAATCAAATCAAACAAAACAGACTGGTATGCGTCTTCGTTTTTTTGCAAGGAACAAAGTCAGTTAAGATTAAAATCATTAAGATTTTTGAGAATTAAAGGAAATCTGTCCCAATAAGACTTGTTAGATGCAGAAAAAGACAATCCAAAACTACATTATTTCTCTTTGACTACCTGTGGGATCTTTATACTCTCAGGTTTTTGAGGCAGAGAGAGAGAGAGAGAGAGAGAGAGAGAGAGAGAGAGAGAGAGAGAGAGAATCTGTCTATCTTTACTTTACATGTCTGTTCGTTCGTCCGTCTGTCTTTGACAAAGCTGGAATTTTTAATTATTTTTTGCAAAGTAGTTGCTAAGGCACTGCAGAAAACGACCTGGCAGATGAACGCTCCGGCAGACCCAGCAAAACCGGCAGTAACGTACCGATCCATGGCTTAGGTTTATTTTTTCAAAAGGAGCTACCTGTGTGTCTGCTTAATATCTGTCTGTCTGTCTGTCTAGATCAAATGAGTCATTATGTCTAGATCAGATGAAACAGCCCTCAAAATCCAGCAGATGAATCGGTCTGGCAGACCCGGCAGATGTAACAGTCCGGCAGATGAAACGCTCTGGCAGACCTGGCAAAACCGGCAGTAGGCCCCTAATTATAATACAAACATCTACGACTCAGTTCTGCGAAATTTTGAATGATCAATCTATCCATCAAACATTTCGTCTGTCTGTCTGTTCATATGTTTGTCTGCCTTAAACAAAGATGTGAATTTCATGCATAGATCCACATGTTGTATAACACTGCCAAAACGACCCGGCAAACGAAGCAGTCCAACATACCGACAATGTTGGGCCATCATCGGCACGCCAGCGAAGCGCCATTTAAATGGCGTTTCGCTGGCGGACTGATGATGGCCCGCTTATAGTGGTATTTGGATCCTCTCTCCCCTCAACAACTTAAAAAGAAACATTGTCAAAAGTGGACCCCTCTGTCAAAACTTTCTGGATCCGCGCATGATCTGTCCCGACGAGACTTGTCAGGTGCATTAATAACTTTTCTTTGGATAGCTTTGTGAGCTTTACACTGAGGTTTTTTGAGGCCTATTTCATATTGAGAGAGAGAGAGAGAGAGAGAGAGAGAGAGAGAGTATATACAACACTGTAAAAAATGCGCTTACAGATTAAACACTTTCTGAGATGCATTTCTTGTCCCGTTTTTTTAATGCGTATACAGGCAAGACATGTATCAAAGCTAAACAATAGAAATACGATACTTTTCTGTACACGTTTAGACCTCAACGTGTACTAAACATGTTTAAATTCTATGCGCATTTTTTACAGTGAAATGTATATATCGATCTATCATATGTCTACATCTGTCTGTCTGCCTGTTGGTCCCTCCGTCAGTCAGTTTGTCTTTGGCAAAGCTGTGACAAATTAATTTTTATAGTAGATCTGGTTGCTTTGGCACTGCCGAAACAACCCGGCAGATGAAACGCTCCGGCAAACCCGGCAGATGAAACAGTCTGCCAGACCCGGCAAAAACTGATTGCTTAGGTATGTAAATTTGAAAAGGATCTGTCTGTCTGTCTGTCTGCTGTCTAGATCAGATTAGCCTGTATATGTAGATCTATCAGATGAAACAGTCTTGCAGGCCCGGCAGATGACACGCTCTGGCAGACCCGGCAGGTGACACGCTCTGACAGACCCGGCAGTTGATTCGGCAAAACCGGCAGTAGGTCCTAATTATATCACAACTATACATGACTCGGGTCTATGATTTTTTTTAAAGGATCTATATATCTATCAAGCATTTCGTCTGTCTGTGTGTTCATCTGTCTGTCTTTAACAAGCTTGATTTTAGTGCATTCATGTAGTCGTGATCTAATACACTGCCAAATCGACCCGGCAAATGAAGCAGTCCAGCAGACTGCAAAACCGGCATTCAAAACACTAATCCATGACTAAGGTCTGTGTATTTTAAAAGGAGCTGTCTATTTGTCCGCCAAACTATCAATTCATTCAATCACTGACAAACATCTGAAGATATTTGGCCATATAATAGTTATTTTTGCAGTGCCAAAACGAACCGGCAGACCCGGCAAAAACGACGTTTCACGGAATCGACCGAACAATCCGAGAGCGAGAAATCGTGTGCAAACTTTTAGTGATTTTTCTCATTTTTTTAAATACCAACTATTATTTTAATTTGCGAACCTGCCCTTAGTTCATAGCGAATCGGTGTGTGTAAAATACGCATTGATTTAAACGTTTGAATGGCTATAATTCATCTATATTTCATTGTCGCACAGGAAATCCGCTAGCACGAACTAACCTGTCGCCTTTCGCTCGGTGCACACTGGGATTGAACCGCCATTTTTATTAAAAATATATAATGCAATCACTGCTTGCATGACTCATGGCTTTACATTTAGAAAATATTGACTAAATGAGAAATGATAAACTGTCAAAATTTAACATTTTTGCTATTTTAACAATTAATTCTGTCACTACCGGAGTGCGAGAATTGAACGAGACTAGCCAAATATCGCTAGTTACCCATGATGCAAAGGGCGAAATGCGAGAGATCTAGATGAGGTATCGTCAGGTCTCGCGAGAATGTCTATATTTACTTCACTTTTAATGAGGTTATAAAAGCCGGTACCGAAAATCGTCATTCTCCGGAGACCAACTTCGGTCACAATCGTAGGTTCGGTCCGGCACGGTCCGGCTAGGGCTTTTACCGACACCCTTGTTTAACAATTTCTGGATTGTGTTAATTCCCGGCCTACACTATTCGGTGGGATCCTATATTAAATTATCCGGGATCCATGGTGGGTGGTGTTGGTTCGACATGAATATCTCAATAGGTACACATCAGATTTTTATAAATTTGGTATCAGTTCAAAGAGGAGGTATTTATCTTTCAGCTGATGTAAAGCAATTGCAAAAATTCGGACCGTTAATTTAATTAGTTTACTTAATTTGTGAAGTGTGGCCCCGATTATCAATTATTATCTCTGAAAAGATTCAACACAGCATTTTTCATGACGTTAATGTACCTGCAGTTTTGAGGATCTTGTTGCGAACCCTGGTCTAATATAACCATAGTCCTTTTGTGGGACATCGGTCAACAGTACATAACCAGATCAGAAGTCGCAAGATGCAGCGTCGATCAGATTCTTTACTGTTTGTTCACGAAATATAACATTAAAGAAAAAATGTAAAACGCTATTCAACATATGTCATAAACCTGAAATGTATTAGTCCAACTGATAAAGGTTCCGGTTGACATAAAATGGTTAAAAAACAGTTACTATTCCACAATTCGTTCATGGTAAATCCCAAAACCGTTATAACTTTGAACAACTGAAGGATCTACTGATAAATTGAAATTAAGTATCTTTACATATTACATGTATATCCCCTGTCGAAATCTCCTTGTTGAATAGTAACAGTGCTTTCTCATGAAGATAATAAAAAACACATACATGGCCGATATTATTATATAGAAGTTAATATATTTGTATGTGGTAAGCGGATATGAACTAGTTTCAACGAAACAACTGCCAGCACTCCCCGGGCAGCACTCTCCCACTTTGAGTGTTCTTCGCAGATATATTGTCTTAAAACAGCACAGATCCAGACTAGCTGGCTGATGACAAACCAGCTGATCAGGATCCATTCTGGTTTCTACACTGTTTGTAAGAAAATATTTTTACTATCATACACAGCCTCAAATGGCAACCCAAGCTGCAGCCAACTGTTAATCGAAGCTTGTTGTCGTTGCTTGTTGGACTTCTCTTTGAGATATCCAACTTGCAATCAGAACTAGGACTTTAAAACACCTTCTCCACGAAACTGATAATATTAGGTCAAAGTAACAAATATCATATCTATCCACAGTTGTTTAATTATGACTATTACCGTTTTCACTGTCTTTGTTAGTGTCATCTTATTGTATATGTTGTTTGTATCCTCATGGGCTTCATAGCCTTTTGGACTTGGAAATAAAGCTATCTATCTATAAGGCAAAGATTCGCACACTTTAGGCCTACGCACGTATGTCCAATAGTCAGACAAATGTCGCGTCTCTTCTTATTCGAAATGGTAAGTAAAATCTATCAGAAATAACTTTTAAAAAGTTCGCATTAAAACATAATTAAAAATCTAATAGTTATGAATAGTTTTGTAGTCAGATGAGGCTCGACAAACGTCGCGTCTGATCTGGGTCCAAACTGTTTTGGAAACTTTTCTTCAATGTAACGGGTAAGAGTAACTTTACACCAAATTTGATGGCAGCTCGCACAATTAAACCCAATATCTCGAGGATCCCGCAATTTTTGCGAGTGAAAAAGTCATAAAACAAATACGAATATTCGCATTTTCTTTACGCCATCTTATAGACATATATATCCTCTTTAAACTGATACCAAATTTATAAAAATCTGATATGTATATTTTGAGATATCCATGTCGAATGAACATCACCCCCATGCATACCGCATAGTTTTAACCAAAATTTAGAGGATCCCGCAAATTTTGAAGGTAACAAAAACATACTTAATTTCCGAATTTTTTAATTTTCTTTACATTATCTAAAAGATATATAACTCTTCTTTAATATGTTACCAAGTTTATTAAAATATGAGCATAAGCAACAGTTATAGTTGTTTCTCAATTGATTACCTTGATCTCGGACCCAGAAATGCATTATTATGAGTTATTTTGAGTCTGAGCCTTGACGCAGTTCAACGAAATAAACAAGCATGCGGAGTCGATGGTGTGCCGATGCGAATCCACACACTCTTGAAGAAATTTAATGGTATTTGACCCTTTGATCCCACCCCAAGATCACCAGTTTGACACTAGGGAAAACAATCACGTGTGTCTTGTTCTACTCATCGTCTCCTTCATTTTGATTTGCCACATGACCATGTTCAGAAAAATAATATTTTTGACCCCCAGCACGCCCAAGTCCCATCCCCAGAGGAGGGTACTCTCATTTTTTCTTCATACGTAGGCTTGGGTCCAGCATCTACTGTTTACCCCAAAAAAGTATCAGGAGTATCAAGCACCCCCAAAAATAATTGAAATTTTTGCGACCCCCAAAATATCCCGATTCTGTATATCTACCTTAAGAAAAGACCCTACAATACATAGAAATAACCCCTAAAACTTGTCCAATTTTGGGATGACCCCCCAAAAAATCCACAAAATTTTCCTAACCCCAAAAATATTCTTTTTTTCTCAAAACCCCCAAAAGTATTGAAATTCAAAATTTTGAACCCCCCAAAAATGGCCAGAGCCTACGTAAGTTTGAAAATATCAGAGTACCCCCCTGGGGTCCCACCCCTGGGGCATGACCAGGCGACCAAATGAAAATCCGGTTTGATATGTTTTATATCTCAATTTCAATTTCAAAGATTTTTTAAACCAAACTTTGTATGTCCTCTCACAAATAAAAGATATAAAACATATCGAACAGGATTTTCATTCGGTTACCTGGGTCATGCCCCAGGGGTGGGACTTGGGGGAGCTGGGGTCATATCTGTCTGTCACGCTATCTCCTCCTAAACCATTGGACGAATCCAACCAAATTTGGGGTGTGAGTTACTCACATGAACAGGGCGTTTCAATCAATTTCAGTCAATTTCAAATATTTTTAATCCAAACCTTGTATGCCTCATCCTAAACCATTGGAATCTAGGGCGACGATTAAGTACTAGTAAAATGCATTTAAGCACCGGTAGGTCTAATATGTGAAAAGGACTCTTTTTCATGAAAAGGAGCGAAAAGGAGTTTCAATATTGCTGAAAGGACTTTTATAGTGCGATTATTTAGTTATTTTAATAATTATGCTATTTTGCAAATTAAGGCTATTTACTACAGTACCTATCTTGAGATGTCCAATATTGAGTTCCAGGAGTGATATTTCACGAAAATGGCAACCGAAATGGATAATGCGAAAAGGACTTCTGCCTGACGAAAAGGACCGTTGAATATAAATACAGAATTAAATTATGGTTTTTTTTTCTCTTGAATTATACATTGGAAAAGAGATATAATTCAACAACTTGCGATTTTTCAATTTTTATGCCAGATATTAAGTGCTGGGAGTGATATTTTATGAAAATGGCAACCAAAATGGATAATGCGAAAAGGACTATCGTCTTACAAAAAGGACCGTTGAATATAAACACACCGTACAACCGGCTGCTTTGATGACAGGTTACTAACAATGATGACAGATACAGGTTTTTGTGTCCCATGAAGGGTAGGTTATAATTTTCGGTTGGCAATTTTTTTTAGAGAGACCCGCTGGTACTCTGTGGTGGATGAGTACACTTGTTAGTGTTGATAGATCCTACAGAAACAAGCTGACGTAATATCACTCACAAATAAAGCCACACTTGATCATTATTTCAGAGGCTTCCCCGAGAAAAGTCACAAAAAACGGTTATCTGTTCAGGTTGTGCGTCTCTCCGTCAAAGTCTGCTGTCTGCACTTATATACAATAAAACTACTATAATTCTACTACATTTCTGCCAAATTTGAAGCCGCAGTTTGATTTTACAAAGTTACTGGAGCCCATCAAAGCCAACAGGTAGATGAAAAATGGCTGCCTTTGTCAACAGATCAATTTTGAAGTGGCTGTCTTTGACAGGTATTGAATTTTAGTGGCTAACATTGATGACAGGTCATAATTCTAGAAAGTTACTTTAAATCAACATATTTCTTCAGCCTGTGGTCTCAACTGAGAGCATAAATCATAAATCATATTGCATTAGGGTCAAAATAATCTTATCTGTCATTTGGCTAGCTGATATTGAGCATAGGTAAACAGTCTAGATCCAGACCAGACACTTCAGAAACAGGGTCCATACGGTTTCTTGGAGGATATATACTGAACAAAAGTGAAAACGCTACACTTCAATTATCAATATTTTGTGAGAAAGTATTGGACAAAAGTATTTACTAAAACTTAGAAATGTTTTCCAGACATCCAGCAAACGATTCGTTGAAACTCCACCAATTTGTCTCGTTTGATGTCTGAGTTATGCTCCTTTAAGTGTTTAAAGCTTTATTCACTGTTTTTTTTATTGCACAAATTAAAAGTGTCATGCTTATCAAAATAGGTCATAATTGTGATGCATAAAAACACAAGAAAACTGATTAATCACTTGAAGCAAGCTAAGAAATCAATTTCGAAGTTATCAAATTTGTAAAAAAAAATGAAAATTATCTCCCTTTGACAAAAACAAATAGGGAATATTAAATGTTTGGTAATCTTCCATTTATTACGATTTTCGATAATTTTCTTTTGCCAAATCAGGTAGACCTCTCAGCACATTGTTTCTTCCATTTCTCGACTAGTAATGTCCTAATACTAAGATGCAACAACACATTGATTTTCCTATGGAGATTTCAGTGTTAAAATTTCAAACTTGGCAATTTGATGGAAAACCCGCTTTTAACGATTGCTTTTCTAAACAATCAAAGTACACTTGAGATAAGTCCTTGACATGTCTGGTTGTCACATGTCTAGACTACAATTCCATGCAGTCGGATCCTGTAGGTAGTGGATTTCTGAAGGCCTTAACTGTGTGAGATTTCTGTTCAAATTTGCAACCTGAAAAATTGGACCCCTGTCACATTTAAATGGCTTTCATGTGTTTCCTCGTGACAACATCCGTATAACTTTTACTGTTATGCATTACCCAGTATTTGAACATTAAGATACACTTTCATTTGCATTCTTGGTTTGCATAATTTTGTATATAGATGGCAAACAATTCAGGTGTAGCGTTTTCACTTTTGTTCAGTATAGATACAAAAATTATCTCAAGATGTACGTCTAGATCAGATATCAGTTTGATAACAAATGGGCATATCCACTTTTCAGTGAAATCTTGAGTTTTGTTATATCAGTTATTGCAAGTTTAGATTTTAAGGACAGGGTTTGGTTTGGCTTGTGCCACTTCCTGGTTACTGCTCATGTGATTTTTGCTCAAAGCAGTAGTAGTACCTGGGGGCAATGTTTCACTTCCCCTATATGAATCAACAGAAAGTTGTGAATCACTGTTACAGGTTGAATGGCAACTTGATCTTCCCTCACAGCAAAATATTTTCAGCCTTGATTATGGTTTGCAAGTTGACATCATGTGATGTTGAAAGCTAAACAGGCATGGTGTATTCTTGCATATTGGCTGGTATCTTTTTGTTGTGCCTTGGTGGCCAAAGTATTTGTTTTACAGATTTTGACGATAGACATCCATCAATGGGGGTCAATCTAAGGGGTCCTCAAACTCTAAATACATTGTGTTTCAATAAGTTACCAGCCTGACCTATTTCTAGCTGACCCGATACAGTCAAGATTTTCACAATTTGTTTGGTCACCATATTAAGACTCTTTTACATAGTTTTGGCATTATGTGTTGGTTAGTTGATTTTATCGTGACTTCAAGCATGGTCAGTGAGCCAAATAATTTTCTTTCATCGAATTAAGCTGTAACGTTAATTCTACTTTTTGATAAATATCTTTATTTTAAAAAACGAAGTGTGAGTATATAATATACTGACGGAATGGATATTTGTCACCTACATGATAGTATAGAAACGAAAAGATTGCGTAATTTGAAACTTAAGTGACCCATGGTTAAGGACTGTGGGGCATAACTATTTTAAGACATGTTGGAAGCTCTCAGATAGTAAGACTTTTAAAAAATGTTTATCTAATATATCAATTAATATGGGAATATAATTATAAATACATTTTTTTCATAATAGCAAGGAGTAATTTAAACAGTCTGAATTATCAAATTTTCCAAAATTTAAGTTCTATCTTTACTAAGGAATAACATCACTATTAATTTTGAACATTGCAATTTTTTTCAAGAGCAACGAATTTTACTCTAATTTTTAAAGAGAAAATGCATTCTATTGGCCTCAATCATAGCTTAGTTTCAAGTAAGCATCTCACAATTTGTCTTTTGAAAATGGCTCTTGAACATAGTGGTGTTACATATTTCTAAGTTATTTTAGCACACTTTCAAATGCAGCTATATTTTTGATAAATCATTAGATAATATTTCTTCAAACATAGGGTTGAAGAGTATCTTGATAGAGATTGATTTTTTAAAAGAAAATGCGACATATCTTGATGGGAAACAGAGTAGGCTGGTTACTTATTGAATGACCCTTCTATTCCAAATTGTGATCCACTGTCAAAAACTGTTTAACAAATACTTTGATAACCAAAGCACAACTCAATTGATAACAGTCAAGAGTATCTTGATAGAGATTGATTTTTTAAAAGAAAAGGCGACATATCTTGATGGGAAACAGAGTAGGCTGGTTACTTATTGAATGACCCTTCTATTCCAAATTGTGATCCACTGTCAAAAACTGTTTAACAAATACTTTGATTACCAAAGCACAACTCAATTGATAACAGTCAAGTCGCCAGTAGACACCTTGCCTGTTTAGCTTTCAACATCACATGGTGTCAACTTATACCATATCAAAGGTGAAAATATTTTGCTGCATGGAAAGATCAGGATATTATCTGTTGCCATTCAGCCTGTAAAAGTGATTCACAACTTTTTGTTGATTTGTATAGGGGAGGTGTAATATTGTCCCCAGGTACTGGTACTGCATGAAGAAAAAATATCATGAGCAATGACCAGGAAGTGGCACAACCCAAACCAAACTCTGTCCTTGAAGCACACATTATGAAATAACTTAATATATTACAAAACTCAAGATTTCACTGAATGGTTGATACGCTTTTTTGTCATCGATATAGATGTACATTTTAGTTTACTTTTTGTATTTATATCCTCTAAGAAACAGTATGGACCCTGTTTCTACGATGTCTGGTCTGGATCTAGACTGTTTACCTTTGGTCAATATTAATTAATCAACTGACAGATAAGACTATTTTGGCCTGGATGCAATATGGAAGATGATTTATGCTCTCAGTTGAGACCAAAGGCTGAAGAAATATGTTAATTTAAAGTAACTTTCTAGAATAATGACCTGTCATCGATGTTAGCGACAAAAATTCATGACCTGTCATCAAAGTAAGCAAGGGTGCAAAGATCAGGAATCGATACAATTAAGTACCACACCTGACCCAGGATACCAATGGGAAAGTGACAAACTCACAGTAGACACCACAAACGAGAGCCAAGAGGTCAGCCCTTTCCCAGCAGGTGACCACAAAGCACAAATAAACAGACGCGCACAAAACATAGCAAACACAAGACAGAACAAAAACATAAAAGATCCACAAAAGAAGTACCGCCTTGGAACGGTCAGTAAAATATTTTACTGGAGGGCTTAAACCGGTTTAACGGCGCCAACCTCACCCTTAATTCAGATGTGGATCAAGACACATAGATATTTGGTTTGCATGAAAGACCCCTAACTTATCAATGCATCATCTCCTAAAACATATAAATCAAGATATAACAAGGAGATACAGCAAAGATAAGGACTCAACAGTATATAAAACTGAATACCAGAGCAAAAGAAATCCAACAGGTAAACCCCGGTGTGCCCGACAAACAGCCAAAGCATCAGACCCCTACCATCTCATCAATAGATAAGTCTTTAAGTCGGAACCATCATAGAGTCTGAAGTCCGACCCACCGGCGTGCAATTAAAGAGGAAAGCAAAGTTGCCAACCGTGATTGGGTTGACTACCAAGCATGCAGTCTGTTGCAATACATTAATGTTATAGCCAATCTTTTTATAATGGGAAATTATTTTAATGAACTGCGCTGAAAAATTATTAGAGCCAACAATCTTCTTCAACTTATACACCAAGTCACCATAGAAATCAGGTTCCGAAAGTCCTTGGCGCAAGAGAGATTTAAGTCCAACTTGGAATTTAGAAATCAAATCATAGTATCGTCTATAAAATTTTGAAAATGTTTTGCGAAGTTTATGATACCGATAGCCTTGTTTAAGAAGTTTCTGAGTTAACAATTTATTGCGAGTGTTGAAGTCAGCAACATAGCTAGATGCTCTAGCAAAACGAATGAGTTGAGAGATATAGACTCCATAGGATGTAGAACGAGGAACATCACAATCTAAAAATGGGAAATTGACAATTTCAAAATCAAAGTCGTCAAGTTTATCATAAATTTTGGTAGAAACAATATCATTAGAAATTGACAAATGCAAGTCTAAAAATGAGTTTTCGGTATCAGAGGCATTGGCTTTATTAAGTTTGAGCTCTGAAGGGTATATTTGACTAACCATATTGTCAAAATAAACATTATTAATATTTAAAATATCGTCCAAATATCTGGAAGTAGTGTTAAACGCATCAATAACATCAGCCTGCTTATCATCAGAAAGAGACATCATAAAGTCCCTTTCATAACAAAACAGGAATAAATCTGCAACCAGGGGAGCACAATTAGTGCCCATAGGAATCCCAACTACTTGTCTATAGAGCTTGGTGCCAAATCGAATAAAAATGTTGTCCAACAAAAAGGTCAGCGCATCACATACATTTTGACACGACCATGCATGATATTTTTTAGGTTTTTCTGAAGTAAAAAATGCATTTCTGTCACTACATGCAAGGTAAGGAGAGCCTTCTCTCTGGAAGGTTCTTTCAATGAGATCAATAAGTTTATCTTTAATCAAATTATGAGGTAAAGTAGTGTAAAGAGTAGAAAAATCATAAGTAGACAAACTGGTCGCATTGAAATCTCTAGCTTTAAGTTTATCTAAAATTTCACCTGAATTTTTAATCGACCAAAATAGGTTTTTACCGGATCTCTCATATACCTTTTCACAATATTTGATAACATGTTTTTAACAGCTGTAAGACACGAGGTTAACAATTGAGAAAGTTCTGTTGTCGTACAAGAACTAGAATTTGCAATAAATCTTGCTTTATAGGGTTTTTTATGGAGTTTAGGTAACCAGTACAACCTAGGAACTTTGTCTTGATTTTCTTTAGCTTTGACACCAAAATGTAGGGCTGTATGACAACCATGTCCATCAACAATCACCCTTTCACTTAAAGAAGGCTGCAGTTTATAGGCATTAGTGTCAACAAGCTCACGCTTAAGAGTATTAATATAATACAATCGTCAAACAACTACAACATTGTTAGCAGCTTTATCAGCTGGAACCAAAACATAGTTCATATGAAAATTCTGGATACCTCGTTTAAGATGATGAAAAGAAGATTTAGGTTTAGGGGGCAAAAGATGTGTATTACGAGAGTAAAATGAAATACGAGTATCAATAATTTTAAAAATGTTAATCTTCCATTCCTTCAAAGCCTCAGGTTCAACATTTTCCCGTTTGCACCAACGATTACTGAAGTCATTTAAAGAAGCAGCGATCTCTCTACGACATTTAGAGAAATCAATATTAGAGGGAAATATATATTTAGGACCTTTAGAAATGATATTGCGAACTCTAGCGTCAGGAATGACATTTAGATTACCTGTAATAATATGCCCTGCAGAGGGATATAAATAATTTGAATTTTTACAATCTCAGGAGGCAGGAGTATTGGAATCTATATCTAAATCATTTACAATTTAATTAAAGTTAAATATCGTAGACCTTATTGGTTTGTTATATTTATAACAAATGATAGGAGTTTCAGAATTATTAAAGTAATTTGGAATAGATGAAATCACTGAATTATCCTTGAAGATACTATGTAAATCAATAAACTCAATACCTTTGTTAATGAATGAAATTTTGATAAAATGTAGTTTATGGTTGACCTCAGAATCGATATAAGGACTAAGGAAATGTTGAACATAACACCTTGTAAGGAGTGCTGCTTTATATAATTTGTTTGCTCTATCATAAAGTTTATTAGCCTCTAACTCTAAATTGCGTAAAACTTAGACAGGCAAGGAACTTAAAAATGAAAATAAGCCATGTCGATTAGTTAAAGCCAAAGAAAGATCCTTTAGAGAAGTATTTAAGCGTTTTTCAGTACAAATTTTGCGCTTAATGTTGCCATTTTTATGTTTACCATGAGATCTACTTTTACGTTTTTTACATTCCAAAACAGAAAAAAAACATCAAAATCTGGCATTTTAGAAATGTTGTCTTCATGGTATATATTATCATTGAAGCCTAAAGGAAAAGCCATTTCAAAATAGATCTGTTAACAAAGGCAGCCATTTTTCCTCTACCTGTCGTCTTTGATGGGGTCCAGTATCTTTATAAAATCAAACTGCCGCTTCAAATTTGGCAGAAATGTAGCTGAATGATAGAAGTTTTATTGTATATAGGTGCAGACAGCAGACTTTGGCTGAGAGACGCACAACCTGAACAGATAACCGTTTTTGTGACATTTCTCGGGAAACGTCTGAAATGATGGTCATGTGTGGCTTTATTTGTGAGTGATATAACGTCAGCTTGTTTCTGTAGGATCTCTAAACACTAACAAGTGTTCTCATCTACCACAAAGTATCAGAGGGCTTCTCTTACAATTTTGACAACCGAAAATTATAACCTACCCTTCATGGGACATAAAATCCCGTATCTGTCATCATTGTTAGTAACCTGTCGTCAAAGCAGCCGGTTGTACGGTGTGATAAA
>CAXHUL010000567.1:125879-184789 GCA_964019695.1 Loripinus fragilis
GTATTATTCATTTGTGACCTCTCAGTATTGACCTTTGGTCGAGTCCATGTTCCTGGGTTGAGCAGATAGTTTACCGTTAACTGTTATAATTTACCGTTAACTGTTTGTAAAAATCTTTATATCCTTAAAAGCTATAGTCAATTTACATCTGTCTCATTGGTTCAGTGGTTAAAACGCTCTCCTGAAACACGCGAAGTCGTGAGTTCGAGCCTCAATTCGGACTTTTTTTTTCTTGCAATTTTATTGCATGTATTGATGTTTAATAATTTTAATATAGGAAAGTAAAATGATTTTTCGTGCGTTGGATACGTATTATATAAATATTACATTCCCTGAGAGGGTGATAGTCGAAAATATCATCCCGAGGAATGTGATTATCAACCGAGGCGCAGCCGAGGATGATAATCATATTTCGAGGGATGATATTTGCGACTATCACCCTCTCAGGGAATGTAATATTTATTTTATTATACCGAACACAACATTAGATCCTTTCTTTTTACCGTTTGTTTTCTACCATGATGAGGGGAGTTCCAAAGGGAATGCATGAATGAAAGAAGATATAATTTTCACAAAACTAGTTCTGTTTTTAAATGTTTGAATGCTCGAACTGATCACTGACGTTCGGTTAAATAAATTACGTCATAAACAAGAAAAAGTATAACATGTTATTACATGTTAAATAAAGGCGTTGCTACATGTTATTTAAATTTATTAGTAATTTCTTCTAGCTGCTTTGATACAAAACTCAAAATTAACAGAAATGTTCCTCATGATACACCTCTACCAAATTGCTAAACTGATTACAAATGGCCATTATACATTCAAACAACTCTCTGAATCTGTGGCCCAAATAATGTAACAGAAAAAGCTCCTCAAAACTCCCTCTACCAAATTGAACAAACCAATATGGACTATTGAACGGTACAGCCAGCCACCAGTACTAAAACAAAATAAATTTTCAAACAACTCCTTATTCTGAACCACTGACCCATATCAAAATTAATTTTGTTTGTTTGTTTGATTTGATTCTTTACGTCCCATCAACAATCTTTCATTTAAAGAGGGACGGACCAGTTGTGTCCTGGGTTGAACCAGTACTAAGCTAAGATAAATGTGTCTTGCACAAGGACCACAACGCAGTGACGCCGGTGAGGCTCGCACCCGCGGCCCCTCGGTCTCGAGTCAAGCACTTTACCACTGACCCATTGCGCTTCCTACAATACTTATTTTACACAAACTTTCCCCAAAATGTCTATTTACCAAAATAGTACAAGCTCCATGGAATAAAATTGCCACATCCAATGAATCTTATGAATGCTATTATCTTTACTTTACGCATAAAAATCACCCAGTTGTCACAGTGATGTTTGATCTGTAGCAAGGGTTTATAAAAAAAAGACAGGCTTTACCTAACCCTAGTGACTCTCGGTCCGGCGCTTTGTCCGTTGGTCCGGGTGTGGTTAATCACTGAAGTGTTTGTGATGTTTTCTTGCGAATAGCACTAAGTTGTTTATGCTTTACTGAAAATAATTACGACCAGCGCTTAAAATAGAAATATTTTAAAACCACCTCCACAGAATCTCCTACCCAATTAATTACAAAGAAATGTGCCTCATAATGCCCTCCACCAAAATTGCACCAACAGTTATGTGAAGTTAACATTGCACAACTCTTATTCACCAGCTACATAAAGTTCAAATAGGAAGTTGCACCTGATTTGCTAGTGCCTGTTCACAGTGGTAGCATACTTTTTAGAAGTAACCGCTGGTCCAAATTCAAAACAATTTCACAAAAATGTTTCTCATGATGTCCTCTATTGAATCGCACTTAATTGATTATGGTCTGCTGAAATCAATGCCCACCAGCGCTATACAGAAATATCTTAAAACGACATTCCCTGAACGTCATACACAAATAATTTCACATAAATGTTTCTTATAATGTCCTCTACCAAAATTGCAGCCATCAGTACCAAAATAGATGAGCGACACCGCTTTACACAATGTTCTTGCTTTAGTGTTTCAGCTGCACATAAAATGCATCTATGTGAAGTGATTTGATAACAATGAAGCCCTTTATTTATACAATATTTCAAGAGGGTTTCACTTTTAGCTAAATTAGCCAGTCTACCAAGTGGCCCTCTATAAAACAAAACATATAAACAGTTATACATATAAAAACAATATACATTATGTACATGAGCATTTGTGATTTAAAATGGTAAAGGATGCGATAAAACATGTAACTAACGTGTTCAGTAAGATCATAAGACATAAAGACTGAAGATGCTATGCCTAAAATCTTTAGAATGTGAATTTAAATTAACTTGGATAATCAAACAATTGCACATCGACCCCGTTAAAAAATTCACGAAAAATAACGACTTGTTGTTTTTTCACATTGATTTTCAGCGATAACTATTGTCGTATTTTTCTCCCTGAAGTTCAAAGGGAGTGGCCTATGCTAATTTTATCTCCATCTATAATTGGTAGTTAAAACTAATTACTATATGAGCCGCGACATGTGATTTCCAACAATGTGGTGTTTTGACAAGTGTAGACTGAGAAAAGCCTTTGCAGCCTCATTTTAAGCTTAGAAATTCCAAATGTTCTTCGGTCAGTAGCTTAACAAACATAGAATATTCAAGTGACTAGCAAAGGCTCTGGTCGGACTGCGCGTATGCGCAGGCTGTTCTGAGCCTTTGCTGGTTGCACATACCACATTGTTGGAAATCTCATGTCACGGCTCATATCCTCCAAAACTGTTGGATAAATTAACGCTTAAGTTTTCTCTTCAACTTTCATCGCGATTAGAGTTGGTTAGGATAAAAGAGGGAGAAAAAAACCCATAAAAATGAATATAGTGCATAAACTGGTGAGAGTAGACGTTATTTTTTTCGTGAATGGGGAGAAAGGTATTAATCTTAACTTGAAGAAAAACATTGAATAGCTTCACAGGATTTATGAAAATCCCAGATCCGGTCCTAAACTTGTGATTCCTAATGAGCAGTCCAATCAGGGTATTACTAACTATTTCTTCCATGATATTTTTTTTTGTGTGCACTTGGACATATGCAGTGGATGTCATAAGTAAATGCAATCTTCAGGACATGTAATTAGCAGAATAAGGTGTACTCGATTTAAAAAGAACTCATGTATGAATTTCAATAAAAGAAATAGAAACTATCTCAATTTTCCGAGATGCATTGATAGTAGGGGAAGCCTGCTAAAATTTACGTACATGGGAAAAAAACGACGTCTGGTGGGTCCGAACCTGCGAACATAAAATGCAAAAGTACATCTGCGATTAAAAGTTACCGTCGCTACCGATTGCGCTATCACCGCTTTATGTAACTCTGTACGATACAATAAATCCTCAGAGGTTATTCAGCATCTTTCTATTTATAGATAAATCCACGATTACTAAATATACCCAATCTCACCCATGTTCTATCAATCTGTCCGGTTACTGCATCACAATTAACATAGTTATTTCTGTTATTTGATTACAATTTAACTTCGAAACTTTGGTATATGGGAAATATATGATGAATTGACAATGAATGGTCAGTGCCCGATATTATTCACGTAAATCTCTCGCTTCGAATTAGCTGGTTCCCAGCATGCATTGCATCTATATGGTAATAGGTACCAGCTAGGTCCCAGTTTTCTGAGTCGGAGATACCAGATACCTCACTTTGGCATTGATCGAAGGTGCCATTATTTGAAGGGGTTATAGGTTTCAATACGATATTTAACAATTGTATTAATTCATCTAGAGATTTGTCAAAAAGCAATATACTGCAAAAATCAACAAAGTAAAGAAACACTGTGTCTTAAATTAACCCTAGCAAGCAAACCTTTTTCAAATACCCTCGATAAACAAAACAAACCAACGTACAACACCCACTTGGAATATACCAATTGAATTTTGAATACAAATATAGGCATTATGAATATCAATACTTAGAAGTATACACTTGAATATATACTTATTGAATAATTAACGCCTAGAAAACTGATGACGTCAAACTTCATACCAAGCAGCGTCATTTATATGGAGAAACTCGACAGCATGCGATTTTGATGCAAACTAGAAAATTTCGCCAAATCCGCTCAAATTTGGTCTCAACATGTTCGGCTCGTTCTAACTAAGAAAACGAGTACCCATACTTTATGTTTCTGACCATGAACAACGAAGCTATTGGGAGTTGAAAGTGGCCAAATCATGCGTCATGACCGCCATTGCTGTTGAACGTCTCCTGACTTTGAACGAACCGTACGCGCATCGGCGGTGCGCATCATGTGACCGCCCTGATATTTTATAATATCACCCGCTGCTATGGCAAACACGTAGCAGTATTCGCCGTCGCTGTAGCAACGGGTGATATTATATAAATATAACATTCTTGAGAGGGTGCTAGTCGAAAATATCATCCCGAGGAATTTGATTATCAACCGAGGCGCAGCCGAGGTTGATAATCATATTTCGAGGGATGATTTTTTCGACTAGCACCCTCTCAAGAATGTTATATTTATTTTATTATATCGAACATTATTCCTTTATTTTCTAACCATGGTGAGAGAAGTTTCAAAGACAACGCAATGTGTAAAAAAGTACGAATGATTGAAATAATATCTTTCACAAAAGGATTGTGTTTGTAAACAGTTTTAGTCCTCAAGCTGGTCGTGATCGTAAACAAATCGTGCCTAATAATCACTGATGAATTCAAACACTTAAGGCTACTAAGCTTGCAGCGTCGCGGAAATAAACATTGTAGGCTAAATGGAGTTGCTGTAGATGATGCGGTTTTGTTGCAAAACATAAAATTTCGTCTGATCTGCTAAATTTTGGTATCAAAGTGTTCCGCTCGTTCTAACTAAGAAAACGAGTACCCACACTTTATGTTTCTGTCCACAAATAACGAAGTTATTGGGAGTTTTAAGTGATCACCCAATGGCTCATACATGTACTATCCGCCATTGTAAGTTAGCGTCTCCTCGAGTAAACGAACCGTACGCGCATCTGCGGCGCGCATGTGATAGTCGAAATTATCGCAGGGTGATAGTCGAAATTAGAACCTGCCGGTCTATGGAGGTTTAACATAGGAATTCTATGTGAGGTATAATAATATAAAATATCAGTCGTTCGTCTATGGAAGTTTTGTATGGGAAATTCACGTGAGGTATAATAACCCTCATTATACCCAGCATGGTCCATTGGAGTATGATCATTCTTTCACCTGGAAATATAAAAGTTAAGCATATTTAGCACATAGAAAAAATCAATTTTATGTAAAGTGAAACCAACAGACAGTAATATGCACGGCCAACGTTGAATGTTTGCCAATTTGAATGAACCCTCTTCCACAAAAAAGTGGCTAAGCATGCCAGTGGTTAGGGAATGACATATGCATGCAAAATGTGATCAAAATATACTATGTGGGCAAGAGCTATGAACATTTTCAGGAACTGCAAACGGACGGACGAGCGGACGAACTCAATTAGTGATTATAGTGCATTCCCAAGGGTCGTACAATTCCGTTATTCTTTAACTACCTTTAAAAAAAGCTATCTACTATCTTGCCAGCATTTCGGGACAGCGTGGCTGGTATGAACGTAAGTTTCATCTGTGTAACCCGCCTCTCTCAACTCCCTGATCATTCGAAGATATCTGATCCTGCTGAGAACTACATCTTGTCTCTCCATCAGCACTTTTTGATTCACCCAACAGCGTGTGTAAGCAGACTTCGTATGAAGGAGATCTTTGCGAAGATGTCCCTTGCTGCCAGTGTAACCAATACACTGTTTGAGCTCTGTTCTGATGTTATCAAGTGTTGGCAGAACCTTTAGGCCACTGGCTGGATATGGTTTACCTCCCCCCCCCAGGGGGAATTTCGTAGACCATATTTTTCTTGAAGCCCAATGTCTTGCAAGGATTTTGCAACATGTAAGCCCTCTGACAATGGTAGCGTTAAGCTGTAACAGCCGGTTACATACGTTACCTTACAAAATATTTGATAATTAAATTTCTTTTTAAGACTTCAGAAAAGTGCAAAAGATAAGGTAAGATTTCCAAATTGGTTATATTTTCTAAATAAGCTATTACTGGGCCACAGATAATGACATTTGAAAACAAATATAGTCACCCTCAATGTAGTGTATGTTACATTTTTTCATTGAACCTCCTTTTAAATGATAAATACATCTAATATAGTTTGTCTTAAATTTTATTGAAACCAGTTTATGTTCATTAATTTAGTATTACATTAAAGATTTTTTATTCACCTTTTCAAAACTGCAAGCATTACGTTTCTATCTTATATACTTTTTGAGTTATTTGATGATGAACACGGTACCCCCATATCACAGAAAAATGTAAAATGTAATTCTCCAGGCCTTGCGCTGGCTATAGACCCCACTTACCCCCAAGGGGAGTTTCCAACACTATAACTTCCAGATACTACATTATATAAGCCACAAAATGAAATATGTAAGCCCTCTGAGAGTGGCAGCGTTAGCGGGTAACATCATGTTACGTACGTTACCCCCCCAAAATAACATTAAATTTTCCTGATATTGTCTCCAACATGACATATTCACACTTTTTTCTAAGTCTTGCACAGGTTTAAGAACTTCTTATAGCAAAGTTACATAATTTTAGCAATTATTTTACAAATGTCTTGAGTTTTTGCCGTTGTATATGTTACTTAGTATTTCATATCTTATTTCCAAGTATCAGTATGGCAGTTATTGACTATACATGTATTACATCCGTCAGTGGATATAGTAAATCCATAAGGCTGCTATTCAAATGAAAGAAAGTTTCTTATTATAGTGTCTTACACTATTTTACAGCCCAGGTTACATACGTTACTCTCTGAATACCATTAAACATTCAAGATATGGTCTCCAAAACGGCCTGCTTGTACTTATTTGCACGCTGGCACAGGTCCATGTACTTCTTTTTACTCTGGCTCATTTGCTTAGGAAGTAACTCAAACATAAATTACCTTAAAACCTCTTTTCTTTTATAGAGACATCAAATATAATTGTCTTCAATTATATTCAATTGTCTTCAAAACTAGAACTATAAGGATTGGTGAAGCCTAAACCGCCTCTAGTACTCATTCTACTTTGCATCTGAGCAGATTGAATATTTCATTTCAGTGCATTGAAGAGTTGTTTCAATACATTGTATATTGAGCTCTGATGTGATGAGAAATACACCATTCCATCTGTAGTACGAAGCGAAGTTCTAGTTGCTGAAGCCTATAATACCTCTTTATTGTTTGCCTGATAGTTATGTCAAAAGCATTTCTCAAGCAAAGAACAAATGGTTGCGACACACTAAACCCATTTTGTTCGAGAAGTTCTTTGCATATGCCATGTGTATCAAATCTATGAGTGTAATCAGTTACACAGGTACATATTGTGCGTAGTTGTTGTGATCGTTTGCAATGAACATTGGGAACAAGGCATACAGATAGAGATGACATGCATTTCAAAGTTGTTTTCCTTGTAGCCCTAATCAGTGTCAACACCATCTGAATCATATCCATATACCTTGCCCAAAACTGAGCTGTTTCACAGTGACTTCTTTCAGAACTTCTGATTTGAATGCATGGTATCTATACTGTTTATGTAAGCAAACAGTGAAGGTTGATAGATCGCATTATATTATTAGTTTAAGTCACCATAAATTAATAAGGAACTTTAATTTTTTTCAGCTTTATAAATTTTCTAAATTCTCTGACAGACTTTATACATGTATAGTCAACAACTTCTATACAGATACTCAAAATAACTGATGTATAATTTGGTAACACACATAGCAGTTAAAGCTCAAGGCATTTGTTAAATGAATACTTAAAATAGGTAAACCTTGTTAAAAGAAGTACATAAACCTGTGCAAGCATGCAAATAAGTATAAACAGGGCTTGTTAGAGACATTAACTTAAATGTTTAATGCTTTTTTGAAGGTAACATACATAACACTGACCTGAAAAAAATAGTGTAAGCGATATTAATATAGAAATTTAAATCATTTAAGTAGCAGCCTTATAGATTTACTATATTCTGTGACAGATGAAATACACGTTTAGTCAATAAATACCATACTGATACATGTACTCGGAAATAACGCAGGAAACACTAAGTAACGTATACAACGGTAATTACTTAATACACTTATAAAATCAATACTAAAAATATGTAACTGTGTTATAAGAAGTTCATAAACCTGTGTCAGCATGCAAATATGTACGAACATGTCATGGTTGAGACACTATCAGGGACATTTAATGCTATTTTTTTTTTTTGGGGGGGGGGTAACGTATATAACATGCTGTTACACGTTAATGCTGCCACTCTCAGAGGGCTAACATATTTTATTTTGTGTCTTATATAATGTAGTTTCAGAAAATCATAGTGTACAAAATTCCCCCTAGGGGGGGGGGGTCTATAGCCAGCTCAAGGCCTACTTCTTCGGCGATGGTCCACTGTACAACACCCTGGTCAAACTCGGCCATCCAGTGACACTTTTGACGTAGATGACATTGGTGCTGCTCGTCTAGCCTGGGTTCCAGTCAGATCATGTTTTCTTGTTCTTTTATATTGTTCTGTTTCTTGGTCAAAAATGTCAATATTAATCAAAATCTCTAACGGACAACCGATACCTTTTATGTGGCATCTTTTTGTTCTCTTATTTATTTTAGAATATAAGCATAAGAAAATATTGCCAAAATATTGACGACTGGACCCAGGCTACTGCTCGTCATATGCCTTCTACTTCTCTTCCACAATTTTCTGAGCGGTAGATCTGCTAACGCCAGTGAGTGCTGCAGTCCTGTACCATACACGATTCAGTGACGGTTTCATTCCAGATTTCTTTTCTTCCATGCAGAACTTGTACACGTTTTCAATAATAGCTCCTGCATCGTCGCTGTATCTACATACAAGCCTCGCCATTTTACTGAGTGAAGTCGCTTTACATGTGCATAATACATCAGAACATGCTTTTTTCTGCAAACATGTAAATCGCGAAAAATTCCTGCTTCTTTGCGAAAGCAAAATATAAAAAGTAAAAAAAAAGGTTTTACTGGGGCTCGAACCCTCAACCTTTGGCTCAAAGAGTTTTCAAAAAGTTTTCAGATTCTTTGAGTATAACCGTTATACTTACTGCGCCATCGAATCGCTTGTAAGAGTTCACTTGTAAATACGAATAACTGCATGGTATAACGTTGTAACACCCCTATTTTATGGAGCAGTTCATTATTGTTAGTGCAGTCACGCCCTGATGCTTTTAAGGCTATTAAAATCCCGCATTTAGACAGGTAAACAAACGAGGATATTGGTAGTTATATCCTAACTATTGTAGAGTCCTTGCTCGGTTAGCGTAGAGTGACGAAATAGATTAACAGTTAGAAGTATGAAAGAAAACCCTGTATTTGTCCAATCGGGTGAATAAAGCACCATCACCTGACCACCTACGTAACTCTACGCTTATCGAGCAATACCTATACTTTCAAAGATAGATGAGAATCGATGTAAACAAACACTGGCCAGTTTACCTTGATTTTGGGCGTGCAGGTAGTCTCAGTTTACAGTTATATTGAACCTACCACAGATTATTGCATATGCGCATAGCAGTGAAAAATCATGCTTTACCTGTTTATAAGAAAAAATAGAATAGCCTCATTACTATGCATCTTTGAAAGCACAATAATGCATTTAAGCTATCATTTGGTGTCACAGACCAGTGGTCCAGTGGTTGAGTAGCGATATTAACATATTCGAACCTGTATTTTTTTCTGAGGGTTCCAATCCCTGAGTTTTTCTTTTCTTTTTTTTCTTTTTCTTACTCCTTCAGTGGGCAGTTTGAATTACCTAGCGCTGTAACAAACAGTGGCGGATCCAGAAGGGGTTCAGGGGGCTTCGGAACAGATTATTTCATTTTTAAAGGGATATTCAAAAATGAGAGATCATCTGCAAATCGACCCCCTCCCTAATTTATCTGAATCCCCTCTCCTGGAGTCGTGGATCCGCCTTTGAACAAAAAGGCTTATGTCGATATTTCAGGCTTTACAGGAAAACCAGTTAAAGGCGAGGGTTTTAACGACCCACGAAGTTAGTGTATCAGAAAACTATGTTTGATCGTTATTATTGCATAAAGTCATATTGTCACTTGAAAACTTTGGGAAAACGCTTCGAAAAATTCATTTTTGCATTACTATAATGGCGCGTAAAAGCATGAAGGATCGTAGGTTTTGAACAAGCCTGTTCCATAGCAAAGACTAACGTCATCCTAACGCCACTGAATTACGTTCATTTCTATACACGCTACTGTTGATTACGTCAGTTTTTGTGACGGCCAAGAATGCGTATATGTAAAGAAGAAAAGCCGTGCATCAACAGCACGTAAATTGCCTGATTGATACATGGGTTTTTGCCGGTTAAAACACGGTTGTTAATAGCGTGCGACACGGGTTTTTATGCAATAATTAAAGTTAAAATGAGTCTTCATCTAGATTCACACAATACGTAGTGTATGCGAGCGGCAAACGCTCTGGTGAGTTTGCGTATTTCTGCATGCTCATCTGATCCTTTGATGCTCAGTATTGCGATCAAAATCTCACTATGCTGGCATTATTTTATGAACTTTATATATCATATATATATTGAAATGAAATACTATTCGTTAAAAAAATTAAATATAAAAATTGAAAAAATAAAATATTAAAAAATATAAAGAAAAATGCACAAAATAAGAAAATATCTAGAATAAGAAAATACACAATAGAAACAAATGAAAAAAATAGAGCATATCAATAAGCCTATAAAAAGCTAAACAATGGAATTCGAACCCTTAACTTTTTACATAGCTCCCGTGCATATTATTACAGTTGCCTCTCTACCTACTGAGCCACCAAGGATTTACTACCATGATCATTATTTAGCGCTAAATCCGTACAATTGTTTTACCTGCAGTGTTATTATTTTTTTCTGAATGAACTTGCATGAATGAATAACGGTATTAAGCTGCTACACCTGTTTTCTATTGGACTCTATCCATGACGGACAATACTCTTACTGTGTGAGATCTATACCACAATTACATATGATGACAAAAAAAAGTTAATTTTATTTCGAATTTATCTAATTTACGCTGAACGAAGCCTTGCAGATTTTATTCAATTGGTACGCGTTCCGGTATATATTTTCACAATTATTTCCGCTGCTGCTGACGAAGGCCCTGATAAGATGATGTGTTTCCCTGCGGGTCTACACTATTTATTAACTTTCCCAACAAGAATGTCCAAAATATCACAGAAATCGATGTGTTTTTATGCGAACTTTTCCGAGAAAGGATGTCTTCACATCGCCATTTATGCGAACTTTTCCAAAACGGAGAATGTTTGGATAGTGTAGACCCGTGGGGAAACACAACTCTCCAAGGCCTTCATCAGCAACGGAAATAATAGGGAACTGTCTGCCTGTTTCACAAACGTCTCATTTTAGCCAAAAATCATCTGAGTAAGAGTAATTTGGACATGTTCGCGCTAGAAGCAAATATGCTGTTCTTACTTTTTAGAAGTTGCAGCAATAGAGTAAAACCTCGACAGCTCGAACCCTGGTACATCAAAGTACCCGCATATATCAAATAGAATATATGAAACATTGGATTCCGAATATAGGGTAAATTTCTTAATATGCAATGTTTCGTGGGTGCTCAAAAGAACCGTCTCAACGAAACGCTTATTTTTGTGTATTCAAATGCATATTTTTGTAAGACTAGGACCGAGTGTAAGATTTTTGATTCAATTTTATCTGCAACCAAACTCTTTTAGCTCAAACTACTGAAAGCCTGCTGTGAAATGTCTGAAATCCGAGCGCACTACGAGTTGAAAAGAGTGAATATTTAGATTTTTTAAAAAGTGTTTCTACAGTATCTGTTTACAGAGCTTCGCGTTGTAAGTCATTTGGGAACATTTACAGATCTTAACTATTAAGTTACTTGAAAAAATTCGGGTAGAATTTCTATAGATATCTTAATTTCATCTAAATGTTTCAAAGAAACTACAATATGGATTAATTTACTATTTTTGGGTCACAGAATGTACGCACCAAAAATTCAAATTCACTATAGCCGAGCTATTTAGAACTTAAGATTTCTTTTTCTCGAAAATAGATAAATTAATATTTTCATATACATTTTGTAAGTATTCCGAATTTTTCTGCTCTACTATACATGTAATAAGTGTAAAACATGTAATAATTATACCATGGGTTGTCCGCCTGTACATGGAGATAATCCATGAGCTTTAGCGAGTGGATTATCTTACGTACAGGTGGACAAACATGGTATAACTATTTTATACCACCTACATCAGTGTAGACCTTGCACATCATGTGATATTTCATGCTAAAGTTGGTAAAGGTGGTATAAACTTTGATTTCGAACTATTATAAAAAAAAAAAAACGGCGCAGATTAAAGCAGACTCTAGAGGGCGCACAGACTCGCGAGAGTCCTCGCTGCTCGCACACATCAGGGTCTTTCTAGTAGAACTACACACACACTATGGATGAAGTTGAAGACTCAGCCTCAAGCCCCGCTGGATAAGTTTGTGTGGGCGTTTTAGAGGCTTTTGCATATATGTGATAAGTAGACGTCTAGCTGTGCTTCTTATCTACTTCAAAGAAAGCGACTGGTCACGCGTGCTAAAGTTCTAAAGACTCGTGTGCAAGATTTTATTGTTTTAAAAGCCCCACCCCACCGGGCATTAAAGAACCGGATGCAATTTGGGCCAGCACAAAATAAAATGTATCTTATCACTCAGTGGACAGTGCACAGGTGTAACCATAAATGACCATAGTGACACGCAGTCTTGCCAGACTCTTCAATTAATAATTGCCGTTTTTTCATTTCTTTAAATAAAATTTTAACCGATATATAGAAGTTCTATAAACAGTATATATGTTGTTTTCTACCGGAAGTAGTCCAATTGCTGGACTGGCCAGCCGATGTCACGTGATATAGGTAAAATCCGATAATGGGAAACTCCTCTATTGACCAAGGGGAACCTTCAATGCTTGCAAGGGCCATGATCAGACAGATCTGCAGTATCAAGCGAGAAGATGTGGCCTCAGGAAGGTCAAGAGAGCTACTGGCAATGCTTGAGCTCTTGTGTATTCTTATAAAATGGGTCCTTGATCCAACAGTCTTATATTTTAGTGTTAGGTTGTCTCTCTTCAATATAATATGTTTCTTTTGCTGTTGAGTATACTAAATTTTGATATCTAAATGCTCTGTCTATTATTGATAAAATATTTTGGATATTGATTTCCTTAGTAGCATTGTATCGATGCAATAAATCTTTCAGAAAAACAATCCACAATAGCAAGATTAGCTTCCCTTGGATTGCTACTAGTGGCTAATGACCCTAAATTTAAGAATTTTAATTATATCTAATACTTTGTTAATTGTATAGCAACAAGGATAACTTTCCTTTATTTTTTTTTCTGAGAAAAAATACTTTTTTGTGGATCGACCCAAAACAGTGATTAGCCCTTTATGTACTAATTTATTCTTCCTTCTGGTTTAATACAATAAACCTGGAATGGTATATTGTATATATCTATGGTCATAGGTTATAATTCTCAAATCAAATTGTATTTCTCTGAAGATTTTTTTTGACTTGGCAAACAGTGTAGACCCTGATGAAAGGCGGCACATTCAACATTTTTTCGGAATCTTAACTGTTTAAAAAGTACACTAGTATACAAAGGCTGAATCTAAAGCCAGATTTCAACCATAACATTTATGGTAGTAAAAAATAGTAAAAATAGACAAAATTTTCACTTTTGCTGACAAAAAATGGAAAATGTTTAATACCACAAAACACACCATTTAGTGTTTTTCCCATCAATTCTTTGTTTTATCATCAATATTTAATTGTGGTAGAGCAAAAACTAGCGAAAATTGACCGATAACCCCTCCCCATCAGTAAAATGGAAAATGATTGTATGAATGATGTAACAAGATGTTGAAGTTTCTTGGATCGCCGGAATTACTTTTCAAAGAGGGGTAGTGGTGTTAAAATTTGGCAAAAACTTAGTTTTTAGAAGAGAAATTGCGAATTTCTGAAATCCATTAGCAGCAACAGATACATGACACCAGCAAAGAAAGACTGAAAAATGATTAGTGAGTCTTATACAAGTCCACTCTGATTTTATCATGGTGTCAAAACCGGATTCTAATGTCTTGATTTTTGGGTGAAAAACCGGTATTTTTATAAATTTAAACACGAGTTTTTGTAATCTGGCTGATGAAGTTTTAAAATTTAGAGTTGTCGCTTAACTTATTTCAAATTTAATGCTGAATTATTCAACTTACATATATCTCTGTCGTGTATACTTAAAACACCCACCAAAATATTTTCGTTTTTACCTCAAAATCTGGCATTTCGATATTCAGGTATATTTTGTGAAATGCATGTATTGCTATTACTTGTATATCAGAACATTGCCATTTTAAGAAAATGACCTACATATAGTAAACATTTCAAATGGAAACAGCATGTATCATGTACTATGATATCATATCAAGTAATGACATAACAAAAAGAGGACCAAGTGACCCTGGATTGCTCACCTGAGTTTTGTTTTAAACGTCTTATCTATAAGTATCTATTGGAAACTGGCCACGCTCCTGATGACCTGCCTTTTGGTCCATGTTCGGTCCCAGATTCAAAATTGGAACATATTTAAATGTTGTCTACCAGCTGATGCTACATAAGTATCAGGGCTCTAGGCCTGGTGGGTTCAGACAAGATTTTTTTATGTTTTCACTATATGTAAATCAATGTAAAAAAGAAAGTATGACCAGGAAATGCCACACTCACACACTGCATACAAATCCACAGCACCGTGAGGAAAAGCCGAAGAACAATAACAGCATCATAAACTCTATAACCTCCAGGACAATGCCATTTTGACCAAAGAACCCTAATTTGAACAAAATTGGTAGAGTACCATTTGGTGATGCTACATATCAAATATCAAGCCTTTTAGTATCTGACGAGAATGTGTTTTAATATTTTCTCTATATAAGCTATATATAAAACATTGATCCCCAAGGCGGCCTCATTTTGGGCCACATGGCCATGATTTTTAACAAACTTAGTAATCTACTAGATTATGCTACATACCAAATATAGACTCTAGGTTCTGTGGTTTCAGACTAGACAATTTCAATTGTTCCATATATAAGCCTGTGTTTTATACCTTAGAGATGAAAAACCATGCTCTGACCGTTTTCATGTCACGATGACAACTGACGGAGCATGTTTAATACCTAAGAGATGAATAACCATGCTCTGACCGTTGTCATGTCACGATGACAACTGTCGGAGCATGTTTCATACCTTAGAGATGAATAACCATGCTCTGACCGTTGTCATGAGACGATGACAACTAACGGAGCATGTTTTATACCTTAGAGATGAATAACCATGCTCTATCCGTTGTCATGTCACGATTACAACTGTCGGTGCATGTTTCATACCTTAGAGATGAAAAACCATGCTCTGACCGTTTTCATGTCACGATGACAACTGACGGAGCATGTTTAATACCTAAGAGATGAATAACCATGCTCTGACCGTTGTCATGAGACGATGTCAACTGTCGGAGCATGTTTCATACCTTAAAGATTAATAACCATGCTCTGACCGTTGTCATGTCACGATGACAACTGTCGGAGCATGTTTCATACCTTAGAGATGAATAACCATGCTCTGACCGTTGTCATGAGACGATATCAACTGCCAGAGAATGTTTCATACCTTAGAGATGAATAACCATGCTCTGACCGTTGTCATGAGGCGATGACAACTAACGGAGCATGTTTTATACCTTAGGGATGAAAACCCATGCTCTGACCGTTGTCATGTCACGATGACAACTGTCGGAGCATGTTTCATATTTTAGAGATGAATAACCATGCTCTGACCGTTGTCATGAGGGGATGACAACTAACGGAGCATGTTTCATACCTTAGGAAAATAATACCATGTTCTGACTGTTGGCATGGTTCATACCTAAGGGATTTATTACCATGCTCTGACCGTTGTCACTGGACATTAACAACTGACGGATTATGGTTGATATCTTAGGGATTATATTAGCATGCTCTGATCATTGTCACTAGACGATAACAACTGACGGAGCATGGTTCATACCCTAGGGATATATTACCATGTTCTGAACGTTGTCACTAAATGATAACAACTGACGGAGCATGGTTCATATCTTAGGGATATATTACCATTCTCTGACCGTTGTCACTAGACGATAACAACTGACGGAGCATGGTTCATACCTAAGGGATATATTACCATGCTCTGACCGTTGTCACTAGATGATAACAACTGACGGAGCATGGATAATACCTCAGGGATATATTACCATGCTCTGACCGTTGTCACAAGATGATAACAACTGACGGAGCATGGTTCATACCTTAGGGATATATTACCATGCCCTGACCGTTGTCACTAGACAATAACAACTGACGGAGCATGGTTCATATCTTAGGGAGATATTACCATGCTCTGACCGTTGTCATGAGACGATAACAACTGACGGAGCATGGTTCATACCTTAGGGATATATTACCATGCTCTGACCATTGTCACTAAATGATAACATCTGACGATGCACGGTTCATACCTTTGGGATATATTACTATGCTCTCACTGTTATCATGAGACGATAACAACTAACGGAGCATGGTTCATACAATAGGATATATAACCATGCTCTGACAGTTGTCACTAGACGATAACAACTGACGGAGTATGGATCATACCTTAGGTATAGATTACCATGCTCTGACCGTTGTCATGAGACGAATACAACTGACGGAGCATGGTTCATATCTAAGGGATATATTACCATGCTTTGACCGTTGTCACTAGACGATAAAAAGTGACGGAGCATGGTTCATACCTTAGGGATATATTACCATGCTCTGACCGTTGTCACTAGACGATAACAACTGACGGAGAATGGTTCATACCTCAGGGATATATTACCATACTCTGACCGTTTTCACTAGATGATAACAACTGACGGAGCATGGTTCATACCTTAGGGATATATGACCATGCTCTGACCGTTGTCACTAGACGATAACAAACAACTGACGGAGCATGGTTCATACCTTAGGGATATATAACCATGCTCTGACCGTTGTCATGAGACGATAACTACTGACGGACCATGGTTCATACCTTAGGGATATATAACCGTGCTCTGACCGTTGTCACTAGATGATAACAACTGACGGAGCATGGTTCATACCTTAGGGATATATCATCATGCTCTGACCGTTGTCACTAGATGATGACAACTGACGGAGCATGGTTCATACCTTAGGGATATATTAACATGCTCTGACCGTTGTCACTAGACGATAACAACTGACGGAGCATGGTTATTATCGTAGGGATATATTACCATGCTCTGACAGTTGTCATGAGACGATAACAACTGACGGAGCATGGTTCATACCTTAGGGATATATTACCATGCTCTGACCGTTATCATGAGACGATAACTAGTGACGGAGCATGGTTCATACCTTAGGGATATATTACCATGCTCTGACCGTTGTCACTAGATGATGACAACTTACGGAGCATCGTTCATACCTTAGGGATATATTACCATGCTCTGACCGTTGTTATGAGACGATAACAACTGACGGAGCATGGTTCATATCTTAGGGATATATTACCATGCTCTGACCGTTGTCACTAGACGATAACAACTGACGGAGCATGGTTCATACCTTAGGGATATATTACCATGCTCTGACCGTTGTCACTAGACGATAACAACTGATGGAGCATGGATAATACCTCAGGGATATATTACCATGCTCTGACCGTTGTCACAAGATGATAACAACTGGCGGAGCATGGTTCATACCTTAGGGATATACTACCATGCTCTGACCGTTGTCATGAGACGATATCATTTGACGGAGCATGGTTCATACCTTAGGGATATATTACCATGCTCTGACCATTGTCACTAAACGATAACATCTGACGGAGCACGGTTCATACCTTAGGGATATATTACCATGCTCTGACCGTTGTCATGAAACGATAACAACTGACGGAGCATGGTTCATACCCTAGGATATATAACCATGCTCTGACCGTTGTCACTAGACGATAACAACTGACGGAGTATTGATCATACCTTACGTATAGATTACCATGCACTGACCGTTGTCATAAGACGAATACAACTGACGGAGCATGGTTCATACCTTAGGGATATATTACCGTGCTCTGACCGTTGTCACTAGACGATAACAAGTGGCGTAGCATGGTTCATACCTTAGGGATATATATCCATGCTCTGACCGTTGTCACTAGAGGATAACAACTGACGGAGCATGGTTCATACCTTAGGGATATATTACCATGCTCTGGCCGTTGTCACTAGATGATAACAACTGACGGAGCATGGTTCATACCTTTGGGATATATTACCATGCTCTGACCGTTGGCACTAGACGATAACAACTGACGGAGTATAGACCATACCTTAGGTATAGATTACCATGCTCTGACCGTTGTCATGAGACGATTACAACTGACGAGCATGGTTCATACCTTAGTGATATATTACTATGCTCTGACCGTTGTCACCAGACGATAACAAGTGACGGAGCATAGTTCATACCTTAGGGATTGTTACTATTCTCTGACCGTTGTAACTAGACGATAACAACTGATAAAGCATGTTTCATGTCTTCGGGATGAATAACCATGCTCTGACCGTTGTCATGAGACGATGACAACTGTCGGAGCATGTTTAATACCTTAGAGATGAATAACCATGCTCTGACCGTTGTCATGTCACGATGACAAATGTCGGAGCATGTTTCATACCTTAGGGATAAATAACCATGCTCTGACCGTTGTCATGTCACGATGACAACTGTCGGAGCATGTTTCATACCTTAGGGATAAATAACCATGCTCTGACCGTTGTCATGTCACGATGACAACGAACGGAGCATGTTTCATATCTTAGAGATGAATAACTATGCTCTGACCGTTTTCATGTCACGATGACAACTGTGGGAGCATGTTTCATTCCTTAGAGTAAATAACCATGCTCTGACCGTTGTCATGTCACGATGACAACTGTCTGAGCATGTGTCATACCTTAGAGATGAATAACCATGCTCTGACCGTTGTCATGAGGCGATGACAACTGACGGAGCATGTTTCATACCTTAGAGATGAATAACCATGCTCTGACCATCGTCATGTCACGATGATAACTGTCGGAGCATGTTTCATACCTTAGAGATGAAAAACCATGCTCTGACCGTTTTCATGTCACGATGACAACTGACGGAGCATGTTTAATACCTAAGAGATGAATAACCATGCTCTGACCGTTGTCATGAGACGATGTCAACTGTCGGAGCATGTTTCATACCTTAAAGATTAATAACCATGCTCTGACCGTTGTCATGTCACGATGACAACTGTCGGAGCATGTTTCATACCTTAGAGATGAATAACCATGCTCTGACCGTTGTCATGAGGCGATGACAACTAACGGAGCATATTTTATACCTTAGGGATGAAAACCCATGCTCTGACCGTTGTCATGTCACGATGACAACTGTCGGAGCATGTTTCATATTTTAGAGATGAATAACCATGCTCTGACCGTTGTCATGAGGCGATGACAACTAACGGAGCATGTTTTATACCTTAGAGATGAAAAACCATGCTCTGACCGTTTTCATGTCACGATGACAACTGACGGAGCATGTTTAATACCTAAGAGATGAATAACCATGCTCTGACCGTTGTCATGAGACGATGTCAACTGTCGGAGCATGTTTCATACCTTAAAGATTAATAACCATGCTCTGACCGTTGTCATGTCACGATGACAACTGTCGGAGCATGTTTCATACCTTAGAGATGAATAACCATGCTCTGACCGTTGTCATGAGGCGATGACAACTAACGGAGCATGTTTTATACCTTAGGGATGAAAACCCATGCTCTGACCGTTGTCATGTCACGATGACAACTGTCGGAGCATGTTTCATATTTTAGAGATGAATAACCATGCTCTGACCGTTGTCATGAGGCGATGACAACTAACGGAGCATGTTTCATACCTTAGGAAAATAATACCATGCTCTGACTGTTGTCATGAGACGATAACAACTGTCGGAGCATGGTTCATACCTAAGGGATTTATTACCATCCTCTGACCGTTGTCACTGGACATTAACAACTGACGGATTATGGTTGATATCTTAGGGATTATATTAGCATGCTCTGATCATTGTCACTAGACGATAACAACTGACGGAGCATGGTTCATACCCTAGGGATATATTACCATGTTCTGAACGTTGTCACTAAATGATAACAACTGACGGAGCATGGTTCATATCTTAGGGATATATTACCATTCTCTGACCGTTGTCACTAGATGATAACAACTGACGGAGCATGGATAATACCTCAGGGATATATTACCATGCTCTGACCGTTGTCACAAGATGATAACAACTGACGGAGCATGGTTCATACCTTAGGGATATATTACCATGCCCTGACCGTTGTCACTAGACAATAACAACTGACGGAGCATGGTTCATATCTTAGGGAGATATTACCATGCTCTGACCGTTGTCATGAGACGATAACAACTGACGGAGCATGGTTCATACCTTAGGGATATATTACCATGCTCTGACCATTGTCACTAAACGATAACATCTGACGGAGCACGGTTCATACCTTTGGGATATATTACCATGCTCTCACCGTTATCATGAGACGATAACAACTGACGGAGCATGGTTCATACAACAGGATATATAACCATGCTCTGACAGTTGTCACTAGACGATAACAACTGACGGAGTATGGATCATACCTTAGGTATAGATTACCATGCTCTGACCGTTGTCATGAGACGAATACAACTGACGGAGCATGGTTCATATCTAAGGGATATATTACCATGCTTTGACCGTTGTCACTAGACGATAAAAAGTGAAGGACTATGGTTCATACCTTAGGGATATATTACCATGCTCTGACCGTTGTCACTAGACGATAACAACTGACGGAGCATGGTTCATACCTCAGGGATATATTACCATACTCTGACCGTTTTCACTAGATGATAACAACTGCCGGAGCATGGTTCATACCTTAGGGATATATGACCATGCTCTGACCGTTGTCAGTAGACGATAACAAACAACTGACGGAGCATGGTTCATACCTTAGGGATATATTACCATGCTCTGACCGTTGTCATGAGACGATAACTACTGACGGACCATGGTTCATACCTTAGGGATATATAACCGTGCTCTGACCGTTGTCACTAGATGATAACAACTGACGGAGCATGGTTCATACTTTAGGGATATATCATCATGCTCTGACCGTTGTCACTAGATGATGACAACTGACGGAGCATGGTTCATACCTTAGGGATATATTAACATGCTCTGACCGTTGTCACTAGACGATAACAACTGACGGAGCATGGTTATTATCGTAGGGATATATTACCATGCTCTGACAGTTGTCATGAGACGATAACAACTGACGGAGCATGGTTCATACCTTAGGGATATATTACCATGCTCTGACCGTTATCATGAGACGATAACTAGTGACGGAGCATGGTTCATACCTTAGGGATATATTACCATGCTCTGACCGTTGTCACTAGATGATGACAACTTACGGAGCATCGTTCATACCTTAGGGATATATTACCATGCTCTGACCGTTGTTATGAGACGATAACAACTGACGGAGCATGGTTCATATCTTAGGGATATATTACCATGCTCTGACCGTTGTCACTAGACGATAACAACTGACGGAGCATGGTTCATACCTTAGGGATATATTACCATGCTCTGACCGTTGTCACTAGACGATAACAACTGATGGAGCATGGATAATACCTCAGGGATATATTACCATGCTCTGACCGTTGTCACAAGATGATAACAACTGGCGGAGCATGGTTCATACCTTAGGGATATACTACCATGCTCTGACCGTTGTCATGAGACGATATCATTTGACGGAGCATGGTTCATACCTTAGGGATATATTATTATGCTCTGACCATTGTCACTAAACGATAACATCTGACGGAGCACGGTTCATACCTTAGGGATATATTACCATGCTCTGACCGTTGTCATGAAACGATAACAACTGACGGAGCATGGTTCATACCATAGGATATATAACCATGCTCTGACCGTTGTCACTAGACGATAACAACTAACGGAGTATTGATCATACCTTAGGTATAGATTACCATGCACTGACCGTTGTCATGAGACGAATACAACTGACGGAGCATGGTTCATACCTTAGGGATATATTACCGTGCTCTGACCGTTGTCACTAGACGATAACAAGTGGCGTAGCATGGTTCATACCTTAGGGATATATATCCACGCTCTGACCGTTGTCACTAGAGGATAACAACTGACGGAGCATTGTTCATACCTTAGGGATATATTACCATGCTCTGGCCGTTGTCACTAGATGATAACAACTGACGGAGCATGGTTCATACCTTTGAGATATATTACCATGCTCTGACCGTTGGCACTAGATGATAACAACTGACGGAGCATGGATAATACCTCGGGGACATATTACCAAGCTCTAACCGTTGTCACAAGATGATAACAACTGACGGAGCATGGTTCATACCTTAGGATATATAACCATGCTCTGACCGTTGTCACTAGACGAGTACAACTGACGGAGTATAGATCATACCTTAGGTATAGATTACCATGCTCTGACCGTTGTCACCAGACGATAACAAGTGACGGAGCATGGTTCATACCTAAGGGATATATTACCATGCTCTGACCGTTGTCACTAGACAATAACAACTGACGGAGCATGGTTCATACCTTAGGGATATATTACCATGCTCTGACCGTTGTCACTAGATGATAACAACTGACGGAGCATGGTTCATACCTAAGGGATATATTACCATGCTCTGACCGTTGTCACTAGACGATAACAAACAACTGACGGAGCATGTTTCATACCTTAGGGATATATTACCATGATCTGACCGTTGTCATGAGACGATAACAACTGACAGACCATGGTCCATACCTTAGGGATATATAACCATGCTCTGACCGTTGCCACTAGATGATAACAACTGACGGAGCATGGTTCATACCTTAGGGATATATTACCCTGCTCTGACCGTTGTCACTAGACAATAACAACTGACGGGGCATGGTTCATATCTTAGGGATATATTAGCATGCTCTGACCGCTGTCATGAGATGCTAACAACTGACGGAGCATGGTTCATACCTTAGGGATATATTACCATGCTCTGGCCGTTGTCACTAGACGATAACAACTGACGGAGCATGGTTTATACCTTAGGGATATATTAACATGCTCTGACCGTTGTCACTAGATGATAACAACTGACGGAGCATGGTTCATATCTTAGGGATATATTACCATGCTCTGACAGCTGCACTAGACGATAACAACTGACGGAGAATGGATAATACCTCAGGGATATATTACCATGCTCTGACCGTTGTCACAAGATAATAACAACTGACGGAGCATGGTTCATACCTTAGAATATATAACCATGCTCTGACCGTTGTCACTAAACGATAACAACTGACGGAGTATGGATCATACCTTAGGTATAGATTACCATGCTCTGACCGTTGTCATGAGACGATTACAACTGACGAGCATGGTTCATACCTTAGGGATATATTACTATGCTCTGACCGTTGTCACTAGACGATAACAAGTGACGGAGCATGGTTCATACCTTAGGGATATATTACCATTCTCTGACCATTGTCACTAGACGATAACAACTGATAAAGCATGTTTCATACCTTCGGGATGAATAACCATGCTCTGACCGTTGTCATGAGAAGATGACAACTGTCGGAGCATGTTTGATACCTTAGAGATGAATAACCATGCTCTGACCGTTGTCATGAGGCGATGACAACTAACGGAGCATGTTTCATACCTAAGGGATGAAAACCCATGCTCTGACCGTTGTCATGTCACGATGACATATGTGGGAGCATTTTTCATATCTTAGAGATGAATAACCATGCTCTGACCGTTGTCATGAGGCGATGACAACTAACGGAGCATGTTTCATACCTAAGGGATAAATAACCATGCTCTGACCGTTGTCATGTCACGATGACAACTGTCGGATCATGTTTGATACCTTAGGGATATAATACCATGCTCTGACCGTTGTCATGAGACGATAACAACTGACGGAGCATGGTTCATACCTTAAGGATATATTACCATGCTCATACCGTTGTCACTAGATGATAACAACTGACGGAGCATGGTTCATATCTTAGGGATATATTAGCATGCTCTGACCGCTGTCATGAGATGATAACAACTGACGGAGCATGGTTCATACCTTAGGGATGAATAATCATACTCTGACCGTTGACACTAGATGATAACAACTGACGGAGCATGGTTCATACCTTAGGGATATATTACCATGCTCTGACCGTTGTCACTAGACGATAACGGCTGACGGAGCATGGTTCATACCTTAGGGATATATTACCATGCTCTGACTGTTGTCACTAGACGAAAACAACTGACGGAGCATGTTTTATACCTTCGGGATAGATAAACATGCTCTGACCGTTGTAATGAGACGATGACAACTGACGGAGCATGATTCATACCTGAGGGATATATAACCATGCTCTGTCTGTTGTCATTAGACGATGACAACTGACGGAGCATGGTTCATACCTTAGGGATATATTACCATGTTCAGACCGTTGTCACTAGACGATAACAACTTACGGAGCATGGTTCATGTCTTAGGGATATATTACCATGCTCTGACCGTTGTCATGAGACGATAACAACTGACGGAGCATGGTTTATACCTAAGGGATATATTACCCTGCTCTGACCGTTGTCACTAGACGATAACAAGTGACGGAGCATGGTTCATACCTTAGGGATATATAACCATGCTCTGACCGTGGTCACTAGATGATAACAACTGACGGAGCATGGTTTATTACTTTTGGGATGAATAACCATGCTCTGTCCGTGTCTAGAGATGATGGCAACTGTCGGAGCATGTTTCATACATTAGGGATATATCACCATGCTCTGACATTTATCATGAGACGATGACAACTGACAGAGCATGATTCATACCAACAAACGGAGCATGTTTAATACATGATGGATATATCACCATGCTCTGACCGTTGTTATGGGACGATGACAACTGACGGAGCATGATTCATACCTTAGGGATATATAACCATGCTCTGTCCGTTGTCATGAGACGATGACATCTGACGGAGCATGGTTCATACCTAAGGGATATATTACCATGTTCTGACCGTTGTCACTAGACGATAACAACTGACGGAGCATGGTTCATATCTTAGGGATATATTACCATGCTCTGACCGTTGTCATGAGACGATAAAACTTGACGGAGCATGGTTCATACCTAAGGGATATATAAGCATGCTCTGACCGTTGTCACTAGACGATAGCAACTGACGGAGCATGGTTCATACCCTAGGGATATATTATCATGCTCTGACCGTTGTCACTAGATGATAACAACTGACGAAGCATGGTTCATACCTTAGGGATGAATAATCATACTCTGACCGTTGACACTAGATGATAACAACTGACAGAGCATGGTTCATACCCTAGGGATATATTGCCATGCTCTGACCGTTGTCACTAGATGTTGACAACTGACGGAGCATGGTTCGTACCTTAGGGATATATTACCATGCTCTGACCGTTGTCACTAGACGATAACAACTGACGGAGCATGGTTCATTCCTTAGGGATATATAACCATGCTCTGACCGTTGTCACTAGGTGATAACAACTGACGGAGCATGGTTCATTCCTTAGGGATATAATACCATGCTCTGACCGTTGTCATGAGACGATAACAACTGACGGAGCATGGTTCATATCTTGGGGATATATTACCATTCTCTGACCGTTGTCACTAGAAGATAACAACTGACGGAGCATGGTTCATACCTTAGGGATATATTACCATGCTCTGACCGCTGTTATGAGACGATAACAACTGATGAAGCATGGTTCATACATTAGGGATATATTACAATGCTCTGACCGTTGTCACTAGATGATAACAACTGACCGAGCATGGTACATACCTTAGGGATATATTACCATGCTCTGACCGTTGTCATGGGACGATAACAACTGACGGAGCATGGTTCATACCTTAGGGATATATTACCATGCTCTGACCGTTGTCATGAGACGATAACAACTGACGGGGCATGGTTCATATCTTAGGGATATATTAGTATGCTCTTACCGCTGTCATGAGATGATAACAACTGACGGAGCATGGTTCATACCTTAGGGATATATTACCATGCTCTGACCGTTGTCACTAGACGATAACAACTGACGGAGCATGGTTTATACCTTAGGGATATATCAACAAGCTCTGACCGTTGTCACTAGATGATAACAACTGACGGAGCATGGTTCATATCTTAGGGATATATTACCATGCTCTGACAGTTGTCACTAGACGATAACAACTGACGGAGAATGTATAATACCTCAGGGATATATTACCATGCTCTGACCGTTGTCACAAGATAATAACAACTGACGGAGCATGGTTCATACCTTAGGATATATAACCATGCTCTGACCGTTGTCACTAGACGATAACAACTGACGGAGTATGGATCATACCTTAGGTATAGATTACCATGCTCTGACCGTTGTCATGAGACGATTACAACTGACGAGCATGGTTCATACCTTAGGGATATATTACAATGCTCTGACCGTTGTCACTAGATGATAACAACTGACCGAGCATGGTTTATACCTTAGGGATATATTACCATGCTCTGACCGTTGTCATGGGACGATAACAACTGACGGAGCATGGTTCATACCTTAGGGATATATTACCGTGCTCTGACCGTTGTCATGAGACGATAACAACTGACGGGGCATGGTTCATATCTTAGGGATATATTAGCATGCTCTTACCGCTGTCATGAGACGATAACAACTGACGGAGCATGGTTCATACCTTAGGGATATATTACTATGCTCTGACCGTTGTCACTAGACGATAACAAGTGGCGGAGCATGGTTCATACCTTAGGGATATATTACCATTCTCTGACCATTGTCACTAGACGATAACAACTGATAAAGCATGTTTCATACCTTCGGGATGAATAACCATGCTCTGACCGTTGTCATGAGAAGATGACATCTGTCGGAGCATGTTTGATACCTTAGAGATGAATAACCATGCTCTGACCGTTGTCATGACGCGATGACAACTAACGGAGCATGTTTCATACCTAAGGGATGAAAACCCATGCTCTGACCGTTGTCATGTCACGATGACATATGTCGGAGCATTTTTCATATCTTAGAGATGAATAACCATGCTCTGACCGTTGTCATGAGGCGATGACAACTAACGGAGCATGCTTCATACCTAAGGGATAAATAATCATGCTCTGACCGTATTCATGTCACGATGACAACTGTCGGAGCATGTTTGATACCTTAGGGATATAATACCATGCTCTGACCGTTGTCATGAGACGATAACAACTGACGGAGCATGGTTCATACCTTAAGGATATATTACCATGCTCTGACCGTTGTCACTAGACAATAACAACTGACGGAGCATGGTTCATATCTTAGGGATATATTAGCATGCTCTGACTGCTGTCATGAGATGATAACAACTGACGGAGCATGGTTCATACCTTAGGGATGAATAATCATACTCTGACCGTTGACACTAGATGATAACAACTGACGGAGCATGGTTCATACCTTAGGGATATATTACCATGCTCTGACCGTTGTCACTAGACGATAACGGCTGACGGAGCATGGTTCATACCTTAAGGATATATTACCATGCTCTGACCGTTGTCACTAGACGAAAACAACTGACGGAGCATGTTTTATACCTTCGGGATAGATAACCATGCTCTGACCGTTGTCATGAGACGATGACAACTGACGGAGCATGATTCATACCTGAGGGGTATATAACCATGCTCTGTCTGTTGTCATTAGACGATGACAACTGACGGAGCATGGTTCATACCTTAGGGATATATTACCATGTTCTGACCGTTGTCACTAGACGATAACAACTGACGGAGCATGGTTCATGTCTTAGGGATATATTACCATGCTCTGACCGTTGTCATGAGACGATAACAACTGACGGAGCATGGTTCATACCTAAGGGATATATTACCATGCTCTGACCGTTGTCACTAGACGATAACAAGTGACGGAGCATGGTTCATACCTTAGGGATATATAACCATACTCTGACCGTGGTCACTAGATGATGACAACTGACGGAGCATGGTTTATTACTTTTGGGATGAATAACCATGCTCTGTCTGTGTCTAGAGACGATGGCAACTGTCGGAGCATGTTTCATATATGAGTGATATATCACCATGCTCTGACCTTTATCATGAGACGATGACAACTGACAGAGCATGATTCATACCAACTAACGGAGCTTGTTTAATACATGATGGATATATCACCATGCTCTGACCGTTGTTATGGGACGATGACAACTGATGGAGCATGATTCATACTTTAGGGATATATAACCATGCTCTGTCCGTTGTCATGAGACGATGACAACTGACGGAGCATGGTTCATACCTAAGGGATATATTACCATGTTCTTACCGTTGTCACTAGATGATAACAACTGACGGAGCATGGTTCATATCTTAGGGATATATTACCATGCTCTGACCGTTGTCATGAGACGATAAAACTTGACGGAGCATGGTTCATACCTAAGGGATATATTAGCATGCTCTGACCGTTGTCACTAGACGATAACAACTGACGGAGCATGGTTCATACCCTAGGGATATATAACCATGCTCTGACCGTTGACACTAGATGATAACAACTGAAGAAGCATGGTTCATACCTTAGGGATGAATAATCATACTCTGACCGTTGACACTAGATGATAACAACTGACGGAGCATGGTTCATACCTCAGGGATATATTACCATGCTCTGACCGTTGTCACTAGATGATGACAACTGACGGAGCATGGTTCATACCTTAGGGATATATTACCATGCTCTGACCGTTGTCACTAGACGATAACAACTGACGGAGCATTGTTCATTCCTTAGGGATATATAACCATGCTCTGACCGTTGTCACTAGATGATAACAACTGACGGAGCATGGTTCATATCTTGGGGATATATTACCATACTCTGACCGTTGTCACTAGAAGATAACAACTGACGGAGCATGGTTCATACCTTAGGGATATATTACAATGCTCTGACCGTTGTCACTAGATGATAAGAACTGACCGAGCATGGTTCATACCTAAGGGATATATTACCATGCTCTGACCGTTGTCATGGGACGATAACAACTGACGGAGCATGGTTCATACCTTAGGGATATATTACCATGCTCTGACCGTTGTCTCTAGATGATAACAACTGACGGAGCTTGGTTCATACCTAAAGGATGGATAATCATACTCTGACCATTGACACTAGATGATAACAATTGACGGAGCATGGTTCATACCTTAGGGATATATTACCATGCTCTGACCGTTGTCACCAGATGATAACAACTGACAGAGCATGGTTCATACCTTAGGGATATATTACCATGTTCTGACCGTTGTCACTAGACGATAACAACTGACGGAGCATGGTTCATATCTTAGGGATATATTACCATGCTCTGACCGTTGTCATGAGACGATAACAACTCACGGAGCATGGTTCATACCTTAGGGATATATTACCATGCTCTGACCGTTGTCATGAAACGATAACAACTGACGGAGCATGGTTCATATCTTAGGGATATATTTCCATGCTCTGACCGTTGTCACTAGATGATAACAACTGACGGAGCATGATTCATACCTAAGGGATATATTACCATGCTCTGACCGTTGTCATGAGACGATAACAACTGACGGAGCATGGTTCATACCTTAGGGATATATTACCATGCTCTGACCGTTGTCACTAGACGATAACAACTGACGGAGCATGGTTTATACCTTAGGGATATATTACCATGCTCTGACCGTTGTCACTAGATGATGACAACTGACGGAGCATGGTTCATACCTTAGGGATATATTACCATGCTCTGACCGTTTTCACTAGACGATAACAACTGACGGAGCATTGTTCATTCCTTAGGGATATATAACCATGCTCTGACCGTTGTCACTAGATGATAACAACTGACGGAGCATGGTTCATATCTTGGGGACATATTACCATACTCTGACCGTTGTCTCTAGAAGATAACAACTGACGGAGCATGGTTCATACCTTAGGGATATATTACCATGCTCTGACCGTTGTTATGAGACGATAACAACTGATCGAGCATGGTTCATACATTAGGGATATATTACAATGCTCTGACCGTTGTCACTAGATGATAACAACTGACGGAGCATGGTTCATAACTTAGGGATATATTACCATGCTCTGACCGTTGTCATGGGATGATAACAACTGACAGAGCATGGTTCATACCTTAGGGATATATTACCATGCTCTGACCGTTGTCTCTAGATGATAACAACTGACGGAGCATGGTTCATACCTTAGGGATGGATAATCATACTCTGACCGTTGACACTAGATGATAACAATTGACGGAGCATGGTTCATACCTTAGGGATATATTACCATGCTCTGACCGTTGTCACTAGATGATAACAACTGACGGAGCATGGTTCATACCTTAGGGATATATTACCATGTTCTGACCGTTGTCATGAGACGATAACAACTGACGGAGCATGGTTCTTATCTTAGGGATATATTACCATGCTCTGACCGTTGTCATGAGACGATAACAACTCACGGAGCATGGTTCATACCTTAGGGATATATTACCATGCTCTGACCGTTGTCATGAAACGATAACATCTGACGGAGCATGGTTCATATCTTAGGGATATATTTCCATGCTCTGACCGTTGTCACTAGATGATAACAACTGACGGAGCATGGTTCATACCTTAGGGATATATTACAATGCTCCGACTGTTGTCACGAGACGATGACATATGACGGAGCATGATTCATACCTTAGGGATATATTACCATGCTATAACCGTTGTCATGTGACGATGAAAACCCACGAAGCATATTTCGTACATGAATGATATATAATCATGCTCTGACCGTTGTTATTAGACGATGACAACTGACGGAGCATGTTTCATACTTGATGCTTACATCACCATGCTCTGACCGTTGTCATGAGATGTTGACAACTGACGGAGCATGATTCCTACATAAGGGATTAATTACCTACTCTGACTGTTGTTATTAGACGATGACAACTGACGGAGCATGTTTCATACTTGATGTATATATTACAATGCTCTGACCGTTGTGGTGAGACGATGACAAATGACGAAGCATGATTCATACCTAAGGGATATATTACCATGCCCTAACTGTTGTCATGTGACGATGACAACTGACGGAGCATACTTCATACCCTAGGAATGTATCACCATGCTCTGACCGTTGTCAGGAGACGCTTACAACAAACGGAGCTTGTTTCTATAGATGAATGATATATTACCATGCTCCGACCTCTGTCATAAGACGATGACAACTGACGGAGCATGTTTCATACTTGAGGGATATATCACCATTCTCTTACCGATAGCATGAGACGATGGCAAATTTCAGAGCATGATTCATACCCTTTGGGATGTATAACCATGCTCTGTACGTTTTTATAAGGCGAAGATAACTGACGGAGCATGTTTCATACATATATGATATATAACCTTGCTAAGACCGTTGTTATCAGATGATGACAACTGATGGAGCATGATTCATACCAAAGGGATATATTACCATGCTCTGACCGTTGTCATATGACGATGGCAAATGACGTAGCATGTTTCACACATGAATGATTTTTTACCATGCTCTGACCGTTGTCATTAGAAGATGACAACTAACGGAGCATGGTTCATACCTTAGGTATGTATAACAATGCGCTGTCCGTTGTCATAAGGCAAAGCCGACTGACGGAGCATGTTCCAAACAAGAGTGATATGTTACATGCTCTGACCGTTGTCATGAGATGATGACAACTGACGGAGCATGATTCATACATGAATGACATCTTACCATGCTCTGTCCGTTGTCATGAGACGATGATACTTGACCAAGCTTGATTCCTACCTTAGGGATATACTACCATGCTCTGACCGTTGTCATGAGTTGATGACAACTATCGGAGCATGGTTCATACTTGATCGATATATCACCATGCTCTGACCGTTGTCATGAGACGATGACAGCTAACGGAGCATGATTCATACCTTAGGGACATGTAACCATGCTCTGCCCGTTGTCATGAGACGATGACAACTCACGGAGTATGTTTCATATATGAATAATATATTACAATGCCCTGTCCGTTGTCATGAGATGATGACAACTGACGGAGCATGGTTCATAATTTAGGGATATATAACCATGCTCTGGCAGTAGGTATTAGACGATGACAACTGACGGAGTATGTTTCATACATAAATGATATATTACCATGCTCTGACCGTTGCTATGAGACGATGACAACTAACGGGGCATGTTTCAAACTGTAGCGATATATAACCATGCTCTGACCGTTGTCATGAGTCGATGACAACTGACGGAGCATGGTTTATTACTTTAGGGATGAATAACCATGCTCTGTCCGTGTCTAGAGACGATGGCAACTGTCGGAGCATGTTTCATACATGAGGGATATATCAAGATGCTCTGACCTTTATCATGAGACGATGACAACTGACGGAGCATGATTCATACCATCTAACGGAGCATGTTTATCACATAATGGATATATCACCATGCTCTGACCGTTGTCATGAGACGATGACAACTGACGGAGCATGATTCATACCTGAGGGATATATAACCATGCTCTGTCCGTTGTCATGAGAAGATGACAACTGACAGAGCATGTTTTATACATGAATGATATATTACAATGCTCTGACCGTTGTTATGTGTCGATGACAACTGATGGAGCATGTTTCATTCTTGAGGGATATATCACCATGTTCTGACCGTTGTCATGAGACGACGACAACTGACGGAGCATGATTCATACCTTAGGTATATATTACCAAGCTCTGAACGTTGTTTTTATACCATGACAACTGACGGAGCATGGTTCATACCCATGGGATAAATTACCATACTCTGACCGTTGTCATGAGACGATGACAATTGACGGAGCATGATTCATACCTAAGGGTTATATTACCATGCTCAGACCGTTGTCATTTAACGATGACAACTGACGGAGCATGATTCATACCTGAGGGATATATAACCATGCTCTGTCCGTTGTCATGAGACGATGACAACTGACAAAGCATGTTTATACATGTATGATATATCACCATGCTCTGACAGTTGTCATGAGACGATGAAAACTGACGGAGCATGATTAATACCTGAGGGATATATAACCATGCTCTGTCCGTTGTCATGAGACGATGGTAACTGACAGAGCATGTTTTATACATGAATGATATATCAACATGCTCTGACCGTTGTTTTGAGACGATGACAACTGATCGATTATGTTTCATTCTTGAGGGATATATCACCATGCTCTGACCATTGTCATGAGACGACGACAACTGACGGAGCATGATTCATACCTTAGGTATATATTACCAAGCGCTGACCGTTGTGATTATACGATGACAACTGACGGAGCATGTTTCATACAAGACAGATATATTACAAGGCTCTGACCGTTGTAATGAGACTATGACAACTGACGGAGCATGATTTATACCTAAGGGATATATTGCCATGCTCAGACCGATGTAATTTAACGATGACCACTGGCAGAGCATGGTTCATAATTTAGGGATGTATAATAATGCTCTCTCGGTTGTCATGAGACGATTACAACTGACGGAGCATGTTTCTGACATGAATGATATATTACAATGCTCTGACCGTTGTCATGAGACGATGACAGCTGACGGAGCATGATTCATGACTAAGGGATATATTACCATGCTCTGACCGTTTTCATCAGACGATGACAACTAACGGAGCTTGTTTGATACCTTAGGGATGAATAACCATGCCCTGCCCGTTGTCATGAGACGATGACAACTGATGCAGCATGTTTCATATATGAATGATATCTTACCATGCTCTAATCGTTGTCATGAGACGATGACAACTAACGGAGCAGGATTCATACTTAAGGGATATATATACCATGCCCTGACCGTTGTCATGAGACGATGACAACTGACGGAGCATGATTTATACCTAAGGGATATATTATCATGCTCTGACCGTTGTCATGAGACGATGACAACTGACGGAGCATGTTTCATACATGAATGATATATAACCATTCTCTGACCGTTGTCATGAGACGATGACAACTGATGGAGCATGATTCATACCAAAGGTTTATATTACCATCCTCTGACCGTTGTCTTGAGACGATGACAACTGATGGAGCATGTTTCATACCTTAGGAATACATTACCATGTTATGACCGTTGTCATTAGCCGATGACAACTTGCAGGGCATGTTTAATAGATATATGATATATAACCATGCTCTGACCGTTGTCATGAGATGATGACAACTGACGGAGCATGACTCATACATGATTGATATATTACCATGCTCTGACCGTTGTCATGAGACGAAGACAATTGAGGGAGCATGTTTCATACCTTAGAAATGAATAACCATGCTCTGACCGTTGTCATAAGACGATGACAACTGACAGAGCAGATTTCATACCTTTGGGGTGAACAACCATGCTCTGTACGTTGTCATGGGACGATGGCAACTGACAGAGCATGACTTTTACTTGAGGGGGTATCATCATACTTTGACCGTTGTCATGAGGCGATACAACTGACGGATCATTTTTCATAACAAAGGGATGTATAACCATGCTCCGACCGTTGCCATGAGACGATGACAACTGACGGAGCATGTCTCATACCTTAGGGATGAATAAACATGCCCTCTCCGCTGTCAAGAGATGATGGCAACTTACAGCTTATGACCATGCTCTGTTAGTTGTTATCGTCTAGTGACAACGGTAAGAGCATGGTAATATATCCCTAAGGTATGAACCATGCTCCGTCAGTTGTTATCGTCTAGTGACAATGGTCAGAGCATGATGATATATCCCTAAGGTATGAACCATGCTCCGTCAGTTGTTATCGTCTCATGACAACGGTCAGAGCATGGTAATATATCCCTAAGGTATGAATCATGCTCCGACAGTTGTTATCGTCTAGTGACAACGGTCAGAGCATGATAATATATCCCTAAGGTATGAACCATGCTCCGTCAGTTGTTATCGTCTCATGACAACTGTCAGAGCATGGTAATATATCGCTAAGGTATGAATCATGCTCCGTCAGTTGTTATCGTCTCATGACAACGGTCAAGGCATGGTTATTTATCCCTAAGGTATGAACAATGCTCCTTCAGTTGTTATCGTCTAGTGACAACGGTCAGAGCATGGTTATATATCCCTAAGGTATGAACCATGCTCCGTCAGTTGTTATCGTCTCATGACAACGGTCAGAGCATGGTAATATATCCCAAAGGTATGAACCATGTTCCGTCAGTTGTTATCGTCTAGTGACAACGGTCAGAGCATGGTAATATATCCCTAAGGTATGAACCATGCTTCGTAATTTGTCATTATCTAGTGACAAGGGTCAGAGCATGGTAATATATCCCTAAAGTATGAACCATGCTTCGTCAGTTGCTATTATCTAGTGACAACGGTCAAAGCATGGTAATATATCCCTAAGGTATGAACCATGCTAAGATAGTTGTTATCATCTAGTGACAAAGGTCAGAGCATTGTAATATATCCCTAAGAAATGAACGATGCTCCGTAAGCTGTTATCGTCAAGTGACAAAGGTCAGAGCATGGTAATATATCCCTAAGGTATGAAACATGCTCCGTCAGTTGTTATCGTCTCATGACAACGGACAGAGCATGGTAATATATCCCTAAGATATGAACCATGCTCCGTCAGTTGTAATTGTCTCATGACAACGGTCAGAGCATGGTAATATATCCCTAAGGTATGAACCATGCTCCTTCAGTTGTTATCGTCTCATGACAACGGTCAGAGCATGGTAATATATCCCAAAGGTATGAACCATGCTCCGTCAGTTGTTATCGTCTAGTGACAACGGTCAGAGCATGGTAATATATCCCTAAGGTATGAACCATGCTTCGTCATTTGTCATTATCTAGTGACAACGGTCAGAGCATGGTAATATATCCCTAAGGTATGAACCATGCTCCGTCAGTTGTTATCATCTAGTGACAACGGTCAGAGCATGGTAATATATCCATAAGATATGAACCATGCTAAGTTAGTTGTTATCGTCTAGTGACAACGGTCAGAGCATTGTAATATATCCCTAAGAAATGAACGATGCTCCGTAAGCTGTTATCGTCAAGTGACAACGGTTAGAGCATGGTAATATATCTTTAAGATATGAACCATGCTAAGTCAGTTGTTATCGTCAAGCGACAATGGTCAGAGCATTGTAATATATCCGTAAGATATGAACGATGCTCCGTAAGCTGTTATCGACAAGTGACAAAGGTCAGGGCATGGTAATATATCCCTAAGGTATGAACCATGCTCCGTCAGTTGTTATTGTCTCATGACAATGGTCAGAGCATGGTAATATATCCCTAAGGTATGAACCATGCTCTGTCAGTTGTTATCGTCTAGTGACAACGGTTAAAGCATGGTTATATATCCCTAAGGTATGAACCATGCTCCGTCAGTTGTTATCGTCTAGTGACAACGGTCAGAGCATGGTAATATATCCCTAAGGTATGAACCATGCTCCGTCAGTTGTTATCGTCTAGTGACAACAGTCAAAGCATGGTTATATATCCCTAAGGTATGAACCATGCTCTGTCAGTTTTTATCATCTAGTGACAACGGTCAGAGCATTGTAATATATTCCTAAGGTATGAACCATGCTCTGTAAGTTGTTATCGTCGTCTCATGACGACGGTCAGAGCATAGTAATATATCCCTAAGATATGAACCATGCTCCATGAGTTGTTATCGTCTCATTACAACGGTCAGAGCATGGTAAAATATCCCTAAGGTATGAACCATGCTCCGTCAGTTGTTATCATCTAGTGAGAACGGTCAGAGCATGGTAATATATCCCTAAGGTATGAACCATGCTCTGTCAGTTGTTATCGTCTAGTGACAACGGTTAGAGCATGGTTATATCCCTAAGATATGAATCATGCTCCGTCCGTTGTAATCGTCTTATGACAACTGTCACAGCATGGTAATATATCCCTAGGATATGAACCATGCTCCGTCAGTTGTTATCGTCTAGTGACAACGGTCAGAGCATGGTTATATATCCCTAAGGTATGAACCATGCTCCGTCAGCTGTCATCATCTAGTGACTACGGTCAGAGCATGGTAATTTATTCGTAAGGTATGAACCATACTCCGTCAGTTGTTATCATCTAGTTACGACGGCCAGAGCATGTTAATATATCCTTTAGGTATGAACCATGCTCAGATAGTTGTTATCGTCTAGTGACAACGGTCAGAGCATGTTTATATATCCCTAAGGTTTGAACCATGCTCTGTAAGCAGTTATCGTCTAATGACAACAGTCAGAGCATGGTAATATTGAAATATATCTAGCCCCTAGTCTTTCTGAAGTTTCTCATATTATCGACAGCATTTATCATAACAAGCTAATTTTGAGTCTATCCGTCAGTTGCAAACAACTGGCAGGCCTAAATGTTGTAAGTTATAGCTTTGGTGTCGTGATCTTTTGGGGAATTAAGCTGGGAGAAAGTAAAATCTAACTTTTTAAATCACTTCCGCATTCCACGGAAGGTTGTTGACCTATTTTGACATGTTGCGACCTGCTTCATGGATCGATTTGGCTTTGATGACGAAGAGTTCATCAGCTTTCCCGGTTGGGACAAAGAGATAAATATGTTTACTAACTAATTCAACCAGCAACTACTTGTGGTAAGTTAATTTAACGGTAGAAAATCACTTTGTTTCCGTCACATATTTCTTGAATCGATGTGCAATGCCTTCGCCATTAAAACTGTTTAGCGAGTTCTGATTGGTGTATCCATGGACGCTATAGGAAATTGAACCAATCAAATGATTCGTTATAAAGCTGTTCACGTGATCGCGTGTTTGGTTACTAACAACAACCAGCTTCTTATAAAAGGATGGAACATGCGAGCGGACGCTGTCGTAGCCTCCGGGCTTGAAAGCGACACATCGAAAACTCGAACTTGCGAGGCTAAGAAAGACCTTGAGAGAGGTACAAATTCGGTAGAATCGAATCTAGTAGCTATAGGCTTTAGAGATTCATAGATTCTCGAATTTGTACTCGAACTTTGGCTCTTGGATAGCTCAAACTTTGGGCTTTCCCAGTGTTTCGAATTTTTCAAGCTTAGCCTCGTTTCGAATTTGAGTTGTTGTGCTTCGACTCTTAAACCTCGTTTCGAATTTGAGTAAAGCCTCACTTCGAATTTGAGCTTGTGCTCCGAATTTTAAGGCTTCAGACCTTGCTTAACTTAATGGTTGTTTCTCTGTTGCATTGCGAATTTTGAGTAGATTTTAGACTACCCATTTTCAAGATTAAATCAAATTTGATAGTGATCAAAATTCGCAAGGTTTATAAATTTGGAAACAGAGCTTAAAAGTCATTTTCATTGTTAAAGATCTTTCAGAACTTTAACCTTTCATAATCATCTTTAAGAGATGACTAGTTCAAGAAATGTGTGAGACTTTGTTGAGCTTAAGCTCATTATGCCATAACTTGTTGACTGATCTGATTTGTATGTAAATGTCCATGAAAAGTTTACCTGTTTATGTGTCATTGATAGCCTTCTTATTTGAATAAATGTGTATTAAATGTCATTAAATCTTCTTTGTCAATGAAACCACCTACAGAATCAGAGTCTATCAAAACGAACCCTTGTAATGTTCCGACTCCTTTGACTCGGCCTATTTATATTTATCCTGACTATAGTTTTACACGAAAGAGTTTACAATTAGCAAGGGGGTCGGGACGTTACAGATTTGGTGTCAGAAGTGGGATATTTGTTCTGAAAATTTTGATATGTTTATCAAATTTCTTTAATTGATTACAGATTAATTTTGGAATCGTCTATTGACATTCAAATTTATGCTGAGGTTAGCTATGAAATTGGAAAAGTGAAGAAAATTTGATTTTCTTGATTGACTTGTTCCAACCAAAAAACTAACTCAGTTGAAAATAAGCCTAGATTAGACTCTGACTTCTGGTGGTATAATTCTATATTTATTAAAATAAGGCTAAAATAGAATGGACTATAGATTGTCACTTTAAAGATTATGGAACTCAGATTGAAACATTCAGACCTAGATCAATTTCATTGACCCATGAAGTTAAGACTACAGTTTTGTCATTGAGTAAGACTTTTCATAGTAAATTAGACAGAGACTCTGAGAAATGGAGTGATTTGCAGAGGCATATTGGTAACATAGAAAACAATAACATAAATAGCTTAATGAAAAGTAGATAAAATTCAAGCTTTCGAGGCTGCGACCTAAGGTAGACAAGATGTGTTTACTATATACATGCACTTATTCAGGGTATTGAGATGATTTAACTATGATTTAGTGTTTGTAGGATAAGATTTCCTACAAATAACATTCAGAGTAATGTTCACATTCAAGAGTAATGTAGATAAGTCACTTTATCTTAGTTGATGTTGTTGAAAGAGAGTGAAGAGTGAGGTAAACATTCACAGTAATGTTGACATTCAGAGAAATGTACAGAGTACCTACTTGAACTTAGTTATGTTGTAGAAAGGGAGGAAGGAAAAGTGTAGTAGACCATTGATGTTTGCCAGTAAAGGGACTCATTCAGAGAAATGAGTAGATAGACAATTTGATTTATCTGGTATTATAGATGATAGAATTTTTAAGTGAGATAGAGTAAAGTTACCAGAGATGTTTATTAGTACTGTACAGAAACTCATTCAAGAGTAATGAGAATATAGACACATTTTTATTATTGTAGCTGATATTGTATGATTAGAATCCTTTAATGAGGAGATTATAAATAGAACAGAGGTGTTTGCTACAGACATCATTCTGAGTAATGAGGAGATATAAAATTATTATTTAGTGTTTATGGCAGGATAAGATTTCCTACATATATAACCTTCTGAGTGAGGTTGAAATTCAAAGTGATGTGGAGTAACCACTTTAAACTTTATTGTAAATGGAACAATGGGATCCATTTTGTAGACAGGAAGAGTTTCCTTTTAATTTGATATAATATAGAGAAATTTTGATAGAGTAATGTGGTAATAAACCTTATGACTTAAATTGATGTGGGAGTAGAGTTATATAATGAGTATTTTCCCACAGTTGTGATTGGTGGGAATAGAATTATTTAATGAGAAGTTTTTTTACTGTTATTTGACATTCAGAATAATGTTTACAGAGTGAGGTGGTGACGAACCCTATGCGTTCATTGATAATGTGGGAATAGAATTGTATAATGAGAAGTTACCCACAGATGTGGAATTGTATAATGAGATTTTTGCAGATAGTTTTTCAGAGTAATAAAGATTTAATCAGCTATGAATTAGTTGATAATGTAAAATTAGTTGATAATGTAAGAATATATGTATAGAGCCCAAGAGGGTATATTGTTGAGAGTGGGTGACGCCAAAACCTCAGCCTCAACCAGCTAATGTCCAGAGTTGATCCTTGGTCAAATAATGACCTAGGATTTGATGTTAATCTGAGGGGTGGTTGAGAAGTGTGGAGTTACAGATTGGCAGAGAAAATTTGAACTTTAACCAGGTACCTCCAGAGCTGATCTTTGTAAGTCAGTTAATGACACAGGATTTGACGGTACCCTGGGATGAGTTGGAATAAAGCACTTGCTAAGATTTAGATAATGCCCTTGTAGAACTTAGAGTAGCTGATTGTATTTTATAGAAGCTCTATATAGAGGGTATAAGCCAGAGTGGAGTGAGGTAGCCCACCTGAGACTTGAAAATAATTAGATAACTTTTGCATAGATGGTAACTTTCTATATGCCATAGAATGTGTTGTATATCAAATATGGTAGAGTGATAATGGAACTGTATATATGATATAAAACTTTTTAGAAATAAAATTTATACTGCATCCATTGAGTTGATGCTGATCGGGAAGTAAGAGATAAACCCGACAAATTATCACTATAGTGGCCAAAAGATGGAAGGGATAATAATCCCATTCCTAAATTTTGGCCCTTTAATAGTTGAAGTTTAAACTTGATGCTTGATATCAGCCAATTGAGAAAGAATATGTTACGATATTCATAATTGGCACGAAAACAGTAAACCCGAAAACAGTAAACCCGAAAACAGTTAACCCGAAAACTGTAAATACTGTGAAGAAGATGTGAAAGAGAACCCAAATCATTGGTAAATAAAAACTTTGGCATATATTATTTACTATCCAGATGGAAGAGTAAGTTCCATAAACAATGTGATAGCATATAAATAGTCATAAAACTGAACAATGAAGAATCATATAGTGTCATACTATATTGGAACTCACATTATGAGACATTTTGGTTTTATTCTCTTTAAATTACCATACATGCCATAAGGGAATCATTTATTCTTGTAAAATAACATTTTGGTGATGTTTTACAACTAAACAAATGGTTCTACACAATAATAAGTATGCACAATTATTAGAACTCTATGTTGAGAGTGATTTATTATTTTTAATAGTTTCATAAGGAAATATGACCTGGCATTTATGGTAAGCAAAAGAAAATAATAATGATGGTAAAAAAAAGTCAAATTAAGATGGAAGAGTAAGTTCCATAAACAATGTGATAGAATATAAATATTCATTTAAACTGAACAGACAATGATCGAAGAATCATATAGAGTCTTTCTATATTGAAACTCAAATTATGAGACGTTGTGGTTTTATTCTCTTTAAAATTACCATAGATATGCCATGAGAGAATCATTTATTCTTGTAAAATAACATTTTGGTGATGTTTTACAATTTAACAAATGGTTCTATGCAATAATAGGTATGCACATTTATTAGAACTCTATGTTGAGAGTAACTTATTGTAATTAATTAATAGTTTCATTAGAAAATATGACCTGGCATTCATGGTAAGCAAAAGAAAATAATAGTAATGGTAAAGATAATAATTCAATAATAAAACAAAAACTTTTATAATAGATAATATTGGATTTTCTCCACAAGTAGGGTTGAATAATATAATTATCATGAAGTTCAGGATTGATGTATTCTGTGTTTTGGGGACTGAGTAGCTAACAGTCAACAAATAAAGAATAATAACTTCCGGTAGGAAGCAACATGTAAATATCAGGTGATGCAGCTTAAGGTTTAAATATATAATTTTGGAAATCCTAGGGTCTAGTTTCTCAGAAAGAAATTGGGGACCAATTTTTGAAAGGTGGGGGTATTGAAATATATCTAGCCCCTAGTCTTTCTGAAGTTTCTCATATTATCGACAGCATTTATCATAACAAGCTAATTTTGAGTCTATCCGTCAGTTGCAAACAACTGGCAGGCCTAAATGTTGTAAGTTATAGCTTTGGTGTCGTGATCTTTTGGGGAATTAAGCTGGGAGAAAGTAAAATCTAACTTTTTAAATCACTTCCGCATTCCACGGAAGGTTGTTGACCTATTTTGACATGTTGCGACCTGCTTCATGGATCGATTTGGCTTTGATGACGAAGAGTTCATCAGCTTTCCCGGTTGGGACAAAGAGATAAATATGTTTACTAACTAATTCAACCAGCAACTACTTGTGGTAAGTTAATTTAACGGTAGAAAATCACTTTGTTTCCGTCACATATTTCTTGAATCGATGTGCAATGCCTTCGCCATTAAAACTGTTTAGCGAGTTCTGATTGGTGTATCCATGGACGCTATAGGAAATTGAACCAATCAAATGATTCGTTATAAAGCTGTTCACGTGATCGCGTGTTTGGTTACTAACAACAACCAGCTTCTTATAAAAGGATGGAACATGCGAGCGGACGCTGTCGTAGCCTCCGGGCTTGAAAGCGACACATCGAAAACTCGAACTTGCGAGGCTAAGAAAGACCTTGAGAGAGGTACAAATTCGGTAGAATCGAATCTAGTAGCTATAGGCTTTAGAGATTCATAGATTCTCGAATTTGTACTCGAACTTTGGCTCTTGGATAGCTCAAACTTTGGGCTTTCCCAGTGTTTCGAATTTTTCAAGCTTAGCCTCGTTTCGAATTTGAGTTGTTGTGCTTCGACTCTTAAACCTCGTTTCGAATTTGAGTAAAGCCTCACTTCGAATTTGAGCTTGTGCTCCGAATTTTAAGGCTTCAGACCTTGCTTAACTTAATGGTTGTTTCTCTGTTGCATTGCGAATTTTGAGTAGATTTTAGACTACCCATTTTCAAGATTAAATCAAATTTGATAGTGATCAAAATTCGCAAGGTTTATAAATTTGGAAACAGAGCTTAAAAGTCATTTTCATTGTTAAAGATCTTTCAGAACTTTAACCTTTCATAATCATCTTTAAGAGATGACTAGTTCAAGAAATGTGTGAGACTTTGTTGAGCTTAAGCTCATTATGCCATAACTTGTTGACTGATCTGATTTGTATGTAAATGTCCATGAAAAGTTTACCTGTTTATGTGTCATTGATAGCCTTCTTATTTGAATAAATGTGTATTAAATGTCATTAAATCTTCTTTGTCAATGAAACCACCTACAGAATCAGAGTCTATCAAAACGAACCCTTGTAATGTTCCGACTCCTTTGACTCGGCCTATTTATATTTATCCTGACTATAGTTTTACACGAAAGAGTTTACAATTAGCAAGGGGGTCGGGACGTTACAATATATCCCTGAGGTATAAAACCATGCTCCGTTAGTTGTTATTGTCTCATGACAACGGTCAGAGCATGGTTATATATCCCTAAGGCATAAAACCATCCTCCGTTAGTTGTTATCGTCTAGTTACAACGGTCAGAGCATGGTAATATATCCCTAAGGTATGAACCATGCTCCGTCAGTTGTTATCGTCTCATGACAACGGTCAGAGCATGGTAATACATCCCTAAGGTATGAACCATGCTCCATCAGTTGTTATCGTCTAGTTACAACGGTCAGAGCATGGTAATATATCCCTAAGGTATGAACCATGCTTCGTCAGTTGTTATCGTCTCATGACAACGGTCAGAGCATGGTAATACATCCCTCAGGTATGAACCATGCTCCATCAGTTGTTATCGTCTAGTGACAACGGTCAGAGCATTGTAATATATCCCTAAGGTATGAACCATGCTCCATAAGTTGTCATCATCTAGTGACAACGGTCAGAGCATTAAATATATCCCTAAGATATGAATCATGCTCCGCCAGTTGTTATCGTCTCATGACAACTGTCATAGCATGGTAATATATCCCTAAGATATGAACCATGCTCCGTTAGTTGTTATCGTCTAGTGACAACGGTCAGAGCATGGTTATATATCCCTTAGGTATGAACCATGCTCCGTCAGCTGTCATCATCTAGTGACAACGGTCAGAGCATGGTAATACATTCGTAAGGTATGAACCATACTCCGTCAGTTGTTATCATCTAGTTACAACGGCCAGAGCATGTTAATATATCCTTTAGGTATGAACCATGCTCAGATAGTTGTTATCGTCTAGTGACAACGGTCAGAGCATGGTTATATATCCCTAAGGTTTGAACCATGCGCCGGAAGCAGTTATCGTCTCATAACAACAGTCAGAGCATGGTAATATTTCCCTAAGGTATAAAACCATGCTCCGTTAGTTGTTATTGTCTCATGACAACGGTCAGAGCATGGTAATATATCCCTAAGGTATGAACCATGCTCCGTCGGTTGTTAGCGTCTAGTTACAACGGTCAGAGCATGGTAATATATCCCTAAGGTATGAATCATGTTCCCTCAGTTGTTATCGTCTAGTGACAACGGTTAGAGCATGATAATATATCCTTAAGGTATGAACCATGCTAAGTCATTTGTCATTATCTAGTGACAACGGTCAGAGCATGGTAATATATCCCTAAGGTATGAACCATGCTCCATAAGTTGTCATCATCTAGTGACAACGGTCAGAGCATTAAATATATCCCTAAGATATGAATCATGCTCCGTCAGTTGTTATCATCTAGTGAGAACGGTCAGAGCATGGTAATATATCCCTAAGGTATGAACCATGCTCCGTCAGTTGTTATCGTCTAGTGACAACGGTTAGAGCATGGTTATATCCCTAAGATATGAATCATGCTCCGTCCGTTGTAATCGTCTTATGACAACTGTCACAGCATGGTAATATATCCCTAGGATATGAACCATGCTCCGTCAGTTGTTATCGTCTAGTGACAACGGTCAGAGCATGGTTATATATCCCTAAGGTATGAACCATGCTCCGTCAGCTGTCATCATCTAGTGACTACGGTCAGAGCATGGTAATTTATTCGTAAGGTATGAACCATACTCCGTCAGTTGTTATCATCTAGTTACGACGGCCAGAGCATGTTAATATATCCTTTAGGTATGAACCATGCTCAGATAGTTGTTATCGTCTAGTGACAACGGTCAGAGCATGTTTATATATCCCTAAGGTTTGAACCATGCTCTGTAAGCAGTTATCGTCTAATGACAACAGTCAGAGCATGGTAATATATCCCTAAGGTATAAAACCATGCTCCGTTAGTTGTTATTGTCTCATGACAACGGTCAGGGCATGGTAATATATCCCTAAGGTATGAACCATGCTCCGTCGGTTGTTAGCGTCTAGTTACAACGGTCAGAGCATGGTAATATATCCCTAAGGTATGAATCATGCTCCCTCAGTTGTTATCGTCTAGTGACAACGGTTAGAGCATGATAATATATCCTTAAGGTATGAACCATGCTAAGTCATTTGTCATTATCTAGTGACAACGGTCAGAGCATGGTAATATATCCCTAAGGTATGAACCATGCTCCATAAGTTGTCATCATCTAGTGACAACGGTCAGAGCATTAAATATATCCCTAAGATATGAATCATGCTCCGTCAGTTGTTATCGTCTCATGACAACTGTCATAGCATGGTAATATATCCCTAAGATATGAACCATGCTCCGTAAGTTGTTATCGTCTAGTGACAACGGTCAGAGAATGATTATATATCCCTAAGGTGTGAACCATGCTCCGTCAGCTGTCATCATCTAGTGACAACGGTCAGAGCATGGTAATATATTCGTAAGGTATGAACCATACTCCGTCAGTTGTTATCATCTAGTTACAACGGCCAGAGCATGTTAATATATCCTTTAGGTATGAACCATGCTCAGATAGTTGTTATCGTCTCATTACAACGGTCAGAGCATGGTAATACATCCCTAAGGTATGAACCATGCTCCATCAGTTGTTATCGTCTAGTTACAACGGTCAGAGCATGGTAATATATCCCTAAGGTATGAACCATGCTTCTTCAGTTGTTATCGTCTCATGATAACGGTCAGAGCATGGTAATACATCCCTAAGGTATGAACCATGCTCCATCAGTTGTTATCGTCTAGTGACAACGGTCAGAGCATGGTAATATATCCTTAAGGTATGAACCATGCTAAGTCATTTGTCATTATCTAGTGACAACGGTCAGAGCATGGTAATATATCCATAAGGTATGAACTATGCTCCGTAAGTTGTCATCATCTAGTGACAACGGTCAGAGCATTAAATATATCCCTAAGATTTGAACCATGCTAAGTCAGTTGTTATCGTCAAGTGACAACGGTCAGAGCATTGTAATATATCGCTAAGAAATAACTGATGCTCCGTAAGCTGTTATCGTCAAGTGACAACGGTCAGAGCATGGTAATATATCCTTAAGATATGAACCATGCTAAGTCAGTTGTTATCGTCTTTTGACAACGGTCAGTGCATCGTAATATATCCCTAAGAAATGAACGATGCTCCGTAAGCTGTAATCGTCAAGTGACAAAGGTCAGAGCATGGTAATATATCCCTAAGGTATGAACCATGCTCCGTCAATTGTTATCATTTAGTATCAACAGTCAGAGTATGATTATCCATCCCTAAGGTATGAACCATGCTCCGTCAGTTGTTATCATATAGTGACAACGGTCAGAGCATGGTTATATATCCCTAAGGTATGAACCATGGTCCGTCAGTTGTTATCGTCTCATGACAACGGTCAGAGCATGGTAATATATCCCTAAGGTATGAACCATGCTCCATAAGTTGTCATCATCTAGTGACAACGGTCAGAGCATTAAATATATCCCTAAGATATGAATCATGCTCCGTCAGTTGTTATCGTCTCATGACAACTGTCATAGCATGGTAATATATCCCTAAGATATGAACCATGCTCCGTAAGTTGTTATCGTCTAGTGACAACGGTCAGAGAATGATTATATATCCCTAAGGTGTGAACCATGCTCCGTCAGCTGTCATCATCTAGTGACAACGGTCAGAGCATGGTAATATATTCGTAAGGTATGAACCATACTCCGTCAGTTGTTATCATCTAGTTACAACGGCCAGAGCATGTTAATATATCCTTTAGGTATGAACCATGCTCAGATAGTTGTTATCGTCTCATTACAACGGTCAGAGCATGGTAATACATCCCTAAGGTATGAACCATGCTCCATCAGTTGTTATCGTCTAGTTACAACGGTCAGAGCATGGTAATATATCCCTAAGGTATGAACCATGCTTCTTCAGTTGTTATCGTCTCATGATAACGGTCAGAGCATGGTAATACATCCCTAAGGTATGAACCATGCTCCATCAGTTGTTATCGTCTAGTGACAACGGTCAGAGCATGGTAATATATCCTTAAGGTATGAACCATGCTAAGTCATTTGTCATTATCTAGTGAAAACGGTCAGAGCATGGTAATATATCCATAAGGTATGAACTATGCTCCGTAAGTTGTCATCATCTAGTGACAACGGTCAGAGCATTAAATATATCCCTAAGATTTGAACCATGCTAAGTCAGTTGTTATCGTCAAGTGACAACGGTCAGAGCATTGTAATATATCGCTAAGAAATAACTGATGCTCCGTAAGCTGTTATCGTCAAGTGACAACGGTCAGAGCATGGTAATATATCCTTAAGATATGAACCATGCTAAGTCAGTTGTTATCGTCTATTGACAACGGTCAGTGCATCGTAATATATCCCTAAGAAATGAACGATGCTCCGTAAGCTGTAATCCTCAAGTGACAAAGGTCAGAGCATGGTAATATATCCCTAAGGTATGAACCATGCTCCGTCAATTGTTATCATTTAGTATCAACAGTCAGAGTATGATTATCCATCCCTAAGGTATGAACCATGCTCCGTCAGTTGTTATCATATAGTGACAACGGTCAGAGCATGGTTATATATCCCTAAGGTATGAACCATGGTCCGTCAGTTGTTATCGTCTCATGACAACGGTCAGAGCATGGTAATATATCCCTAAGGTATGAACCATGCTCCGTCAGTTGTTTGTTATCGTCTAGTGACAATGGTCAGAGCATGGTAATATATCCCCAAGGTATGAACCATGCTCCGTCAGTTGTTATCGTCTAGTGACAACGGTCAGAGCATGGTAATATATCCCTAAGGTATGAACCATGCTCCGTCACTTTTTATCGTCTAGTGACAACGGTCAAAGCATGGTAATATATCCCTTAGGTATGAACCATGCTCCGTCAGTTGTATTCGTCTCATGACAACGGTCAGAGCATGATAATCTATACCTAAGGTATGATCCATACTCCGTCAGTTGTTATCGTCTAGTGACAACGGTCAGAGCATGGTTATATATCCTATGGTATGAACGATGCTCCGTCAGTTGTTATCGTCTCATGACAACGGTCAGAGCATGGTAATATATCCCAAAGGTATGAACCGTGCTCCGTCAGATGTTATCGTTTAGTGACAATGGTCAGAGCATGGTAATATATCCCTAAGGTATGAACCATGCTCCGTTAGTTGTTATCGTCTCATGACAACGGTTAGAGCATGGTAATATATCCCTAAGGTATGAACCATGCTCCGTCAGTTGTTATCATCTTGTGACAACGGTCAGAGCATGGTAATATATCCCTGAGGTATTATCCATGCTCCATCAGTTGTTATCGTCTAGTGACAACGGTCAGAGCATGGTAATATATCCCTAAGGTATGAACCATGCTCCGTCAGTTGTTAACGTCTAGTGACAACGGTTAGAGCATGGTTATATCCCTAAGATATGAATCATGCTCCGTCAATTGTAATCGTCTAATGACAACGGTCATAGCATGGTAATATATCCATAAGATATGAACCATGCTCCGTCAGTTGTTATCGTCTAGTGACAACGATCAGAGCATGGTTATATATCCCTAAGGTATGAACCATGCTCTGTCAGCTGTCATCATCTAGTGACTACGGTCAGAGCATGGTAATTTATTCGTAAGGTATGAACTATACTCCGTCAGTTGTTATCATCTAGTTACAACGGCCAGAGCATGTTAATATATCCTTTAGGTATGAACCATGCTCAGATAGTTGTTATCGTCTAGTGACAACGGTCAGAGCATGGTTATATATCCCTAAGGTTTGAACCATGCGCCGGAAGCAGTTATCGTCTCATGACAACAGTCAGAGCATGGTAATATATCCCTAAGGTATAAAACCATGCTCCGTTAGTTGTTATTGTCTCATGACAACGGTCAGAGCATGGTAATATATCCCTAAGGCATAAAACCATGCTCAATTAGTTGTTATTGTCTCATGACAACGGTCAGAGCATGGTAATATATCCCTAAGGTATGAACCATGCTCCGTCAGTTGTTAGCGTCTAGTTACAACGGTCAGAGCATGGTAATATATCCCTAAGGTATGAACCATGCTTCGTCAGTTGTTATCGTCTCATGACAACGGTCAGAGCATGGTAATACATCCCTAAGGTATGAACCATGCTCCATCAGTTGTTATCGTCTAGTTACAACGGTCAGAGCATGGTAATATATCCCTAAGGTATGAACCATGCTTCGTCAGTTGTTATCGTCTCATGACAACGGTCAGAGCATGGTAATACATCCCTTAGGTATGAACCAAGCTCCATCAGTTGTTATCGTCTAGTGACAACGGTCAGAGCATGGTAATATATCCTTAAGGTATGAACCATGCTAAGTCATTTGTCATTATCTAGTGACAACGGTCAGAGCATGGTAATATATCCCTAAGGTATGAACCATGCTCCATAAGTTGTCATCATCTAGTGACAACGGTCAGAGCATTAAATATATCCCTAAGATATGAATCATGCTCCGCCAGTTGTAAACGTCTCATGACAACTGTCATAGCATGGTAATATATCCCTAAGATATGAACCATGCTCCGTCAGTTGTTATCGTCTATTGACAACGGTCAGAGCATGGTTATATATCCCTAAGGTATGAACCATGCTCCGTCAGCTGTCATCATCTAGTGACATCGGTCAGAGCATGGTAATATATTCGTAAGGTATGAACCATACTCCGTCAGTTGTTATCATCTAGTTACAATGGCCAGAGCATGTTAATATATCCTTTAGGTATGAACCATGCTCAGATAGTTGTTATCGTCTAGTGACAATGGTCAGAGCATGGTTATATATCCCTTAGGTTTGAACCATGCGCCGTAAGCAGTTATCGTCTCATGACAACAGTCAGAGCATGGTAATATATCCCTAAGGTATAAAACCATGCTCCGTTAGTTGTTATTGTCTCATGACAACGGTCAGAGCATGGTAATATATCCCTAAGGTATGAACCATGCTCCGTCAGTTGTTAGCGTCTAAGTACAACGGTCAGAGCATGGTAATATATCCCTAAGGTATGAACTATGCTCCCTCAGTTGTTATCGTCTAGTGACAACGGTTAGAGCATGGTAATATATCCCTAAGGTATGAACCATGCTAAGTCATTTGTCATTATCTAGTGACAACGGTCAGAGCATGGTAATATATCCCTAAGGTATGAACCATGCTCCATAACTTGTCATCATCTAGTGACAACGGTCAGAGCATTAGATATATCCCTAAGTCTCATGACAACTGTCATAGCATGGTAATATATCCCCAAGATATGAACCATGCTCCGTAAGTTGTTATCGTCTAGTGACAACGGTCAGAGCATGGTTATATATCCCTAAGGTGTGAACCATGCTCCGTCAGCTGTCATCATCTAGTGACAACGGTCAGAGCATGGTAATATATTCGTAAGGTATGAACCGTACTCCGTCAGTTGTTATCATCTAGTTACAACGGCCAGAGCATGGAAATATATCCCTAAGGTATGAACCATGCTCCGTCAATTGTTATCATGTAGTATCAACAGTCAGAGTATGATTATCCATCCCTAAGGTATGAACCATGCTCCGTCAGTTGTTATCATATAGTGACAACGGTCAGAGCATGGTTATATATCCCTAAGGTATGAACCATGGTCCGTCAGTTGTTATCATCTCATGACAACGGTCAGAGCATGGTAATATATCCCTAAGTTATGAACCATGCTCCGTCAGTTGTTTGTTATCGTCAAGTGACAACGGTCAGAGCATGGTAATATATCCCTAAGGTATAAAACCATGCTCCGTCAGTTGTTATCATCTAGTGACAACGGTCAGAGCATGGTAATATATCCCCAAGGTATGAACCATGCTCCGTCAGTTGTTATCGTCTAGTGACAACGGTCAGAGCATGGTAATATATCCCTAAGGTATGAACCATGCTCCGTCACTTTTTATCTTCTAGTGACAACGGTCAAAGCATGGTAATATATCCCTTAGGTATGAACCATGCTCCGTCAGTTGTATTCGTCTCATGGCAACGGTCAGAGCATGGTAATCTATACCTAAGGTATGATCCATACTCCGTCAGTTGTTATCGTCTAGTGACAACGGTCAGAGCATGGTTATATATCCTATGGTATGAACGATGCTCAGTTAGTTGTTATCGTATCATGACAACGGTCAGAGCATGGTAATATATCCCTAAGGTATGAACCTTGCTCCGTCAGGTGTTATCGTTTAGTGACAATGTTCAGAGCATGGTAATATATCCCTAAGGTATGAACCATGCTCCGTCAGTTGTTATCGTCTCATGACAAGGGTTAGAGCATTGTAATATATCCCTAAGGTATGAACCATGCTCCGTCAGTTGTTATCATCTTGTGACAACGGTCAGAGCATGGTAATATATCATTGAGGTATTATCCATGCTCCGTCAGTTGTTATCGTCTATTGACAACGGTCAGAGCATGGTAATATATCCCTAAGGTATGAGCCATGCTCCGTCAGTTGTTATCATCTAGTGACAACGGTCAGAGCATGGTAATATATCCCTAAGATATGAATTATGCTCCGTCAGTTGTTATCATCTAGTGACAACGGTCAGAGCATGGTAATATATCCCTAAGGTATGAACCATGCTCCGTCAGTTGTTATCGTCTAGTGACAACGGTCAGAGCATGCTTATATATCCCTAAGATATCAACCATAATCCGTCAGTTGTTAATGTCTAGTGACAATGGTCAGAGCATGGTAATATATCCCTAAGGTATGAACCATGCTCCGTCAGTTGTAATCGTCTCATGACAACGGTCAAAGCATGGTATTATATCCCTAAGGTATGAAACATGCTCCGTTGGTTGTCATAGCCTCATGACAACGGTCAGAGCATGGTGATTCATCTCTAAGATATGAAACATGCTCCGACAATTGTCATCGTGACATGACAACGGTCAGAGCATGGGTTTTCATCCCTAAGGTTTGAAACATGCTCCGTTAGTTGTCATCGCCTAATGACAACGGTCAGAGCATGGTTATTCATCTCTAAGGTATGAAACATGCTCCGACAGTTGTCATCGTCTCATGACAACGGTCAGAGCATGGTTATTCATCTCTAAGGTATGAAACATGCTCCGACAGTTGTCATCGTGACATGACAACGGTCAGAGCCTGGTTATTCATCTCTAAGGTATGAAACATGCTCCGTCAGTTGTCATCGCCTCATGACAACGGTCAGAGCATGGTTATTCAAATCTAAGGTATGAAACATGCTCAGACAGTTGTCATCGTGACATGACATTGGTCAGAGGATGGTTATTTACACTAAGGTATGAAACATGCTCCGTTCGTTGTCATCGTGACATGACAACGGTCAGAGCATGGTTATTTATCCCTAAGGTCTGAAACATGCTCCGACAGTTGTCATCGTGACATGACAACGGTCAGAGCATGGTTATTCATCTCTAAGGTATGAAACATGCCTCGTCAGTTGTCATCGTCTCATGACAACGGTCAGAGCATGGTTATTCATCCCTAAGGTATGAAACATGCTCGGTCAGTTGTCATCGCCTCATGACAACGGTCAGAGCATGGTTATTCATCCCTTAGGTATGAAACATGCTCCGACAGTTGCCATCGTCTCATGTCAACGGTCAGAGCATGGTTATTCATCTCTAAGGTATGAAACATGCTCCGACAGTTGTCATCGTGACATGACAACGGTCAGAGCATGGTTATTCATCTCTAAGGTATGAAACATGCCTCGTCAGTTGTCATCGTCTCATGACAACGGTCAGAGCATGGTTATTCATCCCTAAGGTATGAAACATGCTCGGTCAGTTGTCATCGCCTCATGACAACGGTCAGAGCATGGTTATTCATCCCTTAGGTATGAACCATGCTCCGTCAGTTGTTATCGCCGCATGCCAACGGTCAGAGCATGGTTATTCATCCCTAAGGTATGAAACATGCTCTGTCAGTTGTTATTGTCTCATGACAACGGTCAGAGCATGGTTATTCATCCCTAAGGTATGAAACATGTTCCATTAGTTGTCATCGTGACATGACAACGGTCAGAGCATGGTTATATATCATTTATGTATGAAACTTGCTCCGACAGTTGTCATCGTCTCATGAAAATGGACAGAGCAGGTAAGAAACATGCACCGTCAGTTGTGATCTTTTCGTGACGACGGTCGGAGCATGGTTATACCTCATTCAGATAAGAAACATGCTCCGTCCATTATGATCATCTCATGACCATCATCGGAGCATGGCTATACCCCTATTTCATAAGGAACATGGTCGTCTCATTATATCGGTAAGATAATGTTTATACATCTACCTGATGAGGAGCATGATCAGCCAGCTGTGATCGTAGTTAGAATATGGTAATACCAATATCTGATTTAGAAATACGCTCATCCAGTTCTGACCGTCTCCTCACAACGACTTCAGAACATAGTTGTACGTTCATTAAAGGAGGAACATGCCCATCCATTTGCCTTCATTCTATTACAGGAATTAGGACATGTTTCCATGCTAGCCTGATATGATATATGTGCAGGCGATAGCCATCGTCTGATCATAGTTAAAGAAATTAGCGCTTGTGAATGTCATCTTCATAAAGGAAATAGCAAATATGCTGATACGTTTACAACTGCACATACGCACAGGCTGATCTGAGTCTAAATGGAGGATTGAGGTCGGGGGCACATTGTAGGAAACATGTGCGGATCCAGAGGGGGGACAGGGGGTCCGGACCCCCCCCCCCTGAAAAATCACAAAAATATAGGGTTTCTGTACTATACTGGTCCGGATCCCCTGTAAAATCACACAGCTACCAAGCAAACTTTCAATGTTGGGCCACCAACGGCCCGCCAGCGAAACGCCATTTAAATGGCGTTCCGCTGCTGGGCCGATGATGGCCCGCTTATATTGGTATTTGGATCATCTCTCCCATCATCAACAAAAGAAATACGTAGTCAAAGTTGGACCCCCTCTGAAAAAACTTTCTAGATCCGCGCATGGGAAATGATGTGCGATTATTTACATTAAGCCTCCTTAGAGGCATCCATCCTCATTTCAGGCATCTTAAAATATGACCTCTACATAGAGTATTATCTTTTTTAAAAGCTGCATCTTGTTAAGCGCTATTAATAGACATTGGGTTTTTTTGGCTGTCTATTTTAAAAACAAATGACGCATGCGCAGGAACGCACCATGCGGGGACCGTTGTCATTATCCCCTTCCCGAATTATAAAGAGCAATAAAAGGTGTTGAAACAGAAACGTTATAAAAAAAGAATTTTTACATTATTTAAACTCAAAAACTTAACAATTATTCTACCAATATTTTGTCCTGAATGTGTCGTCTGCTATTTATCATTATGGGAGCAAACATTGTTGGCCCTGGTCGGACTGCTCCTAAGAGAACAGTCTGATCTGGGCCCTTGTTGTTTGCAATATAAGGTCCCAAAGTATAAAGGTAGATTTTTTTCCTATTTTTTATTTTTTCCGTTTCTTGGTGTAAAATCTACCGGAATTAATAATGATGTGTTGTCTTTTTATTATTTTAATTTTTAGAATATTAGCATTAGAAAATATTGGCAAAAAATATTGACGACTGCACTCAGGCTTCACATGACCCTGTTATGATTAAAATAAGAATAAAAATAACCTACTTTACTAAAAAAAAATGTGTCAGACTAAAGGCGAATAATAAAGGCGCTGATCAGACTGCGTGGATGCGCAGAGTGGTCTGCGCTTTTGTTGTTCGCATGCCAGCATGTAATTACTTTAATGAGAAAATATGAGCGCACATCTACAAATGGACAAATTGAAAACCGGTATTCGTTTACAATTGTACTTAACAGAATGTGAATAATAAAGGCGCTGATCAGACTGCGTGGATGCGTAGACTGGTCTGCGCTTTTGTTGTTCGCAAGCCACATTTCGTAAGCCAGAACGACGGCTAGCCGGGTTGTTGTAGATGGCTTATGCCACCGGAAAATCTCTAATCGCCGACGACGGCCTTGTGTAAAGCCCCGTTCTCACTGTCCCGGTTTAAGGTGCCGGTTCACCCCGGTTTGATGATCCGGGATGAACCGTGATGAACCGTGTCACAACCGTGGCGGCACCGTGGACAACCTTGGAGATCCGGGATGAACCGTGTTGAACCGTGTTAAACCGGCTCATGTCCCCGGTTGTTTTAAAATGTTTAAAACAACCGGGACTCACCGGGAGTAACCGGGAAGGCTGTCAAATACCGTGATAAACCGGGAAGACGCCGGGAGCAACCGTGTCTCCACCGGGACGGCGTCGGGGCGATACCGGCGTAATCCGGGAACATCCGTGTCTGCACCGTGATAAACCGTGCGGTTCCACTGCCTATGTATATGTAATAAAATGCAAAATAAAAATGAAAAGTCACTCCTGCTGCACCTAAAATAAAAGTGGATTCATCCAAATGATAAGGATGGGAAAGTCCATTCGTCAAGAGTTGGTTAAATTGTCAGCAGTATGAATGTGCTCATTTACAAGGCTTATGAATAAATGCACTTATAGTTACTGGAGAGTCAAGCATATATGAGCCACGACATGAGATCTACAACAATGTGGTAGTTGCCATTAGCAAAGTCTTAGATCAGCCTGCGCCTAGGCGCAGTCTGATCAGAGCCTTTGCTAATCGCTTGATTATTCTATGACTGTTAAGCTACTGACCTAACAACTTTACAGCTTAAATGGGGACTGCCGCGGCTTGTCTGAGTCTACACTTCTCAAAATATCACATTGTTGGAAATCACATGCCCCGCTCAAAGTGTTTATATATTTTTACGAAAAAGCAAGCCTATCTGGGCCTAGAATTACAATGTATCCTTAAAGTTAAGGAGCACTTAAGTTAAGTATTGAATTTCCAGGATGCGAAAAATAACGTTTCCAAACTGATTAAAACCAAAATAGTTTCATTTTTTCTGTAGATCACAATGATATCTTTGACCATGAGTACTGCATCGGTCTTGGCAATTTATTAAGCATTTAATGTACATGTTGAAGTATCAAGACTTAAATTAAGTATTCCTTAACTTTAAGGAGGCATTGTAATTCTGGGCCCAGATCAACAAGTCGTAAGAAAACAGGTCTGCTTCTGCTTATTTGTCATGCAAATGAGCTGCGAGGTTACTAGGTAATTTTGCTTTCGCTACACAGATCACGATTCCTCTAGTAACTCGTATATGGCTGTGCAGTCCAATTTGTGTCATAACTGTTATGCGATAGAGACAGAAGAAAACTGATGTTACTCCACGTTTTTATCCTGGTTTTATAGTGTAGAGTAGCACCGGGACGCAACCGTGGCCCTACCGGCATGTAACCGTGGCGCAACCGGCAGTTACCGGGACATCACCGTAAACAACCTGGGTAACACCGGGGTATACCGGCACGAACCGTGGCTCCACCGTGCTGCACCGTAAATGCTCCGTGGTGAACCGGGGATCAACCGGCGTCTTGCTTTCTCGAGAACCGGGGCTATACCGGGGTAACGTCGGCACAGTGAGAACGCAATCTATTTTTTATGAAATGTGTCCCGGTGCATCACGGTATACCGGCTGTCCTGCATCGGGATGAACCGTGGCTACACCGGCACAGCGAGAATGGGGCTTAAGCAGCGTGAACTCTGAGCAGACTGTTCCTGATCATTTTGATATTCGATGTTGAATGTTAATGTTGCATATCAAACACCTGCTCCAAAAATGCTACACATATAGCATTTACATACGCACTATTCATTTGTTTGATTTGAGGCTTAACGTCATGTCAACAATTATTCTGTAATGTCGGGACGCCGCTATTTCCCGTGTAGAACCTGTTCTGGGCAACATCGCACTGTCGGCGGGATTCGAACTTACGACACTCATTTGTGATCGCCATCCTGCATCGTACCGACTGAGCTACGATGCTAACAATTAAATACTATTTTTACTTATGGACGATATATTAGGGTAATATGCCCATTTCTGTTTTGCTTGAGTTGAATCTTAACGTACCAGTTAACATTTTTTTCAGTCAAATCAGAACGCCACTGATTCTTAGATAAAACAAGTCACTACCAGACAACGCATTACTGACTGAGCTAAGGTGCTGTCCGTCTTTTGTCAAACACAGATCGAAGGAGATATGGAGAAATGAAGCACTACTTAATTTCTTTTTCACCGACTGGATGAGCCGAGATCTAACCTGTGAACTTAAACACGCGGGGTCGAACGTGATGCTCATGGAAAATGGCTTGTTATCGTTGATATCTTCAATTCAGGGTATACCTCCGTGATTGAAATACTTTTGCTTTTCCTTCCCTCTTGTAAAATAAATAAAGCATAAAAATGAGCATATAAATGAGCATACGTGCATTCTCACCTGACCATCTCAACTTCCCACATGTACAATTTTGACATATTCTCACTTGGTCCGAATCATTCTTACTTTGCGCAGGGCATCTACCTAATCGATAAAACTGAAAACATCCCTTGCGCAATTCTAGAATGGTCCGATACCATTCTAGAATTGCGCAACCAAGTAGGAATTCTTACTTTGCGCAGAGCCATTCTAGAATGGTATCGATTCCTACTTTGCGCAGAATATATATATATATAGAGAGAGAGACAAAATTTATGCTCGAAATCAAAAGATAATGA
>CAXHUL010000567.1:184812-226000 GCA_964019695.1 Loripinus fragilis
TTAGTACTTGCAAAATTCCAGTAAAACTTACGGTATAAAACGGAAGTCGACCGAAAGTTAAAATATCTTGCATTAACCCTGAAATTATGCACCTCTGTCGGGTTAATAAAATCATAGAATACATTCAATAAAGCCAGAATGGTTCATTATTATACTATTGACATAAAGTTAAGCATATTCCATTTGATAATGTCCCTTAGATTTTACGAACTATAAAAATGGAATCTTTAGAGATACCAAAAATTTATTGTGGTAGACAGCAAAAGCAGAATAACAGATTTGATAAAGAAAAAGCCGTGGAATCTGACTTGTTTATTGGCTGCAAACAACTGAACGTTTAAATCGGGACGATCTTTTTTTCAGCATTTTAGCTTTTATGGGCAGTTGAATTTCGTACTTAGTTGAGTTGAGCATGAAAAAACGTGCCAATCGAAGGACCAGTAAAGTACAACATGCGCGGATCCAGAAAGTTTTCTTATAGGGGGTCCAACTTTGACAAGTTTTTTCTATAGGGGAGAGACGATCCAAGCAAATACCACTTTAAGTGGGCCAACATCGGCCCACCAGCAAAAGGCCATTTAAATGGCGTTTCGCTGGCTTGCCGATAATGGCCTAAAATTGAATGCTGGCTTGGTAGCTTTGTGATTTTTTTTCTAGAAATCCGAACCAGTATTGCTATGAATTATATTTTTGTGATTTTTCAGGGTGGTCCAGACCCCTGCCCCCCCCTCTGGATCCGCTTATGTACCAGTATCACACATTTGGCGCCGTCTAGTCTGTGTCTACAGAATATTCCCCGAGATCGTCTCTCTTACAGCCCATGATGGTGCCTTATCAATCACAACCCGCCATACGTGCTACCTCCCTCAGAGAAATCTGTCGCCTTACAGTATTTTATGTAGCCTTTCGTGAGGCGGGTGTGAGATGATTTAATATCAGCTCACCAAATATCACGGCTGCATTCTGTTGTGTCACTTTGATTTTCCTCTGTGTGTAACTTAACACGAACCCGGCGATAAATTATAGGGCTTTTCCGCGCTCCCTTTGATACATTAACCTTAAGGCTACAAGATGACTGACATGTAACAAAAGATTTTATTGCCCATATCGCAGGAGAGTCTTTGTGAAGTATCGTTCAGATCTCTACGACAAATCACATGGAATCTCGTAGCAAGGAAACCTGTCTTTGGAGCGGCCTAAATAAATTTAAAAAAATATTTAAAAAAATTATTTGGTTGGACTGAGCCTACCAATCCGTGGTAGGAAGGTTAATTGTTTTACTAAACCTTTTGATTCTGGATACAGGTAAACAGATTCTTTGGAAAACAGTGAAGGGGCATGCGCGTACCCAGAAAAAATTGTCAGAGGATCCAAATAAATTTGAGTTTGTTTTTTTTTTGTATTTTTTTAGTTGATGAGGGGAGAGATGATCCAAATACCATTAATAAGTGGGCCATCATCGGCCCAACATTGAATGCTGGCTTGCTAGCTTTGTGGTTTTTTAGGGGATCCAAAACAGTATTACTTTTTGGCTAAGAAACCTTATATTTTGGTGATTTTAGGGGGGTCCAGACCCCCTGCCCCCCACCCCCTCTGGATCCACCCATGAGGTGGCATTTCTTCAGGGTCTGCACTCTTCACTAAAATATTTTAAAAGGATCTTCAGGGTCAGAAATATATCATTTTAGATAAAATTTGATCGATAATGTATATGCGATAATCCATCGAAAATACTACAGAATCCAAGTTGCATTCTCAATAGCTACTTTTTATAATGGTACGATTATAATGGCAAGGGGTGCTGAACTTTTAAAGAAGATCGCAGAAAGATCTATCTACCTGTATCATCCAAAACAGCGATTTCGATCGTCAAAACGATTATTATCTATGGTAATCGATGTAATGTACATTTTTGCGATCGAGAACGTCGTTTTTAGCGATTAGAACCGCAATTTTTTTTTTGTAAATGCTTTCATGGTCGCAACCTACCCGGTGTGTCTACAATACAAACATTATAAGCATATGCCCGCCCTTCGCAGCATTTTTAAAGCTGAAAAATAACAACCGCAATGTTGTACCTGTTTCCTGCGATCCTACGATTTTCGACAATCTTTAATTTATATAATTTCTGGTATGAGAATTCCGGCCCCGAGGTTATAAAAATCTTGCTCAACTCAAAGTAAAGACGTATTTTGTTTTCAAGCTCTCATATGCTGTATATACCATGCCAATAAATGTTAAAATGCCAACAACAATTGGTGGCCTTTTACATTAATGTTAAAATGCCTACAATTGTTGGCATTTTAACATTTATGAGCCTGATAAAATTCAGGCTCAGTTGAATGGAGCACAAAAAAGCTTTGTAACCTTGATGCCCTATTTCAATTTACGATTGACTGGGTTTTTTTCTACTTTACCCGTCGACAATTTTTCAGTCAAGTCATGTGTCTTTTTGGGTTGCACCAGTAATTAGCGTCTTGTTCCAGGGCCCAACACCAATGCAGTACCTAAAGGCCTACAGATAGGAGTGCGTAATTGATCATCATTTTCCTATATGTGATTTCCAACAATGTGGTATTTTGACAAGAGTGGACCCGGATGAACCTATGCAGCCTACTTTTAAGCTTAGACTCCAATGATTCTCGGTCAGTGGCCTAAGACCAGCAAAGGCTCTGTCCATATATGAAATTTGGAAGATATTGAGTGAGTGTCCACACGTGCAAACTGACAGGCGGCGGCCATTTTTGCAGCCATCTTGGTTATCGTTCATCGGTTAATACCCTCAGTCGATCCTACGGAAAGAGTTTGATAAAAGTAATCCATACTAGTTATTTTGAAGAAATCGGTTGATAAAACCCTAAATTAGAGTGTACACAAGTGCAAACCGACCGACAGCGGCCATTAAGCCAACCATCTTATTATCGTTCATCGGACAACTTGGGTGAGAGATTGATTAAAGTAATTCATGCATGAAATTTGGAAGAAATCGGAAGAGAAATGACCAAGTCAAATACCTTGATTCTGCCAGTTTCCTAATACATGTAGATTAAAGCATCTCGACGACAATTGCCGATGATCTGTCTGCTTTGTCAAAATACATCCTGCTAATTGCTTTTGTGATAAATCTTATACTGATCAGCTGGCTAGACCTTCAACTGGGCTTTCCACAGAATTTCCTTCTGCATTCCAAAGAGTTCGACTTTGAGTACCTTCATAATGCTCTTTCCACACTTCCTTTTACGCTTCTTCGCCTGGCAACTGTTGCCCTGTGTCATTCTGGACATATTCCCATTCTGGCTTATATACTAGGTAAATATCAAAGCAATAACCAGGGACTAGTACAATCAGAGCTAACATTCTTCCTAAAAAAACAAAAATAGTGAGCATGATCAGGAAATACCACAATCACAAACCGCAGACAACCCCATGGCACGGAAAACTAAACATACAGATAGACAGTAAACAGTGGTGATGTATAGCTCTTCCCCAGAAGATATTATCGTGCCAACCAAGAGTGACAGTGACGTAATACTTTGTTTACAATTGCTAAGTAAAATATCAACGTGTTCACTTCACTTGAGCTGACGCGAATCGATAGATCCCTGTGTATTAATCATATCCTGTGGATAGGATTAATACACAAATAATATATCGATTCAAAGTCCCTGGTAACTTTGTAAACAAACATAACGTCACTGCCACTCTTGGCTGGCACGACAGTAGTCACTAGACTACTTCAACACAACCAATATCATTCTCATACATGTATTTGTTATTTGTATACACTTTTATATATACTGTATAGAATATATAAAAATATATACAAATAGCACTTACACCAATATGACTAAAATGAGAACCACAACAGCACTACTGCATTGGAACAGTTTCTAAGCTGAACTTTCTTATAACTAGTCAATGTATAACCATGGTAAACAATAATACACGCAAAACACAAATCGATGCAGCATGTGCAAGGATTCGACAGAATATGCAGTAAGGGGCACCTAGCTGAAGATCCCTGGGGTGTAATATAAGAATCGATCATGAGTGTGAGGGTAGGATAGAAAAATCCGTCCCGAGGATCGCCGTTTGGCATCACAAGGCTTGCCGAGTGATGACAAACGGTGGTTCCGAGGGACGGAGTTTTCTATCCTACCCTCACACGAATAATGGAATCTTTTTCTCGCTCACCACTGTTTTTATTTATTTATATATTAAATTTAAAATGAGCTTCCAGAGGTTCCTGAATAAGCTAAGATGCAATTTCACATGATGACGTTACTTGACGCCCTGGGTAAGATTGCATAGGTAAAATAAAATTTTCTATCCCAGGGTAAAATCTCAGATATCCTTATCCTGTGTGCAAGAAAATAATATCACTGTGAATACAGAGAGAAATAACATCATCTATTAAACCCATACATACCTAAATAGACAAAATATACAAAATAGCTCTCCACTCGTAACTAGACTGAATAGGTTTTTGGACTGACCTATCATTGAATCAAATGCCCGACTCACTAGCGTGCAATTAGTGAGACTAGCTTTGGCTAGAAACTTAGATGTCAGAAAAATATAAACTTTGAATACTTTTAAGTAGAATGTGCTAGTGCCAGCTGCATCATCGGCACAACCTTATAAGGCTGACTGCAGCATTTTTCAGTTGAGGTTGTGAGTGAAAACAGAGGATTTTGGTTTGTCTTCCCGGTGTCTAGTGATGGTTGTGTGGCTCTTCCTCACGGTGCCATGGGTTTGTCTGCGGTTTGTAATTGTGGTATTTTTCCTCATCATACTATTTTGTTGTCTAGATATGTTTACAATTTTTGAAAATCGTATACAGTTTTAGAAATTTAGGTGATGTATCGCATTTTAAGCCTATGATAACTTGATGAGAAGGAGAAAGATCAGAAAGGCATTTTGATTATCTCTATTACAGATTTATAGAATTTTCCACTAAAATCTGATGTAAACACCAATAATACTAAAGTGGTATTTTATGGAATGACAAAGGACTTTTACTTTGCTATAGATACAAAAAAAAATTGCATCTCACTTCGATTATATCCATTTTATATGTTGAACACATTTATAGGAATATCGGTTTAAGCGTCTAAAAAACAAAATGATGATAATATTATAAGATTCAACTTCGGCAACCATCGTGGGTGTCAGGTTGGATGTCCCCTCTACTATCATAATGCATTAAATATAATAATTTCTTGAAAATAATTTTCATATATGTTCTTAATGGGTATCCCTTGGAAGCAAGGGCTGCACCAAAGACCTAAAACCAGAGTGTGCATATTTCCTGGGCCAGACTAGCTAGTTTCTGCCATTTAGGCTTCATCAGTGACCCTCTAATAGTTTTAAAGTTCCACAATGAAACCCATGATGCCAAAGGACAAGAAAATGAAATCTACACTATAGTGAAAGGCATAACTTCAAACAAACTTAAAAAAATATTTTCCAACTGATAATAAAAATATATTTCTTTTTTTTCTATAACTAAAAACAAAGTCATCGCGAGTACCATGTTATAGTAAGATGAAATAAAAATAAATCTGATAAGTTCGTTCCTGGTTTGTGTGAACTATTTCTACTTAATTGCATAGGAATTTTGCGTGAAAATTCATAATTTGTCAAGTTGGTATACTGCCACTGTTGAGGATGCAACACGTGACAGCCACCTTGAGACTGTCTATTCTCTAAATATTGTGTTTTAAGCCCAAATGGCAACTTTTGAGGCAAATTAGTATGATTGACTGCAAGATTAGTGAAAATAAATGAAGACAACATATTGGCTTTCAAATCTATGAGCTTAAAATAATTTTGTTTAAAATAGACTGCATTTTTCTAGAAAAAAACAAGATAGCGACCACTTAATAAATGGTGACCATAAAACATTTCCACTTTGACAGTCATCTTATATGACATGTTGGTTGCTCTCCATTTAATCCAAAGCCATTAAATTAAATTACTCTTGAAGCTCGTTTACATAAATTCTAACTGCCTTCTTCCAATTCCAAATGACAGCACACATTATGTTATATTTTGTCAATTGGTAGCTATAGCCATCTTTAATACCATGTTGTAATGATAAGCAACAATAAACCCATGCTGAAAAGTAAGTAGCTTTTTAACTGGACTATTACTACTTGCTAGAAGTAATTTGCATCAAAATTTATAACTTTGTAAAGTTTTAATATAAAACTTCACTTTCTCGATACAAACGTGGCGGAAATCTTTAAAATACAGCCTCACTCATGACTTTTTTTAAAAAATCGAAAGACGATTTTAAGGTATTTAGATATAAAACTGACCACTATTTAAGTAAAAATAACTGAAGAAAACATTAATATTGCAAATAGATAATGACATTATAATGAATAAGTTGAAAAGACGGCTATTTAGGGAAAAAAACATTAGGGGACATTTTCGGCGTTGGACTGACTTTTTTTTGTTTGCATTGTTATCAACTAGCCATCTACTAAGTTTAATGCTTTTATAATAAAATGCAAGATTCTTCTCAAAACTGTTACACATCCGCCCCACTTTATATGAAATTTGAAAGAAATCCGATTGAAAATGACTTTGTGACAGTGACCACAACAGCGGAAAGACAGACGACGGACAAACGAACGGACAAGCCGAAAACAATAGAGCTCCGCCAACATTTGTTGGCCCCTTATAATTATAATTTTACGCTCAAATATTTTTTTCTGACCGTATATAGACTACGACAAACTTATTATTGTTAAAGATCGATAACACGAACTCTTATATCTCGAAGTACCAGCTGAACTTTAACGGTTAACGAAACTATTGTTTTCAGTAGATAAAAATCCCCTTGGTCCCTACAATAAGTTGTTGTATACCTCTACAAAATTAACCTGATCCTGACCTTTATGCATGAATAAATTATTACGGTATTAACACTGAATATATAGTTTTTCGTGATGGATCGTGTGCAATCGGTATGTTTCGAGCAATTACGGAAACAAACGTCTTGGTACAATTGCGAGGAGATCCGTTGATAAATCAATGAAGTTATACTTTCCACGGTAGTCGTGTGGTTAGTCAGAATAGCTCCAGATACGTTAATTGTGGTATCGAATCCTGATCGACCCACTTTTTTTTTTATTTCATTTTTTTTTTCATGTCAAAGAAATGCACATAAAGACAAAACATGTAAGTTCACGCTTTCTTTGAAAATGTAATGACTGCCAACTTCTTGATGCTTGGGGTTAGAATTTAGTTTTTGAATATAGGTCTACACCCGTGCTCTTGGCTCCAAAGCAAAATAAATCAGTTATAGCAGTCGAAGCATTTCTCTAAAGAGCAGCAAGGAGGTCCATATATAAGCCACGACATGAGATTTCCAGCAATGTGGCATGTGCGATAAGCAAAGGCTCAGACCAACATGCGCATACGCACAGTCTGATCAGAGCCTTTGCTAGTCATTTGGATATTCTATGGCTGGTAAGCTACTGAATGAACAGCATTTAGTTTCAATTCTTAAAAGGAGGGTGCACAGGCTCACCTGTGCCTATTCGTGTCAAAATGTCACATTGTTGGAAACCTCATGTCGCAGCTCATATTTCAAAAACTGAAGAGATGACTGGCAATAGTTGAAATACAGTGTTACGGATCGGACTAGAGAATGTTGGTGTCACCAAAGAGATCAAATTTATTAAAATAGAGAAACGATATTGCAAAAGGAGAAAATTTAATAAAAATAAAAACAATAGTCTTTTTAATTGTTACAATAATAAATGCCGCGTACGGGATTCGAACTAACAACGCAAAGCTTAAAAATATAAGTGTGCAATATTCACGTGTCCTACCCACTTAGCCACGCAGGCAACTGATAGCCAATTGAGCATTATATCGGTATATATACTGAAACAATAAAGTTATGTCCGCTTGACGTTTATGTCTGCCAGTTCCAAATGTATGAACCCATTTCATTCAAATTTTCACCTTACAAACTTTGATTATTTAGAAATGATTTGCACCTAAGAGTAATCCAATTGATAATCAGTGTAGCCGCTGACAAAGCAGCGAGCACGAGTACCCTTAAAATCAAAAGTCACAACATCAATAGCTTGTGTGTCCGTCATAATCCAGAACCATTTAAGCACATTTAAACATCACTGAACAAACTCTCTAGTAAGATAAGCTGGCTAGTTGTATGCATTGCTTTTACGGCCACAACCATTAGTCTGAAACATACTCTGACGTCACAAAACAACGATCACGAGCGTGCGTCAAAACACTCAGAAAATTCATAATGGGTCCAACATTTTGATAATCAACAAAATCGAACAAATTTGATGTTTTTTCGTCATCACAAGCATTTTAACATTAATTAAGACTAATCAACATCAAAACAATTGATAATGGAAATTCTCTGATGATTTTGCAGTAAGGGGTGGGGTATAATACACAGATTAAGTGAATCTTTGAAGCCCAACATCAGCCATAGTTTTTGTTTTTCTCTATTGTGTAATTGTTGTCATAAACAAACACAACAAATTAAAGCAAAAACGGTCTCAAAATGATGTTAGGTTAAGGAGATTTGGAAGTTCTTAAATTGTTATTTGTTTAATTCAAAGGGAGGTAATTTTAGTTCATTTCGTAAATGAAAGATTTGGAACAGCAATGCCACTCGTTCCATAAGCAAATTTATAATTTTTAGATGTTTTTTCATCGTCGAACGCTTCTTGTTGCCATTTAACGTAAAATTTGTTACGTTTTGATGATTAACTTCCTGATGATAATGGAAAAAGCTGTGTGCACATCAGGTGTAATAACTCTTCAAGATCAGAAGATAAAATCAAGTGATTACCATTTTTTGTGTGTCGGACGTTTGATAAACATTTTGTTTTTATTTTTGTTGCAACATCTTAACTGGATCGAAAGATACAGTACCATGAAAATCGGACGTTTCTTTTTTGTTTGAGTATATATCTATTGTGTTTAAGTTAAAAAGTACCACGTGCATATCCGTATTAGTTATACGATGAACGCCGAAGATATATTTAGAAGCTCAATCGGCTGTGAAATTATGTTAATGATAAAGGCCAGGATCAGGTTAATATTTTCAAGGTATACATATGGAAGATAAACGTCCTTGAAACCTTGATAAATTTCATTTAAGTGTTAAACTGCTTTAAGTTGTGCATAGTGTTTAACTAGGCACCAGCTGGCATGGACTAAGTTACAAAGTATCAAGTTATCGTGGTTTCATATGTTTTACTTTTCAGCTACCTTTTCTAGTTTGCCACAGAAAATAAAATAAATTGTCTTAAACTATGCCCCAAACATCTGTCTAACTGTATGCAGTGTTTAAACGCATTCAATTTAAAATTTATTTATGTAAAAGATGTGCAATTTAGACCACTTCAGCGGGAGGATAAAAGTGAATGAGTAAGCACGCAACGTTTAACGAGATATTCTTCCAAGCGATATATAAATAGTCATCATATACATTTTTTGGCAATAAATGCAGTTTTAATGAGATTTGAAGCAAAGAAATCTATAAATCTAATTTCAAAATCGGGGTACCCTTATCTACATGCTTAAAAAATCAATAAGCAGTACTCTTAGATGACCACCACTGCTTCTGAGGTCTATGCCGATGTTGTTTTATAATATAAACTCAATATTTTTCAATCCGAACTTTTTTGATAAAAAATATGACATTTTGAAAATAATATTTTGACATGTTTTTGCTAGGCTTCCGTAGAAAGTCGACTGCTTTGGCGTTATGCAAGTCAATCGAGTCTGCTAAACAGTGGTTCTAGATACGCGATAGAATTACCTTTGCAACCATACAAAATCCAGCTGTATACCTTTTGGGTGCAAGGGTTAGTATTTTTTCTACATTGGTTCTCCGACTATTACAAATATCAACAGGCAGAGGTTATCTGGTCAATGTTTACATTTTTTTACACCACTAATATTCAGGGACTATTTCACAATAAAACTTGCATGGATACATCAATGGAACAGACTTAAGACAGTTGCCCTATCTAGAAGGTCACATGAATATTAGAGATAAGCTGAGTAATGGGTCAAATTTCAAAACTTATGAATTAAGCAAAATTTCTATTTCTATGATTGGACAGATATATAGGTCATATGAAAACTTACAAATATCAACATGCAGAGAACATCTGGTCAATATTTACATTTTCTTACACCACCAATAGTCAGCGTCAATTTCACAACAAAACTTGCATGGATATATCAATGGAACAGGCTAAAGCGGTGGTTCTTTTGTTGTTGACTTGTTGTTTATTGTTACTCCCATTTTGGAATTCTGTAATTGTTCCATGTTTTGTTGTACATTTCTTTATGTCCCTTCTAGTTTTGCAATCATCTTGACGGGGAAGAGAGAGCTGGTTGCTTTGCTTAGTTTGTCTTACTGGTGTCTCGTGATTGTTGTGTGGCTCTTCCTCGTAGTGCCATAGGTTAGTCTGCAGTTTGTGATTGTGGTATTTCCGGATCATACTCACTTACTATTTCAGATATTTATCTTGTCTAAAAGGTCTCATGAATATTAGAGATAAGCCGAGTAATGAGTCAAATTTCAAAACGTGTAAATTAGGCAAAATTTCTATGATTCGACAGATATATAGATCAAATGAAAACTTACAAATGTCAACAGGCAGAGATAACTCTGGTCAATGTTTACATTTTCTAAAACCATTGCTATTAACCATTATATGTAAGTGCAGCTGTGTCAAGGGGGCATGCTTAAAATTTTTAAAAAATACTAATGACCCTCATTTTATTCATTTTTGAATGGAAATTGTAATTTACAAACCATAGGCAATTATTGGGCCAAATATGAACACCCTCGGTAAAGATGAATTCGCGTTATTAGCTGTAGATAAGTTTTAAGTATGTGTGACCTTGACTCTTGTTTCCAAGGTCGTATTGGCAATCCAAAACCTTTGTCCTCAGACAAACATTGTGTCAAATATGAATAACCTCCGAAACATTACAGCCTAATTTTTATTTTTAGACCTTGACATATGACTCAAGTGTCATATTGGCAATCAGTGTACAGAATAGAAAACACCTCTGTCAAAAATACAATAAGTAATTTGCGTTGCAAGCTGTAAAGCAGATTCTATGTATATTTGATCTTGACCATAAACCCCAAGGTCATAACAATGATCTATGACCATCCTTATAATTTATACACCATAAGCAGTACGTTTCTAAATATGAACACACTATGTCAAAAATGAAAAAGGAATTCGCGTTACAAGCTGTAAAATTGATTTTAAGTATATTGATCTTGCCCTTTGATTCCAGGTCATAGCAGTGATATGGAATTTTCACTATGATTAACACATCATAAGCAATTATTGTGACAAATATGAACATCCTTAGAAAAAAATGGAAGAGGAATTCACTTTATGAAATGTTCAACAGATTTAAAACATATTTGACTTTGTCCATGGTTATAGCAGCGATTTGGATCGTTTGTTGTTATCTACACTCTCGGTCGATAAAGGTAACAGGAATTAGTGTTTACAATTTTTCCTTGGCGTCTTTCACGTCAAAACGACGTCACAAAGTGGCTTACCCATTTTTAGCTTATTTAAGGCTTGAAAGTGGAGTGTTATGAATTCCAGCAGGCATAAACTTAAACTATTTGATCAGTTGTAGTAATTTTTCAGGCGACATGTTGATTTCGGAGCATAGACTCTAACTCTGGATATTTAAGAGGTTACATACAAAATGGTGGGTGTATATGGAAAAGTGACGTCAGTACCAAAATGAAAAATCTGTGATAGTGGAAACTCAAATAGCTAGACCCTCCTCTCCACACATTAGGGGAAATATTGTTAACATTATTTTTCTGAAACTACATTATATAAGATGCAAAATGACTAATTTTAGCTCTCTGACCTTTATTTAGACAGGCAAGTAAACTACGATACCCTATTATAATTTCAAATCCTGTTTTCCAAATACCAAGTTATAACTAATTATTATCTATCGACATGCTTTTTGCCTAAAACATTTTAAAAGAAATGGAACAACCGGTATGCATTTAAACAGTACACCACTTTGATGTTACAGTTATATATGTTACTTTGAATGCATAACTATTTAATGTATTACTGTCACTAGACAGTGGACTACCAAGATACCTCCTAGGAGAGTTTTGTACATTATAACTTTCTAAAACCATATTTTACAAGCCACACAATTATGTATGTTAACTCTTCAGCAGTTGGGGCGATACAACGCGATAGCAAAATTTTCTATGTTACTGTAATATAATTGGAAATCTTATCCAATCATTCCTTATTCTTACATGCAATTATAACCTTTTTATTGTAAGCAAATGGCTAGCAATGTAGTGTTGTCAAAGTAGAAGGATCTGTTCTTACTGTGATATACATTACTTTCTTTTAAATACATTTTTAAATTACAAATGTGCACTGTTTTAAGTTAACACTGCTAGTGGGCCATTTATTGCACTTTAACTGCCATTAATTGTCATTAAAGGAAAATACCAACAACACATAGATGTATAAAAGAATGAAACTTGAACCTTATTCACATACAACGAAATTTTTAAGTCTATGCGTTTTATCAAACCTGTAAACAGCATTTTCTTAAATGCTTGTTTAATGATATCTTTTATCTCACTGACACTGATATATGTACCTCTTTTATATGTGCAATGATATATAAAATACGCATATTAAGTCATCAAACATATCAGAAGAAATGCTAGATGCTCCTCAGTAAAATTAGTGTTGGTGTTTCACTATATTAATATGTTAACTTATTGTGTAGGTCATAAACATTGTTATATGTTTAATGCTGAATAAAATATATTGTATTATATTGTATGGTATTTTAGATAACACAATAATATTAAGCATGTACTAGCTTGTAAGATTTGTCACATATTGTTTAAGCCAGCTATTTATTACAACTACTATATGCTGATACCATTCAGGAATAAAAAACTTATTCAGAATTTGTAATTGTGGGTCAATTCAAGCATATGTCAAAATCGAGAATTAAAAATTTTAAACAGTCCATTATCCTTCCTTTTTGAAAAAATAAACTGAAATGATTTAAAAAAAAACTTACAATTTTTGCCAAAAGGCATGACACACACCCAGCCTATCCCTGTGGTTATAACTGCTTTATATCAGAACGATGTCCAGTTTGGTGATAAAGGAATACCATATAAGTTGATTAAATGCATAACAAGAGCATTTTAAGTACATATTGCACTTATCTATCTAATCATCTGTTCTGGTTCTAAACAATTGTGAAGCATTCAAACAGAACATCATTTGTTCTAGTGGTTCATTTTCGTCATACATTTGAAAGAGATATGTTTATCACTTAGAAAAAACCCCAGGCATTGTTAGTATTACATGTATATTGTAGCCATTGCTAAAATAGCTGACTCACAATAAATTATAGCTTTTAATAAATCATTTGTTTTGCATTATTCAATCAATTAGACCCATTGGTCTTACAGTGGATTTTTTGCAGATAATATCGAAATGATATTTAGCATGTCAAATGTGAACATTATCGTTCATACAAAATTGCAGCCTAATATTTATTTGCATAGTTCAAATCAAACAAAGTATATTTACTAGTAACGAAAGAGCAGATGAAAGGAATAAGCCCATTTGATTTTGGTACTTTTTGCAGTGTTTAGCAATAAAGGCTCAGGTGAGCCTGTGCATATGTGTAGGTAGACTTGCCAGAGCCTTCGTTGCTCGTATACACAAAGTAGTATGTAGGTTGAAGACAAACTTTTAGAACGCTAGCCCCTCTGCATCACCATGAGTGATTAAATAATGCATTTTTTGTTCAAATATTTATTTATGAATTCCAGAAAAAGAGTCTAAAAATATTTTTCATCTGAAAGCAACGTGATTTATACTTGCGCTACTGTCAAAGAACATATCTGAAATATAGCATTCAAAATTTCGTAAACTATACCATACACACATATTACACAATTGACAATGAGACACTGCTAAATCAACCTCTGAGATTTGTAATGATATCCTGTAAATTTAAATGAAATGATTTCTTTAAGAGATATTTGAAAAAAAAGTATACATGGCCAATTAGATATGCATAAGTTCATGTACATTTTTTAAACTTTGCATGTGCGACTATCATTGGTGAAAATGTTTGATACTGATAAGATAGCTATCTTAATGATGAACAGTTAGCACTGTGCATGCTCCTTTTGAATCTATGTCCTGGCAAGTTAACAACTCATTCTTATCTTAATTACACATATACTGTACATATTAAACATTGTTATTAATGATTACATTTATCATGTTTGCGAGGTTCCTGTAATATTTTGCCAATGTTCTGTTTAGTGGAAATTAACATCAAACAAATTTTCTAAAACTTAATCAGATCTAATCTCTTGACTGATTTTTTTTTTAAAAATATTTCACATTTCTATCCAGCATTCTTAAAACCAATGTAAAATCTACTAACTTGAATGTCACCTGCTAAAATTTGGCCGGATACAATTTTAGCTGAAAAGTCTTTATTTAAATTGGTATCGTAGTAACAGCTGACCCATTTGCTTGTATATGATCATATCTAATATGGCCTTAAAGTAAAACTCACCACTATAACCAACTTTCTCTATTTCCAGGAAATGTTTCTTATCAATAAAGCAGTTCTTTAGATATCATTGGTTGAGCAAGTGATCCAAGGAACTTACTTAATGTGATGGACAGTTTTGTTGATTGCACAACGAAAGCTATGCTGTATATAAACTAATATTTATTTCAAAGCTTCTCTAATGCGTCACCATATGCATACACAGTTAAAAGTCATGATAAAAATTGATTTCGAGACAGTCACTTTAAACAATAACTAATTATAGACACTTTAAATAACTGAATAGAAGTAGCTCAATTAATCTCAACTAAAGAATTGTTCAGGAAAATAATACAAAACTCTAAACTTAACAGACTATATAAGATTTTCTGGCTCAATTATATTTCGTCTTTGTTAACATTTTGGATAAACATATGGCAATATGATACATTTTGTACAGTAATATTATGTTATTTTAACAAATTTGGCAAAAAATTGAAATGTATCCTTCTAAGAGCTGTTAAGTGAGTGCTATTATTTCCTTTGTTTGTGAATTTTTAAATCTATAATTTTGGTCAAATCATTTCTTTGTTGATGTAAAAAGTTCAAATTTATAATATTTTGCAAATGCAAATGTGCATGGATAATAAGTAGGATCTTAATAGAAACTGATAAATCTTTTTTTTTCAAACAGAATGATATCTTGATAATTATTTAACAAGCACAGTCAGTTTTGAGATGAAATGCGTAAAATATCCTATGACGTATACTATACAGAATAAAGCAATGTATATGCAGTCTTGAAAGTTGTAGTACACGTTGCATGATGCCGTACAAACAAAAACTAGAAATGTGTCCATAGGACACGGATGCCCCCGCTATTGCCAAATTCGCATAAAAAAGGTAATTTTCATTAACAAATGGCAATAACTCCTGAAGGCATGATGCGATATGGGCCATTCTGAAAGTTGAAGACATTAGGGTACTTTATAATGTGACCAAGTTTCATAGAATTATAATCAAAACTATTCATCTTAGAAAGCAGACGTCATTTCGACCGACAAATTTTCATAAACTAAGGGCAATAACTCCTTAAAGCATGGCCGCATATAGAACATTATCAAACTTGAAGAAGACATCATGGTACTAAACAATGTGACAAAGTTTCATAAAATTCTGATCAAAAATATTCGACTTAGAGTGCGGACATCATTTAAAACGGTGAATTTTCATAAACAAAGGGCCATTACTGCTGAAAGCATGGTGCGATATGGACCATTATCAAACTTGAAAAAGATATCATAGTACTAAAAGAAGTGACCAAGTTTCATAAAATTCTGATCAAAAGTATTTGACTTAGAGAGCGGACATCATTGAAATGGTGCATTTTCATAAACAAAGGGCTATAACTCTTGAAGAAGACATTATGGTACTAAACAATCTGACCAAGTTTCATTAAATTCTGATAAAAGATATTTGAGTTAGAGAGCGGACATCGTTTAAAATGGTGAATTTTCATAAACAAAGGGACATAACTCTAAAAAGTCTGGTGCGGTATGGACCATTATGGAACTTGAAGAAGACATCATGGTACTTAACAATGTGACCAAGTTTCATAAAATTCTGATGAAAAATATTCGAGTTAGAGAGCGGACGTCCTCGGGACAGACGTACGTAATTACGTACGTACGTACAAACATACGTACGTACGGACGGACAGGGGTAACACTTACCCCCGCCATGATAGTGTTTTCGCACCAAAGACTTATCAGTACACATTAAGTGTCCTGATCTTAAACTTAATGACATCTTGCAGATATATGAGCAAGACAGACTAAGAAAATGTAAAATATCCACATGCTGCAATCGCTTTCATGTGTTTTACTTAAACGGTAATAACAAAATTTGCTTTTCGTTAAAACTTGAAGTAGAGCTGTGTATTAGCTCCTATAAGACAATATATTTGAGATAGAAAAGCAAACTTGTTTTTTCCTATTCATCAATTGAGGATATGTTCGTAAAATCTAATAAAACAGTTTGAAACCAAGTCATAGTAGTTGTTTAACTAAATGATGATAGCCACAATTATGGCTTTTAGATTATAATTAGGTTCATGTAACGCACATAACACCACAGTTAGCCGTATTAACGTTAAACAGCTTCCAGATGTAGTAAAGACATCCAGTATGCAGACTATAAGAATGTCAATTTATTGGATAATTTTAATAACTTCTTTCTGTAGCTCAAACATTCAAAGGATCATTGACACTTGCTATGGGTAAATGCCTATGGTTTTCAGTAAAAATAAAAGTTTGTCAATCGTCCCTTTCTTCGCCTTGAAGCTACTCTGACCTGAGTACTTTATGGCTGTGAAATCCGTTTTCGATATTAAATGCTTCAAAGATGTAATATTTTGGGTAGAACAATCAGTTTTACATTAAGATATATAGGAATCTGAAAACATTTTTTAAAATATCATTCCCCCCCGTGTGCCAGCAAAAGCTTTTGCCTGCATATGTGTTACCATATTTTACACTTTGTATGGAAGTGGCTTGCTGGCACACGGGGGGGAAAGATGTTCAGCAGCCCAAAAACCCCGGGCCTAAGACCACAAAATGCATTTTCTGACAAATAAGAAATTAATGACAGTAATGAAGTTCTCTAGAACCAACCTCCTAAATTGCTTTCTATTATGTGCTAGTTTAATATAAAGTACTTAAAGATTAAACGTAACATTAGCAAGGTTTTATGCATTTTCATAAGAAAAAATCACACTGTTAATAAATGACACATTATTTCGCAAACGTCCTGTACTTATCTATTTGCATGCTAGGGAATTGTTCATGTTTTTATTTTCGTCTGCTGACTTTCTTCAAAATTAAGTTTTTAAAGCTAAACCACACAGGACCACCATCAGAGTGTCAAACAGTTTGGATCCAGATCAAGACCAACATTCTATTGGTCTTCATCTGGGTTCAAACTGTTTGCAAACGGCTATTGACAGACAACAAAATCATCCACTGGCATGCAAAGAGTTATAACAGGTAAATACTTTAGTGTTCAATATATTGGCTCATATAGGGATATACATGCATCATGTATACCATAAATATTAGGACACTTTAAATACATTCAACATGCTATACCCTTTAAACAAAGCAAAAGAAATATTCAAAGGATCTAGTTGGAATCAGTTTTACTTCCAATGCTAAATGGGACACTTTCATTCCTTCAAAAATATTTATTTCTTTTGTTGAGCTTTCAGTTTTGTATTATTTACGGTACATGTATTCTAAAAGTACAGGTAACTTCTAAATTATCTCCCCAAAATCATTTTATTACAAAACATATTTTGTTTTTAAAACAATTTCATCAATTATCGTGATTCGTTAGTACTCTGCATATGGTATGTTCAATAGATATCACCATGCCTACCAAATAAATCGAGAAAACGTGAAGAAATCACTTTTTAAAGCACTTTTTATTTTCATGAAATTTCAGACCCCCTCCCCTTTCTACCCACCATAACTCTCGAGTGCGTAGGAATTTTGAAAATATTCTGCTATCTGGCTCTTGCCATTAGATTCACCTGTTGCACTGATACTACATGTACCACACATGAAGCTCAAAAGCAGCGTTCTGGGAGTCAGAAAAATAGGCGTATAAGGCCCAAACCGTCAATGATCCTTTTTTATTCTCAAATTGATATAGTAACACATGAAACCAGCTGCTACAGGCTAACGCCCCGACTTAAAGAGTGCAAACATTTCTTATTAGATGCTTCTTTAATGGTTACATAAGATGTAATATGTCTGCAGAATTCCAAAGGGGATTAAGATGGAGAAGGCCCTTACTCAGTTTGATGTCAAAATACTGTTTGATGATTTTACTTATCACGCTAACATATGTACCACTCTCGGATCTTTGAAACTTTGTGACAACTAGCAGATCTATAAGTCTTTATCATACGAGCCAGCTTGAAATCCCTAAACTATGTAAGATATCCAGCAGCTGCGAGTTTTTTTTTCACAATTTTAGCTCAAACTTTCAAACTACATTTTCTTTATTTGATATAGTAACGCATGTAACATGCTGTTTCAGACTAATGCCCCAACTCAGAGAGTGCAAACATCCCTAATTCGATGCAGCTTGAGTTGTACTTTAAGACGGAGTATGTCTGCAAAATTCCCTCGAGGAGATTAAAACATTTTAGGCATATCTTACGTAAAGACAATGAGCTTGTCCATTTATTACACCAGGTAACATATGTTACAGCCTCTGATATTAAAAATTTTGCAACAAACTTGCTGATTTATGGGTCTTTTCATATAATATCTGGTTCACACCAACGGCGAATGCCGCGCTTTAAATCAGCGCGCAAAGCGCCGTCATTTTTGTTTACTTTTCCAAAAATGTCGCGATCTCCTAAGTAATGTTACGCTCTGATAAGCTCTGATACGCTCTGATACGAATTGGGGACCAATTATTGCCCGACTTGTTACGTTTCCTCACGATTTGATCCCGCTTTGATGAGGCTATGTTACGCTTGAAATCACGCTTTGATAAGCTTTGATAAGCTTTATTACGCTTTATTACGCTTTGATGCGACTATGACGCTTTAAATCAGGCTCTGATACGATTATCAAGCTATGTTGTGCATTGTTACGCTCTGTTAAGCTCTGTTACGCATTGGAAAATGTCGAGATCGCCGATTTCATGCCGCTTTTGACCCAGAGCTATAAATAAAGATGCAGCAGATCCACAAAATCATTGCATCTTTGATTCCAGAACACGATGGCAGAACAACAAGATCAGGAAATTCCAGATGTATCAGAGCATGATCTATCTGAAGAAGACATGATGTTTGTCTCCCTGCTGTATAACTACATCCTAGCCCTTGAGGCGGAGGAGAGCGTGAAGGAGCGTGAAGGAGCGTGGGGAAGCTTGCCAAGCGTAACAAAGCCTAACAAAACGTGTCAATGCTTGATCAAAGCGCCTCAATTCGTGTGAAAGCGTGAGAGTCCTTCATGAAAGCGTAACAAAGCGTGTCAGATCTTGATGAATGCGTCTGACCTCGTGTCAGATCTTCATGCCAGATCGTAGCAAATCTTGAGACATCTTAACGAAGCGTGTCAAGTGGTGACAGACCGTGAAGACTGGGGTCCCCGCTTTGAACCAAGCTCTGTTAAGCTTTCCTACGCTTTGAGTCAAGCTTTGCTGAGCTCTGTTGCGCTTTGTTAAGCTTTGATACGCTCTCGGCGCTTTAATCAATTCGTGACAGAGCGCCCAAAATTTTTGAACAGTTCAAAAAAATTTGGCGCTCTTGCCGAATGTCCCGCTTTACTCCAAGCTTTCCCACGATCTATTACGACCCTGCCGCTTTAATCAAGCTTTGTTACGCTTTGGTGCCGCTTTGGACGCCGCTTTAAAGCGCCATCAAAGCGCCGTTGGTGTGAACTAAGCATAAGAAAGTAAATGCCAAACAACGAAACATATTCATCAACTGCAAATATGTTTTAACTATTTTTACTTTAGTTTTAATACCAAACTTTTCATCTTAAATCTGGGTAGGGGTAGGGTTGTTTAATTGCTTATTTCAGTAAAATTATTTAAGACAGGGAAACAAACTTTAATTTTTCTGTTAGCCAATTGCATAAGCTAGTCAGACATGGTTAAAAACAGTTTGCAAAACACACAGAGAGATTGTGAATGTAAATGATGTTAGCCACACTTGCAAATTTAATGGGTAATCTGATTTATGTAACGCATAAGACACCTTAGGAAGCAGCGATTTTGTTCAAATGGCTGTCACACGTAGTTAAGATATCAAGTATGCAGACTATATGAATGATTTTTAAAAATAAATGTTTTAATGTCTTGAATTTGTATCCCAAACTTTCAATTTACTTTTCTTAATTTGATAAAGTAACGTATGTTACAGTCTCTAACAGACAAACACCCCAACGCACAGAGTGCAGACATTCCTTAAAAGACTTGGCTTTCAATTCTCTACAAGATAGGATATGTCTGCGAACTTCCCTAGGGGGGGGGGGAGCAAATCCATTCTCAGCCATCCGTCTATAAGTTTAAAGTATGTGTGACCTTGACCCTTAACTCCAAAATTTTATCAGTAATCTGAAAATTTGTTTTATTTTACACGCCATAAGCAATCAGTGTGCTTTTATGAACCCCCTTCTTCAAAACTGAAATAGGAATTCAGAATACGAGCCATAGACATTGTTTAAGTATATGCGACATTGACATTTGACTCCAAGGTCATAGCACTGATCTTGAACGTTTGATGTAATCTAAACACCATAGGCAATCCTTGTACCCTCGGTAAAAAAAAATAAAAGAGGAGATTGAGAGTATATGTGATCTTGACCATTTACTAAATGTCATATCAATGAATTGGACCTTTGTTATAATCTACACACTATTAGAAATCACTGTGTTAAATAAACATCATCTATCGAAAATTGAAAGAGAATTTCACATGGAGCAATTTGACTTTTAAGAATCTTTGTTCCGATTCTACTGTCCTGCCAGCCAAGAGTGACAGTGATGTCATGTTTTGTTTGCAAAGTTATCAGGGACGTGTTATTGATAAATCACGTGTGTATTGATCCTATCCGCTGGATAGGATTAATACACGAGTGATCTATCGATTTGCGCTATCTCAAGTGGTGTGTATGTCACCGGTCGTGAGATCGGTCCTTCGGAATGACGAATACAAAACTCGAATATAGGCAATAAATGTTTAAATAACGAGCAGCAACCATGGCATCGACAAGCCCGGAACCTTGAAAAATAATATATATAAAATATATTAAATATGAGCTCCACAGAAAGTATAGAACTTATCTGTTCAAGGTCTTTATGGCAAGTGCCTACAAAATAGGCCTTTGCAACGCACACCCTAAAACCTAGTGTTGTCATCCAAGAACATAGATTGTGTAAACTCATTCGAAACGTCTCGTAGACGGCACACCACTCCGTATAATATGTATGTGTTCGGGTAACTCACCTAAGTATAGCGGCTATTACATACTTCCTTGCTTTATGAAATGACGTCCCGACATTTACTTATAAAAAAATGCCCTCTGGTGGGATGTGAAATGTTTTATTTAGCAATTGTAAGCAAAACATGTCGTCACTGTCACTCTTGGTTGGCATGACAGTAAATGTGCCCAGAAAGAGAATCGTCATACTGAGGTCAACTTTTGTTTGTATCAACTAACATAGCTTACTGCTGTGGACCTAACACTTGATATTAAAAAACACTCACTTAGCATTCTCTATATTCACAAACATCAGGCATGTCAGTGGGCTCCAGAGCGCAGTCTTGGCTAATTTAAGGAATTTGCAAGAAATTTGTCCACACCAGTGGCGTTTTTTACTTGTAATTTAACAATTATTATCCCCACTTTGTGTTCCTCGGTTTCAGAAAAATTAAAAGACAGCTCCGGGTTCATATTCTCCTTGATTTTACATATACTAGGGTGATTTGTTTCATCAAAAGACACTCCTTTACCTATTTCATTAGCTACAATAATTTTTGTAAAAAAAAAAAAAATCTCACTAACTTCATTTTGTTTGGTAATTAATTTACTATTTTCAGTAAGATTAACCTTGCTTGGCATGTATAGTATAAACTCTTCCTCTTTGCCTATCGGGTAGTTTTGCATGCTTTCCTTGTCGTCTGCTATTGTTATTGTTGTTGTTGTTGTTGTTGTTGTTGTCAAAATCATCGTTTTCTGGAATACTATCCGAGTGTCAAACAATTTGGATCTAGATCAGGCCCGACGTTCTGATCTGATCTGGTTCCAAACTGTTTGCAAAAGTTATCAGCAGACGACACTAGTAGGCAAGGAGTTAAACATTGCTCATCTATCTTATAAATGGGCTTTTGAAACAATGGGGAAAATAATGTAAAATGCATGTTTCCAAGTGTAAATGGGCGTTAATCAAATAAGAACGGAAACCTGTTTCATTATCATAAGTGTTCATAAATTATAATTATGAGTGTCTGTTAAAAGATTTTTTCCGTGAAACTTAAGCAAATACAATTGCAAACCTCATATAACATGTATAAAGAGTACTTGTTTTAAGTTAGCAGGATATCAGAATCACAAGTAGTGTCACGTGGTCCAATCAGATGACTTTGTATATCAATTCCAAGGAGCCAAGTTGCATTATACTTTCAACTTGCAAACTGCAGTGTATTGACGGTTACTTACATATGATAACATTATACAAGGTAAGTTTAACTGAAGTATTTAATCCATATTAATTAAGCGCCACCTATAATTTGCAACAGACGACAATATCAAATTTTGCTGCTTTTTCAAAAAGATAAAAAATACGGTAAGAACTTTTCATGAGAATGGATACCTTTGATGCATTTTTTATTATTATCTTAAATTTTAGAATATTAGCATGAGAAAATAATGGCATGAAAGAAATATTGACGACTATGACGACTGAACCCAGGCTATCCTGGGCCCAGCCACTTATTAAACTAACGATATCCGGGGGTCAACTCACGACAGTACACAAAAAGCAACTTATAGTCATCAGAGAGAAACAATCTAATTAACACACTGAGATAAAACACAGAAAATGTCTTACGATCATTGACACTCGCTATGGGTAAATGCCTATGGTTTTCAGTAAAAATAAAAGTTTGTCAATCGTCCCTTTCTTCACTTTGAGCTACCCTGACCTGAGTATTTTATGGCTGTGAAATCCGTTTTCGATATTAAATGCGTCAAAGATGTAAAATTTGGGGTAGAACAATCAGTTTTACATTAAGATATATAGAAATCCGAAAACATTTTTTAAAATATCATTCCCCCACGCCCCCCGTGTGCCCGAAAAGCTTTTGCATGTATATGTGTACCATATTTTACACATTATATGGAAGTGGGTTGCTGGCACAAGGGGGGGGGGGGGGAAGATGTTCAGCAGCCCAAAAACCTAGGGCCTAAGCCCATAAAATGCCTTTTCTACTAAATAAGAAATTAATGACAGTCATGAAGTTCTCTAGAACCAACCTCCTAAATTGCTTTGTATTCTGTGCTAGTTTATTATAAAGTACTAAAAGATTAAAAGTAGAATTAGCAAGGTTTTATGCATTTTTTCATAAGAAAAAATCTCACTGTTATTAAATGAGACATTATTTTGCAATTGTCCTGTACTTATCTATTTGCATGCTTGGGAATTGTTCATGTTTTTATTTTCGTCTGCAGACTTTCTTCAAAATTAAGTTTTTAAAAATAAACCACCCAGGACCACTATCAGAGTGTCAAACAGTTTGGATCAAGATCAAGACCGACATTCTGTTGGTCTGCATCTGGGTTCAAACTGTTTGCAAAAGGCTATTGGCAGACGACAAAATTATCCACTGGCATGCAAAGAGATTACAGGTAAATACTTTAGTGTTCAATATATTGTCTCATATAGGGAGGGATGTACATGCATATGTATGCCATAAAAAGTCGGACACTTTAAATACATTCAACATGCTATGCCCTTTAAACAAAGCAAAAGTAATATTCAAAGTATCAAGTTAGAATCAGTTTTACTTTCCAATGCTAAATGGGACACTTTCATTCCTTTCAAAATATGTATTTCTTTTGTTACGCTTTCAGTTTTGTATTATTTACGGTACATGTAGTCAAAAATGTAGAGGTAACTTCTAAATTATCTCCCCAAAATCATTTTATTACAAAACATATTTTGTTTTTAAAACAATTTCATCAATTATCGTGATTCGATAATACTCTGCATATGGTATGTTCAATAGATATCACCATGCCTACCAAATAAATCAAGAAAACGTGCAGAAATCACTTTTTAAAGCACTTTTTATTTACATGAAATTTCATCTACCCGCCATAACTCTCGAATGCGTAGGAATTTTGCAAATAGTTTGCTAGCTGGCTCTTGCCATTAGATTCACCTGTTGCACTGATACTACATGCACCACACTTGATGCCCAAAAGCAGCGTTCTGGGAATCAGAAAAATAGGCGTATAAAGCCCGAACCGTCTATGATCCTTAGAGAACCCCAAGTTGAGCCACGGCTCAGTCAGCATCCTATCTCGGGCCACTATCGATCGACCAGCAAAACGTCATTCGGACGGTGTTTTGCTGGCGGAACGATAGTGGCCCGATTGTACGTGCTTACTTGGGGATGGGACAGCCAAAGTCAAGCATCAGGCACCAACGGATAAACACTTTACCCCAGAGCCGTCATTGAGTCTGACGTCGTGCAATGAAAGGGGAATTCTAATGCACTTGCAAATGCAACGCGACGTCTGATTGGATAACGTCATAAATTTGCGACGGTATATCCTGCGATATACTGTCGGAAACCCGACGTCATTACGTAACGTCGCTTTTCATTGGTTGACAAGTGAATATATGCAGCTTGCAAGCGGTTTTATGCAGCTGGCGTCGCTGGACGTATAGGCGCAACAAAGTACATTTTCACTGTCTTTTTGAAGGGAAAATGTTAAAAGTGCATTAGAATGGGGATAACCATATTCAAAATTTTGAAAATTTTGAATACAGTTATCCCCTAAATCATCGTATAAACCATGATTGGGTTTACAACCAGACATGCAGACCATGGTGCTATATCCAACTTCATTATCTTTTTGCATTGATCACTAAAATAGGCTTTCCATCCCTGATTTTCAAAATTTGGGCCGCAACGCAAGAATTCCAACAATGTGGTGTGTGCGACTAGCAAAGCACCAGATCAGCCTGCGCATATGCGCAGTCTGATCAGAAACTTTGCTAATCGCTTGACTATTCTATATTGAAGGGCTTTAAAAACGCACCACCTGCTTAAATGCTAATTTATGTCGAAAATTGGATATTTTCATTATGTGAAACATAAAATTGACAAGTTCCGTCATTTAGCTTGCATTTGATAAGAAAATCGAAACGCTGTGGCCTATGATTGCCGTGACGTCGCGACAATTCTGAGACAACTCAAATTGAAAAAGTCACAGAGTACTGATACCTTCCATTATGAACGAAAAAAGTTTTCAAACCCATATTTTGTTCTTGAAAACAAAAGGAAAGACAAAATCAAATCATGAAGTTTTAGGCCTCTGGCAACGTTCATTACGTCTACATGACGTCATTGATTTTTGACGTAATTGGCCGTTTATATCCTAAGGATCAGGAATAATGAAAAAAAATGTTGCCACAGATACTCCTCAATCAGTTGCATAAAAGACAAAAGTATCGCAAAGTGCGCGGACGTCACCCGTCTGTTATTGATGTTTGAAAATTTAAGACTGACGTTAGCAAAGAAACGCTGCGAGTGGGAGTGTAACAAAACGATTATTTCTGAAAACTTTTGTGTTTTTCCATTCGTTAAGACATCTGACTCCCACCTAAAAGTGTTTGTTTTCAAATTGAATCAAATCCACATTTGTCAGACGACAATTGTTGAAAAACACTTACGTCGATATTACGTCAGAATGAACAGCATGAACAAATCGATATCATGGCAAATCATGTTCCATTTTGCAAGAGGATAAAAAATGACAAAGAAAACGTCCTCAAATCAATCATGCGGAAGAGACAGAGAATGTAAAATGGTGCGTTTTTAAAGTCCCTCAGTATATGAGTGTTAAGCTACTGGCTGAACATCATTTGGAGTTTCTAAGCTTAAAAGGAAGCCGCAAAAGCTCGTCTTAGTCTAGCCTTGTCAAAACACCACATTGTTTGAAATCACAAGTCGCGGCTAAACCATTGCTACGCTGTATATGTGCTTTTGAGATTATTGAGCTGGTACCCAGCTTAAGCTTCAAGTTGGCGAGTGCGTACAGAGAAGGTTCAAATCAGTCTGAGCATCCACACAGTCTAAGCAGTCTTAGTTTTCCGTCTGAAGCGACGTAGGACCCTTGGCTATCTATGGAGCACCTATCACAGACTGGTCACACTGTGCAGATGTGCAGTCTGACCCGAGTTTCTATGGGACACATGCAAAATGGTACCTTTGTCGTGACCCAGATCAATTATTATGTCACTCGGAGAGATTTGTTGAAATGAGTTTGTGTTTAATGTCCCACCAACAGTTAAGTTCATATGGAGATGGGGTCATAGCTTAGAGTGTCATCTCATAAACTGGGTGATCAAATTCGAGACCCCGGGTACAGGGCGGGTGGTTTATCCAATACCACGAGGCGGCTCCTGATCTGGAAGTAGCTACATTTATCGAGGGAGCAACCATATCTTGACAAGAAAATCTTTTCTCTATCTCTGTGTTTCAGGACTTAGTAACATAATAATGTGACAGTTTTAATGCTTCATTTTCCAGGAAGAAGAATGATGTATGCGCCGGGGTGCGCTGTAGTTATCTTTTCGATTCTGCTTGTCCTAGCTGCAACAGAAAAGTCTGGCAGAAAGAAAGGCTCACTGTATTTTGTAAAACATGGTACAGAGCCATACAGCGATCAAGACATTGAACACCATATATCAAAGAACGAAAGAGTTGCTCCGAGAGTCCAACCTGATGAAGACCCGTTACTACCCACGTTGATTCAAAACATGATTGACCGATTTTATCACCAACGTGAAACAGGACATGCCCAGTTTGGTTTCCTTGTTTTGGGAAACCCAGGTGAAGGCATTCTGACGATGAATGCTATACCTAATGACGGACATGGCAATCCGATTGTAGATAACACACAACCTTTATCTCCAGCTAACCCTAACTGGTATGTGAATTACGTTGCAGCGCGACCAGAATACGTCCCTCAACTGTCAGATGCTATCCACGCAGAAGATCACCTGCTTGGGGAATTAAGACGTTTATGGAATAACTACAGAAACCACTTCAGGCAGACACCGACATTTATGCTCCTTTATTCTTGGATAATGCCTTGTCCAACTTGTACAAACTTGATACTTAATTATTTTCAGGCAGCGCCATTTGTTCACGTAGATAATCGATATGTGGTGCATTCTACAGAAGGATTGTATCTACCGTATATGTCACTTGAAAGTAATAATAGAAGTAGACAGCTACTTCGAGATGCTGGTATTGGAGTTCTGACACATAATTGTTTTTCATTACCTCCAGCTTTGAAAGGACCTAGTAATATGTCTCGACCCTTGCCTAATGTTCACAAAACCACGACGACTCGAACTGTGGCAGTTGATACTCTTGACAAGTGTTATGAGGAAGAAACCATGCAGGGATGTCTTCTAGCTTGTCTAATAGATGATATCTGTTGTTGCTGTGAGAAAGGGTCTGCCATGGCAATGAAGGCTTCCTTTATAAATGAATTTATGTCTAAGTGCGCGAAAGAAAGGTTAAGTAGTCTGTGTGTAGATCAATGGATTAGCAGGTCTGTAGGAAATGCGTGTGGGTGCCACCGTATTTCGCAACTACAATCCAAATTAAAGCAATGTATTAGAACGTGTAATTCAGTTTCATGTCCAATATCCAATCCAGTAGACCCGAGAAACCCTCCAGTATTCACAGGTATTCTGCAGGATATGAAAAACCTCGCACATTTTCCACGCTCGGTAGTGGCTTGCAAGGACAAACGAATGGAAGGTCTGTTATGCTCCCACTACAACCGCGAGTTCATCACTGCAGGAAACTCCCTTTGTCGTCAGGACTACAAATGTGGAAAATACGGAGAATCGTTTAGCTGGTGTTATACCGACTATAGTAACAACTGGGATTACTGCTGCACGGATAGCTGCCTTACAAGAGGTGAAAATTATCTATGGTGTCCTTCTGGATCCAAATGGCAATACTGTGGTGACGCAGGCACGGTGAGTGTAAAAGGAAGACAGTGTCTGCCGTCTAGTCCATGTGGCTTACACTTAGACGTTGACAAGAACACAAACTATTATTGGTGCTACGAAGATAACAACAAAAACTGGCAATTTTGTTGTCAGCCTACTTGCCCATGTAACTGGTACAGTGAAAGTTACACATGGTGTTACACGGGTTACAAACTCAATACAAAGTGGCAGTATTGTAAAAAGTAGGATTTCGTTAGAACCTGAAAATAAGGTGGATTCTTTAACCCTTAAAGCGCCAAGAAAAAATAGCATCTGAAAATATCGTCTGCTGAAGTCGTCTGCTGCAAATAATTGCCCAGCATTACTGACGAATTAAGTATAGAGGCAAACAGCGTGGACCTAGAACAGACTGCTCCTATATGATCTGGGTCCACACTGTTTGCCATAAAGGCTTCGCAAACATTTCAGCAGACGAGAAAAGCAGACGACTTTTGTTGTAATTGGCGCATTAAGGGTTAAACAATATTAACTATCAACGTGAATAAATATGATAGACTTAAAGACTTGCAGTGCCTAATTGGACTTTATATCGCGCATTCAACAATACCACATGAAATTAGTCATTTTTGCCTGGGGTGATATAGGGTAAAGTCAGGTAATTTCGGACATCAGGTAAATTCGGACACATATTTGCAAACAGTGTAAATCCAGATGAGACGGCTCCTTATGAGCCGTCTCATCAGGATTTTCACTGTTTGCCTAGTTAATTTATTTTTTATTCCAATATTTAGAATATGAAACAATCAAGGTCGCTGTCCGAATTTAGCTGTCTGTCCTAATATACCCGCCTATACCCTATCACCATGTATCAAAATCGATAAACCACCAGTGGTTAACATATTTAGCAACGTTATACAATAAGTCTGTAACTGAAGTTAATTAAAGTCCCAGTCAACAACATTTCAGTCACGTCAGGCCTCCTCCCAAATGCTAAATAAGAATGGGATAGACTAAAAGGCCCCAACCCCACCCAATTTTGCCTCAAGGGAAGCAAATCTCGTCCTGTCAACAAGTATGACAGGGTCATCTCTCTGAAAGCTGCTGCAGAGAGTGCACGACCCTATCACCCGCGATCACGTCTATTACAACGTTGCGTACATAATTGCAAAATCTTACCGCTTTCATGCAAAAAAGCGATTTTGAAGTTATTTAAGTGTCATGTGATAAATAGAATCTTACATTCGTGCCTCTGTTGTATTGCATTAATTAAACTCGGTTCAAAAAGGCTATAAAATACTCGGCAAGCCTTTCAATAATCTCTTTTCCCCCAACTATTTTAAGAAAACATGAACACTTATTTCAGATCTGATGTGCATTACATCGCTGTATTACATTAATTGATTGATTGATTGATTGATTGATTGATTGATTGATTGATTGATTGATTGATTGATTGATTGATTGATTGATTAATGCTTAACGACGCACCAACTCTTGTGGGTCATTAGCGTCAGGCAGTTTTAGATTAAACGTGATTTGGATGGAAAAGGTAAACTAATGTATAATATAACGTTAAACAGATAAAAAAGATATATCAAAAGGGTGAAAAATATATAACATGTTATAAGCTGATACAGATAGCAAAACGATGCGAGATTTAAAAAAAAGAGATATTAAAAAGGTTTATTTCTTATAAAAATGTTATAATACTATCAATATTTATTATATACAGAGTAATTATATGCAGGAAAATATTGATTAAATATAATGTATATTTAAAAAACTGTATTTCACAGCCGTGAAAATATAAAAAGCTGTATTTCACTGCATGGAAAATATAAGTTATATTTCACGTGTGAAATTTGATGTTCTCTGCTTTCTCCATTGACTTCCTTGAGCCCACTTCAAAATTTCAAACGCCTGTAACTTTCGTATCAGTGGACAAAAAAAAAGTGTGGGTATTCATTTTCTTAGTTAGATCGCAAGCCTTAGGACAATTTTGGTTATAAATTTTTCAGGATTTGCTGAAATTTTCACTTTTTCTACTCCTGCATTTGGCCGTCATTGCACATTATGCAACGTCATCATTAATATGACGTAATATGCGAACGAGTATGACGTCATTTAGTGCAAAAATCAGCCACGCATAAAATTGTATATAATAAAAAGAGAATTCAATTTTTTGGAATGAATATGCCATTTATTTCATCTCGTGAAGCGAGAAGATGTATATTTCATTCGTTGCTACGCCACTCATGAAATATGCATTTTTCGCTTCACTCGATGTAATTAATGGCATATTCATTCCAAAAATTTGAATATTCTCTATGTATATCTTGAAATAATTGTTTCGTGTTATTAACATGGAAACACTTATTTCCTTCATCAGTGATGGCAAGCTCAGTCAACAGTTGTGACAGCATAAATAATGGATGTTGTCTTTTAAACAGATTATTAGCGCTTGACACAGATTGTTTTACATGTACAGAATGATTAGCTGCATACTTTGCAGAAATGATTGATTATTGGCATTAACCAACTTCAATCACCACTACAATAACTGTTCTGATACATAATATAATTTTGTTATTCACTAAAAATGGAAACTTATTAAATTAATCAATAACGTACCTTCATAGAGTAAAACACGGCCTTAAACTGGTCACCTCCATGTCTTTGGTGGCCGATCCTGAACCAAGACTAACGATCACGAAATTACAATGAAAGAAAGGGTGCAAAGATCCAATGTCCAAAAATCACGAAATTATGAAATCCTTATTAGCCAGTCATACCACAGTGAACGTGGCGTCTGATTAGGGTCTCCACTGTTTGCTTACAGAATGTTCTATTAAAATTTGAACAGAAACGAAACATTACCACCCAACAACCCTAAAATTAGAAATTGGCTTGTCCTGCTTATAAGGGTAGGAAAGTTCATTCCGATTTAATGGGTTTAATAAGTTGTTCACACCTATTCTTAATCTATTGACAGAGGTGCTTCATAGTCTACACACCAATTGATGAGATAAAAAGAAGATGAGAAATTTATTTAAAGACGGCAAGACAGTAAAACAGAGAATCATAAGCTCTAATGAGCTTTTGACCGTCTATAAGTTAACTTACATTATAAGATAATGTTTCGACAACAATTACAAAGGATAGCCTAAAAAGGATTAAACTATATTAATGTATATCTGTAACAGAAACATATAAGGTTTTAGCTATCTTAAGTCATTAGGGCGAATATTTGGTACCAGTAAAATGCATTTAAGCCCCCCGGTGGCTAAGGCTGCTGTTCGTTCTAAGGCGGTGGTTCTGTTGTTGTTGACTTTTTGTTTATTGTGACTCCCATTGTGGGAGTCTGTAATGTTATATGTTTTGTTGTACGTTACTTTATGTCCATTCTAGTATTGCAATCATCTTGATGGGGAAGAGAGAGCTGGTTGCTTTGCTTAATTTGTCTTCCTGGTGTCTCGTGGAGGTTGAGCGGCTCTTCCTCGCGGTGCCATGGGTTGTCTGCGGTTTGTGATTGTGGTATTTCCTGATCATACTCACTTACTATTTTTCAAATAATCTGCGAGAGAGTTCCATAGTCTAATGGATGATGGAATACAAGATTTTTGTAAAATACTTGTTCGATTATAAGGTACAGTTATAGTTCTAGTATATCTCAAAGGGTAATCAGAAACTTCAATAACTAAGATTCATCCTCATTATCAACTTTAAAAAAATATCATTACAATTTTTAACATATCATGTGTTCCTCCCTATTCTATCATTGGAAATAGATATAGCTATGTAACACATGCACGGCTTAGAAATAATTGTAGTAGTCTTAACAATGATCTTTTTAGAAACCATGTTCATAATAAACCTCTATGTGAATTGTGTGGTGTTATGGAGAATGCCACCAATTTCTTTTTTTCATTTTATAATATATATTGATGAAAGACAGGTTTTCAATGATACAGTTGGGGATTTTCAACCCTTAATCATCAATTTGATTCTTTTTGGAAGCGAAATTTGGAATTTTGAAACAAATATGGTCTTGTTCAGGACCATCCACAGATATATCCATGTCTCCAAACGGTTTTTGATAAGCTCGTTGACTCTTTCTTTGAAACTGATTTTAAAACAAATTCTTAAAAACATGTATATATAAATAAACGAGTACTCGGTGACCTGAATCAAAAGCTTATTTCAAGTTTCAGGGGTTCATATTGGCAGTCTTATACTTTGTTTCTTTATCTATTTTGTACTTTATTTATTTCTATTTATTTATATTATTTTGAATTTATCTAATCTTATTTATTCATTTATTTATTTATAGTGCGAATCATGTTTACTGTCGTCGCCCTGGGCACGGTTACCTGTTAAACTAATGGTACCGGGAGCCAACTCAAGACGGTAAACAAGAAACGAATTATACTCTTGCACATGTTACATGTATGTATTTATTTATTTTTACTTAGAATTCTCCAGTTAATATTGCTATCATCCTGTTTTGTTCATAACTTGTTTTCTTAACCAGATTGTATATATTAAGCCATGTTCATAAGCTATATTATGTATGTATATAATGTAGAGGGAGGGTCGTAACTAATGTTGTGAGAATTGTGACCCAACCCCATTGCTGTATCATGTTTGGCAATAAAATATGTTAAAACTAATTAAGACTTCATACATACTAAGCATTGGCTAAATTAGTACTTTACAATTAGGAGAGTTTATTCAGCACATAAGGGCAAATAATAATAGGACTAGGGCATTCTAGCTAAAATAAACATAAGCGCATAATATAACACAGAAATACATCATGTTGCAGTAGTGAGACCAGAAAGCCATGCTGGTGCCAATACTGGCCCATCATGTATTAACATTTAACTTAAAATGGAACAAACAAAGCTAAAGAACACAGAAAGCGCAACAACAAACATGCGATTGAAATCAGACAGGCAGTCGGGCATCCTGCAGAACAGCTATATACATAAATTACATTTGCAGACTTTAAATTAGAGCTTTAAATTGATTGAAGCTGCTTACTTGTCTAAATTATCTGGAAAGCTGTTCCATAGGACGGCAGCTGCAAATCTGCAACTTTTCTTACCGTATTTAGTTGTGCGAACTTGCGGCACCTGCAAAACGTTTTGATATCTAAAATTATAATTATAACAATCTCTGTTCCTAACCAGATCAGACAATACAGGGGGAGAATATCGTTTAAGATGCGAAATGTCTCCACTGCCATTGTTCTTATTCTCTTAATATGCAAGAAGGGACTGTTTGCTTTGTTTAATAATTCTTCATAAGTTGATTCAAAATAATCGTAGACAAATCTCAATGCACGCTCTTGAATTTTTTCCAATTTTTTAGAGGTACTTTCAGAACAAAAATGCCAGGCGAGCGGGCAGTAATTGAAATTATATTATATAAAAGTATGAAAAATTGTAAGTTTATTAAGTCTTGATAGAACAAGACTAAACCTCTTCAAGACATTCAACTGCTGACCTGCTTTTCTACAAAGATTACTGATATATTGATCAAAATTTAGTTGGTACTTGTCTACACCAAACGATTTCACTACATCCTCACGAATTATTTGAGTATTAGAAACCTATATAGTTAGATTTATGTCATAGGTCCTCTTCCCAACTCCAATGGCCTGAAATTATTCAGGGTTTGCCTGCATACAGTTTATACGGAACCAGTTAACAAGAGTAGAACTTCTTTTCTGTAAAACCTGAGTTAATCTATTAAAATCTGGCGAGCTAAATGATATTGTATTAGCATCGAAATGATTATATAAAGTTCCATGTTCTATAAAGTAAAAAATATCATTGATAAAAAAAAACATTAAAAAAATAACGGACCTAAAATTGAACCCTGGGGAACTCCTTTCTTATTTCTGACCAACTACTAACATTATTGTTTAGTTTAATTCGTTGCTTTCGATCTGACAAATAACTTTTTAAATATAGTACTGCTTCATCGAATAAGCCATATGCAGACAACTTAGATAGGAGGATTTTATGCGTTTAGCAGTCAAATGCCTTGGACAGATCCATCAAGACAGCCGCGACATATTCATTATTGTCCAAGGCTGCCCTCCAATCCTCCAACAGTCTCAACAAAACCGTCTCAAAGCCTTTTCCCTTCCTGAAAGCACATAGATATTTGTCAAAAATGTTTTCAAAATAAGCACTCAGTTGTTGTGATAAAATCTTTTCATAATTTTTTTGAGGTGACCGTAAGAATGTTTACTGGTCTATAATTGGTCTTATTATATAACCTATAAATATACATCTTTTGATTGGCCCAGATGCCTTTCCACTCGAGTCCATAAAACGACATATCACATGGGCTGCTGGTTTTTCCCATTCAATATTAGTTATTAAAAAAGGACTTCATATAAACTTACCATAACATGTGTCTTTCAGCATGAAACTTGCATGATTTGCTGTAAATACAATTCAGTGAGTGACACCAGCACGAAATTCACAAGATTTGGTGTTTCGTCATATACATGTAATTCAGACTTTGCTGTTGAATATAGTAATTAGCAGAACTCTTAAATGAACTAATGAATTCTTCCTTCTGGATTGATATCGTGCGACCAGGTAACGGACGTTGGGCGTGTCAGACAGAACATTTAGACTAGTCTACAGTAAATTGGGTAAAACAGCATAGATACGCTTTAACCCTTAAAACGCCAGCAAAAAATCATCCGAAAATTCCGTCTGCATATGTCGTCTGTTGCAATTATTCGCTAACATCATTAAACAAAGCTAAGTATAGAGACAAACAGTGTAGGCCAAGATCAGACTGCTCGTATCGGAGCAGTCTGATCTGAGTCTACGCTGTTTTTTGGAAAGGCTTCTAAACATTTCAGCAGACGACAAAAGCAGTCGAATCTTGTTGTGATTGGCGCTTTAAGGGTTAATCGTGCAAAACAACTGAACCGCAGAGGACAAAGTCGATCAGCTTTATACGGTTAGTATGCCCGGTACACGTTCGCAGAAAACTTAGACACATTGGTTATATACAATTGCTCACTGGTCAGGGCCTCCTAAAACCGATGTGGAATTTAGTCAAGATCAGCAAGGCAGACTGGTCTTTGTCAGATGGGTTGTTGCTGCTACATATATAAAGATATAGAGTCAGGCTGCACAGCGTAATGAAGATCTGATTGCATGTAGCGTGCTTTTATCTGTATTTTCCTTTTGTATTGTGTTTGCTAAACAGCCATGTCTCAAGAAACCATCTAAAACGCAAAAGTGCATACACTGGTACCGAGGTCGAAATGTTTTACACATGATATACGGATATAAACGGCATACATGATATATAGGTTTAGTGATTACACATTATTGAACTAACCCAACAAACAGGCTGGCATGAATGACGCCTTCAAAAACTGTAGTTATTATTCGGCTTTTGGGTCACTGTCTAGCCACGTCCACAACTGGTTCCAATCTCCGTTAGCTTTAAATGAGACGGGGACATCGCATACCACGTGGCGATACAGTGACCAAATAGCTGTATAATATCTGTAGAGTCAACCAGTGGTAGAGTGCTCGACTTGAGATAAAGGGGCCGTTGGTTTGAGTCTCTCTGGAGGCACCATATTGTTTCCTTGTGCAAGACACTATATACTCTATTTAGTACTGGTCCAACCTATGAAACGTCCGGACATGGCTGAAAAATTCTTGACTAGCATGGACAGATTCAGAGGGGGGGACAGGGGGTCTAGTCCCCCCCCCCCTGAAAGATCACTAAAGATAGGTTTTCTTAGCAATACTGGTCAGGATTCCCTGAAAACCTGCTAAGATACTAGGCCAGAATTCAATGGTAGGCCATCATCGGGACGCCAGCGAAACGCCATTTAGTGGCCTTTTAGTGGTATTTTGATCATCTCTCCTCTCATCAACTAAAAAAAAAACGTTGTAAAAGTTGGACCCCCTCTGACAAAAGTTTCTGGATCCGCGCATGACTCGGATAAAAAGTATCAACTCAAATAATCGAGGTCCACTGTTGCTCAGTGCCTATAGTGTGTTAGACCTGTGATTAAAGAATCGCTATTTTGAGAAGGTTCAATGAAAGCACTTCGAAATGTCCTAAGGAAGTCACTTTATTCTCTGCTAGGTACTGGTTCAACCTAGGTGGACAGGAAACGTCGCGTCATGGCTGCAAAACTGTTGGCAGCGTACAAACAAACAAAATGAACTCAAAATAATAAAAGAGACACTCATCTCTATTTTTTGTTGCAGTTGTGTGCGTCTACTGGTACAAAGGTGTCCCTTTAGTATGCTATATGAAAATAATCGCGTTAAAAATATTCTTCCAAATTCTATCTGTTTGACAAGAAAATGACTTATTGGCTCTGAATTCGAAAAAAATAGCATTAAAAACAACAACATATAATAGCCCCTCCCCCCCCCCCCCCCCCACACACACACACACTCAAATTCAGCATGCTAAGGGTCCAATAAATGGATCACAGGGGAAGGGTACACATATCTTTTATAAAACAATAAAACTTGTGTGATTGTAGATTTCATTGTCGAAGATTGATGTTGTGGTTGCATAGTTTAAGATGCACGTAGGTGTTTAAGATACATGTATGTACATATTTCAAACAAGGTATCTCGGCTGATCAGATTCATCTTCATCGAAACGCTTTTTTTCTACGATATGGCAACTATAAGACTACAGGTATATACTTTTGGTGTGGAGGGTTTCACAGATGGATGAATACGCGAACAATGCAACCTGACTAGTCGATTTCCAAATGTATTTGTCCAGGGGTTGAACTTAGCTAAGAACCACCCAACGTCTCTTATCTGGACGGACTATACAATAAACTTGGAATGGTCCATTGTATAAATCAAGGGGTCACAGGTTTCAATTTCTAAACAAAATTGCATTTTTTCCCATAAGATCATTTTTGTCTTAGCAAACAATGTAGACCCTGATAAAATGCCAAATTATGTGGCATTTAATCTGGATCTTCTCTGTCTGCAGTCGTAATTACAAATAAAGTATGCATTCATTCCTCTTTTAACAGAATGAAATCAGTTAGTCATCATGTAAAAATAATCAAGACTGTCCAAGACATAGTCCATAGCCAAGATTTTGTTGTTGTTGTTGCTTTTTTGTTTAGAGAAATTATATAATAAAACAATTGTTGACTATTGAGGCATTGGACATGATGTGATATCGACCTGAGAATACCAATATTGTCCGAGGCTCAATAATTGTATATTATCCATAGGATCATTTTTTTAAGAAAGGGGGTCACTTGTACCCGCTTAATGCTATCAGGAAAGGTACTAGTCCGAACAGAAAGATTTATCAGGCCCGTCAGTGGGCTCCGGAGCGCAGTCTTGGCTTTAAGAATTTTACAAGAAATTTTGTCCACGTCAGTGGCATTTTTTACTTGTAATTTATCAATTGAGCCGTGGCATGAGATTTCCAACAATTTGGCATGTGCGACCAGCAAAGGCTCAGACCAGCCTGCGCATACGCGCAGTCTGATCAGAGCCTATGCTAGTCGGTTGAGTAATCTATGATTGTTAAGCTACTGACTGAACATCATTTGGAGTTTCTAAGCTTAAAAGGAGGCTGCAGAGGCTCGTCTGAGTCTACACTTGTCAAAATGCCACATTGTTGGAAATCACATGCTACGGCTCAATTTATTTCCCAACTGTATGTTCCTCAGTTTCAGACAAAAAAGCGCCTTGTGGATTTATATTCTCCTTGGATTTACATTTACTATAGTTATTTTCCTCATAAAAAGACACTCCAGAACCTATATCATTAGCTACATAGAGTGAACAGATAGTAGTACTGCCTGGAGCAGTATCTTCCTGGAAATACATTAAAGCAGGTGTGCCCCAAGGCTCTATCTTAGGACCTCTTTTATTTCTTATCTATATTAACGATATTATTGTAGACATTTACTCAAGCATCAGGCTTTTTGCAGATGACACATCTCTCTACATTATTGTTGACAATCCTCAAAAGGCAGCAAATTTAATAAATGCAGACCTTGCGAAAATTCACTTATGGGCTTCTAGATGGCTTGTATCTTTTAATCCCTCCAAATCTATGACACTTTCACGCAAACAAAACAAACCTGTACACCCTCCTTTGAATATGGCTCAACTAAACATCAACGAAGTCACGTCGCATAAACACTTAGGACTTATTTTTCTGACGATGGCAGCTGGCATGAGCATATTGACCATGTCAAGGCCAAATCTTGGTTTAGATTAAACATCATGCGTAAGCTGAAGTTTCAGCTTGACAGAAAATCACTTGAAACAATATATACTTCATTTATAAGACCCCTTCTTGAATATTCCAATGTAGTCTATGACAACTGCAATCAATATGAATCAAATGACCTGGAAAAAATTCAAAACGAAGCTGCCCGCATTGTCACAGGAGCCACAAAACTAACATCACTACAATCTCTCAACATTGAAACTGGCTGGAAAAGTCTTTCTTCTAAACGACAAAAAATCAAAGCGTGTCCCCTTTTACAAAATGCAAAATGAAATGACCCCTGAATACCTCTCATCTCTTGCACCTCCGACTGTCGGTAGTACAACAAGATATAGATTACGCAATGAATCAGACCTTCAAACTATTTCTAATAAATCACAACAATACTATCACTCTTTTCTGCCCTCAGTTACACGAGCCTGGAACAGATTACCTGAAGAAACAAAAACATCGCCTTCAATCACCGCATTCAAACACAAACTTGAATGCCATAATCATAGGTTACAGTCAACTAAACAAAAAAGTTTGTACGAGGCGCGACAAACAGCGAAAAATGCGTGTTGCTATCACGCAATCATGCACCCAAAAATCATCACAACTAGAAAATTAGGTACTTGATTTGTGATAACATTCCTTGCCCAAATAGATTCCTTAAACCGAACGCTTAACTGAGTTTTTAAAACTGACCGAAAACATACCAATGTACATCTATCTACAGCAACCATGAACCCCATATCCCCCTATATTTTTAAATTATCATGTTACTCATTCTTCACTTCGTCGTATATATATGTTTAAAGGATATTTCTTGTTGTTACCTATTATACTCTCATTTTATAAGATAATTCAAAAATCGGAGGGCCACTTAGCTTCTCTCTCATACCGGTCAAGATAAGTTTGTTAAAAGCCTGTAACGAGCAAACCACCAACATACAGCCACTCTCCATAGTGCAACACACTGAAAAATGTATGAGTAAATACTGCCATACACTGAAAACACTAGGGTAAAAATTGAGCTGATACTATAAAAAACAATATCCAGCTGATAAGTTTTTAGAATTAATTTTTCGCAATTCCTTTTTTATCTTAAATTTTAGCAATATGTAGACGATTCATTTGAACACCAAAACAAATGTTTTGACTTATAGATAAGAAAATATTCACAGTTCTACGCTGAAAAAAGTGCCTATCCGGACCTATGTTATGTTATGTGACAGGGCCTCAAACCTTGATTTTAACCGGCACTATAAAAGCACTGTAAAACTCATAAGTCATATATGAGCCAGCGCATGAGATTATGGAACCTATCGCATTATCGAGCAACGAAAGCTCAGCCAAGCCTGTGCATCTCTACCAAAATGCTATGATATAGATAGTGACACAAGAGAATACGATGATACATGCACGGATCGAGACCCGCTTAGCCCTCACGCGTTTTTTTTGTATTTCTGTATTTCCCTAGGAAGTCAGAATATTGGATTTTTGGCATGAATCAAGTTAAGATTTTATGCTCTACAGGAATCGCATAACAAAGGCGCTGGTCAGACTGCGTGTACTCCCGTAGATACAAAAGTCCTCATAAAAAATGGTAAAATAGAAGGTTGTCGTTTAGACGAGGAGACATTAATTAATACGATTAACATGCCCGCGGGGTGCCGCTTAAGTCTTGTAAACTGGATTTGTTGGATAAATTAAGATGTCTCCATATTTTAAATCCCAGTATACTTATCGTTACCTTTATTTAAACTTCGGTCAGTGAATTAAAGATTCTGTGGGGACTGACTGATGTGGATTAGCATAGTTTATAAATGTTAAATAATTAATTTATTTTCGATATCCAAATCCGCAAGTATCGCAGTTACTGACCAAAAACACGTTTTGCATTGCGAAAATGGTTCATGCATTGTGTAATTTAGATAACTGATTATAATATAAATATATGAAAAATATTTCTGTAATTTGCAAAGCCAACAAAACAGAAACATTATCCTATGAGACATGTATGTTTATTGCTTCAAGACACTGCGCGGACGTCAAGCCCCGCTGGAAACCTGGGACTACCTAGGTACACTACGGCCTGTAATATGCACAGCAGGACACCTGTAGGCCTACTTAGACCAGGAATCATAAAACATAATAGCGATGCAGGGGAAATAACAAGAATGTCAAAAAAGAGGGTTCAAACAGGCAACTTTTCTGATTACGTCCCATTGCTGATTGAGGGATTTAGTTACAGTTGAGTTACCGGTATATTAAATTTGGATAAAAAATTCTTAATTATTTTCAGAAAAAGACTATTAAAATGTAATGATACACTAAGTATCGGATAGTCATTTTTTTATTTTAAGGTGTTAAAATAAGATGATGTATTTCTATCGCTGTAGATTGATTTGATGTAACAAACATTGCAGACCCTCCGTATGTATTTTACCAATATCCAGAATGAAAAGTTTTCAACTCGGGAATCTTTTATTTCATG
>CAXHUL010000568.1:0-213000 GCA_964019695.1 Loripinus fragilis
CCCCTGAAAGGGCTTTCGGCACAATTTTCACGCGCTTATTTGAGCCACTTGTAGCCGAAGGAATTTTGCGGCAAATGACTGAGAGGTGCTCCTGGGCACTGCTCATCACTTTGCAATAGGTTCCGGGGCTTTTCGCGAAGGTCGCGTTTTCTCAAACTTTGAGGGCATTAGTGGGTGGGGTGTGAAAACCTCCGAATGCATGGTTCTCAGCTCCTGCTGTGGGCAGCAAGCCAATTTTTTTTCCAAAATGTTGACCTATAAAAGAGCTTACTCGGGTGTGAAAATTATCATTGTGCGCGCGCGCCCCGGACCGCAATTATGATATTTCCTGTTTTCCCATAGGGCCCAAGGCAAATGGGGATAGCGGTTGTACGCGCTTTCTAAGGCTCTGATCGCTTTTAGATTTTGCACGCGGGTAGGGCCAACAGAGGCGCAGGTATTGCCATGCGCACCCGCCCGCAACAGTGTTTCGATACCGAGTTATCGGGGTGTGGAAGTCCGCCGCCCCGAAGCTTTACGCGCTTCCGTCTCGCGAACTACTATTTTCATCATGCCCACACGGGCATCAGTTTGTAGTACGGGAGGCCGTCTACAAATGGTGAAAAATTCAAAGCGTTCCGTCGGGAAATTAAAAAGTTATGAGCATTAGAAGATCTTCCCATTAGGCCCCATTAGGCCACAGTAGCCGAACCCGCCTAAAACTTGCGCGGGTCACTTTCACGGACGGGCTCGAAACTGGTGCCAGAAGTTAGCCCCCGACCAGTGCTTCATTGTGAGGCATTGCGTAAAATTTTCCGTCCCCCGAGTGCCGAGCAATAGCCCCTGAAAGGGCTTTCGGCACAATTTTCACGCGCTTATTTGAGCCACTTGTAGCCGAAGGAATTTTGCGCAAATGACTGAGAGGTGCTCCTGGGCACTGCTCATCACTTTGCAATAGGTTCCGGGGCTTTTCGCGAAGGTCGCGTTTTCTCAAACTTTGAGGGCATTAGTGGGTGGGGTGTGAAAACCTCCGAATGCATGGTTCTCAGCTCCTGCTGTGGGCAGCAAGCCAATTTTTTTTCCAAAATGTTGACCTATAAAAGAGCTTACTCGGGTGTGAAAATTATCATTGTGCGCGCGCGCCCCGGACCGCAATTATGATATTTCCTGTTTTCCCATAGGGCCCAAGGCAAATGGGGATAGCGGTTGTACGCGCTTTCTAAGGCTCTGATCGCTTTTAGATTTTGCACGCGGGTAGGGCCAACAGAGGCGCAGGTATTGCCATGCGCACCCGCCCGCAACAGTGTTTCGATACCGAGTTATCGGGGTGTGGAAGTCCGCCGCCCCGAAGCTTTACGCGCTTCCGTCTCGCGAACTACTATTTTCATCATGCCCACACGGGCATCAGTTTGTAGTACGGGAGGCCGTCTACAAATGGTGAAAAATTCAAAGCGTTCCGTCGGGAAATTAAAAAGTTATGAGCATTAGAAGATCTTCCCATTAGGCCCCATTAGGCCACAGTAGCCGAACCCGCCTAAAACTTGCGCGGGTCACTTTCACGGACGGGCTCGAAACTGGTGCCAGAAGTTAGCCCCCGACCAGTGCTTCATTGTGAGGCATTGCGTAAAATTTTCCGTCCCCCGAGTGCCGAGCAATAGCCCCTGAAAGGGCTTTCGGCACAATTTTCACGCGCTTATTTGAGCCACTTGTAGCCGAAGGAATTTTGCGCAAATGACTGAGAGGTGCTCCTGGGCACTGCTCATCACTTTGCAATAGGTTCCGGGGCTTTTCGCGAAGGTCGCGTTTTCTCAAACTTTGAGGGCATTAGTGGGTGGGGTGTGAAAACCTCCGAATGCATGGTTCTCAGCTCCTGCTGTGGGCAGCAAGCCAATTTTTTTTCCAAAATGTTGACCTATAAAAGAGCTTACTCGGGTGTGAAAATTATCATTGTGCGCGCGCGCCCGGACCGCAATTATGATATTTCCTGTTTTCCCATAGGGCCCAAGGCAAATGGGGATAGCGGTTGTACGCGCTTTCTAAGGCTCTGATCGCTTTTAGATTTTGCACGCGGGTAGGGCCAACAGAGGCGCAGGTATTGCCATGCGCACCCGCCCGCAACAGTGTTTCGATACCGAGTTATCGGGGTGTGGAAGTCCGCCGCCCCGAAGCTTTACGCGCTTCCGTCTCGCGAACTACTATTTTCATCATGCCCACACGGGCATCAGTTTGTAGTACGGGAGGCCGTCTACAAATGGTGAAAAATTCAAAGCGTTCCGTCGGGAAATTAAAAAGTTATGAGCATTAGAAGATCTTCCCATTAGGCCCCATTAGGCCACAGTAGCCGAACCCGCCTAAAACTTGCGCGGGTCACTTTCACGGACGGGCTCGAAACTGGTGCCAGAAGTTAGCCCCCGACCAGTGCTTCATTGTGAGGCATTGCGTAAAATTTTCCGTCCCCCGAGTGCCGAGCAATAGCCCCTGAAAGGGCTTTCGGCACAATTTTCACGCGCTTATTTGAGCCACTTGTAGCCGAAGGAATTTTGCGCAAATGACTGAGAGGTGCTCCTGGGCACTGCTCATCACTTTGCAATAGGTTCCGGGCTTTTCGCGAAGGTCGCGTTTTCTCAAACTTTGAGGGCATTAGTGGGTGGGGTGTGAAAACCTCCGAATGCATGGTTCTCAGCTCCTGCTGTGGGCAGCAAGCCAATTTTTTTTCCAAAATGTTGACCTATAAAAGAGCTTACTCGGGTGTGAAAATTATCATTGTGCGCGCGCGCCCCGGACCGCAATTATGATATTTCCTGTTTTCCCATAGGGCCCAAGGCAAATGGGGATAGCGGTTGTACGCGCTTTCTAAGGCTCTGATCGCTTTTAGATTTTGCACGCGGGTGGGCCAACAGAGGCGCAGGTATTGCCATGCGCACCCGCCCGCAACAGTGTTTCGATACCGAGTTATCGGGGTGTGGAAGTCCGCCGCCCCGAAGCTTTACGCGCTTCCGTCTCGCGAACTACTATTTTCATCATGCCCACACGGGCATCAGTTTGTAGTACGGGAGGCCGTCTACAAATGGTGAAAAATTCAAAGCGTTCCGTCGGGAAATTAAAAAGTTATGAGCATTAGAAGATCTTCCCATTAGGCCCCATTAGGCCACAGTAGCCGAACCCGCCTAAAACTTGCGCGGGTCACTTTCACGGACGGGCTCGAAACTGGTGCCAGAAGTTAGCCCCCGACCAGTGCTTCATTGTGAGGCATTGCGTAAAATTTTCCGTCCCCCGAGTGCCGAGCAATAGCCCCTGAAAGGGCTTTCGGCACAATTTTCACGCGCTTATTTGAGCCACTTGTAGCCGAAGGAATTTTGCGCAAATGACTGAGAGGTGCTCCTGGGCACTGCTCATCACTTTGCAATAGGTTCCGGGGCTTTTCGCGAAGGTCGCGTTTTCTCAAACTTTGAGGGCATTAGTGGGTGGGGTGTGAAAACCTCCGAATGCATGGTTCTCAGCTCCTGCTGTGGGCAGCAAGCCAATTTTTTTTCCAAAATGTTGACCTATAAAAGAGCTTACTCGGGTGTGAAAATTATCATTGTGCGCGCGCGCCCCGGACCGCAATTATGATATTTCCTGTTTTCCCATAGGGCCCAAGGCAAATGGGGATAGCGGTTGTACGCGCTTTCTAAGGCTCTGATCGCTTTTAGATTTTGCACGCGGGTAGGGCCAACAGAGGCGCAGGTATTGCCATGCGCACCCGCCCGCAACAGTGTTTCGATACCGAGTTATCGGGGTGTGGAAGTCCGCCGCCCCGAAGCTTTACGCGCTTCCGTCTCGCGAACTACTATTTTCATCATGCCCACACGGGCATCAGTTTGTAGTACGGGAGGCCGTCTACAAATGGTGAAAAATTCAAAGCGTTCCGTCGGGAAATTAAAAAGTTATGAGCATTAGAAGATCTTCCCATTAGGCCCCATTAGGCCACAGTAGCCGAACCCGCCTAAAAACTTGCGCGGGTCACTTTCACGGACGGGCTCGAAACTGGTGCCAGAAGTTAGCCCCCGACCAGTGCTTCATTGTGAGGCATTGCGTAAAATTTTCCGTCCCCCGAGTGCCGAGCAATAGCCCCTGAAAGGGCTTTCGGCACAATTTTCACGCGCTTATTTGAGCCACTTGTAGCCGAAGGAATTTTGCGCAAATGACTGAGAGGTGCTCCTGGGCACTGCTCATCACTTTGCAATAGGTTCCGGGGCTTTTCGCGAAGGTCGCGTTTTCTCAAACTTTGAGGGCATTAGTGGGTGGGGTGTGAAAACCTCCGAATGCATGGTTCTCAGCTCCTGCTGTGGGCAGCAAGCCAATTTTTTTTCCAAAATGTTGACCTATAAAAGAGCTTACTCGGGTGTGAAAATTATCATTGTGCGCGCGCGCCCCGGACCGCAATTATGATATTTCCTGTTTTCCCATAGGGCCCAAGGCAAATGGGGATAGCGGTTGTACGCGCTTTCTAAGGCTCTGATCGCTTTTAGATTTTGCACGCGGGTAGGGCCAACAGAGGCGCAGGTATTGCCATGCGCACCCGCCCGCAACAGTGTTTCGATACCGAGTTATCGGGGTGTGGAAGTCCGCCGCCCCGAAGCTTTACGCGCTTCCGTCTCGCGAACTACTATTTTCATCATGCCCACACGGGCATCAGTTTGTAGTACGGGAGGCCGTCTACAAATGGTGAAAAATTCAAAGCGTTCCGTCAGGAAATTAAAAAGTTATGAGCATTAGAAGATCTTCCCATTAGGCCCCATTAGGCCACAGTAGCCGAACCCGCCTAAAACTTGCGCGGGTCACTTTCACGGACGGGCTCGAAACTGGTGCCAGAAGTTAGCCCCCGACCAGTGCTTCATTGTGAGGCATTGCGTAAAATTTTCCGTCCCCCGAGTGCCGAGCAATAGCCCCTGAAAGGGCTTTCGGCACAATTTTCACGCGCTTATTTGAGCCACTTGTAGCCGAAGGAATTTTGCGCAAATGACTGAGAGGTGCTCCTGGGCACTGCTCATCACTTTGCAATAGGTTCCGGGGCTTTTCGCGAAGGTCGCGTTTTCTCAAACTTTGAGGGCATTAGTGGGTGGGGTGTGAAAACCTCCGAATGCATGGTTCTCAGCTCCTGCTGTGGGCAGCAAGCCAATTTTTTTTCCAAAATGTTGACCTATAAAAGAGCTTACTCGGGTGTGAAAATTATCATTGTGCGCGCGCGCCCCGGACCGCAATTATGATATTTCCTGTTTTCCCATAGGGCCCAAGGCAAATGGGGATAGCGGTTGTACGCGCTTTCTAAGGCTCTGATCGCTTTTAGATTTTGCACGCGGGTAGGGCCAACAGAGGCGCAGGTATTGCCATGCGCACCCGCCCGCAACAGTGTTTCGATACCGAGTTATCGGGGTGTGGAAGTCCGCCGCCCCGAAGCTTTACGCGCTTCCGTCTCGCGAACTACTATTTTCATCATGCCCACACGGGCATCAGTTTGTAGTACGGGAGGCCGTCTACAAATGGTGAAAAATTCAAAGCGTTCCGTCGGGAAATTAAAAAGTTATGAGCATTAGAAGATCTTCCCATTAGGCCCCATTAGGCCACAGTAGCCGAACCCGCCTAAAACTTGCGCGGGTCACTTTCACGGACGGGCTCGAAACTGGTGCCAGAAGTTAGCCCCCGACCAGTGCTTCATTGTGAGGCATTGCGTAAAATTTTCCGTCCCCCGAGTGCCGAGCAATAGCCCCTGAAAGGGCTTTCGGCACAATTTTCACGCGCTTATTTGAGCCACTTGTAGCCGAAGGAATTTTGCGCAAATGACTGAGAGGTGCTCCTGGGCACTGCTCATCACTTTGCAATAGGTTCCGGGGCTTTTCGCGAAGGTCGCGTTTTCTCAAACTTTGAGGGCATTAGTGGGTGGGGTGTGAAAACCTCCGAATGCATGGTTCTCAGCTCCTGCTGTGGGCAGCAAGCCAATTTTTTTTCCAAAATGTTGACCTATAAAAGAGCTTACTCGGGTGTGAAAATTATCATTGTGCGCGCGCGCCCCGGACCGCAATTATGATATTTCCTGTTTTCCCATAGGGCCCAAGGCAAATGGGGATAGCGGTTGTACGCGCTTTCTAAGGCTCTGATCGCTTTTAGATTTTGCACGCGGGTAGGGCCAACAGAGGCGCAGGTATTGCCATGCGCACCCGCCCGCAACAGTGTTTCGATACCGAGTTATCGGGGTGTGGAAGTCCGCCGCCCCGAAGCTTTACGCGCTTCCGTCTCGCGAACTACTATTTTCATCATGCCCACACGGGCATCAGTTTGTAGTACGGGAGGCCGTCTACAAATGGTGAAAAATTCAAAGCGTTCCGTCGGGAAATTAAAAAGTTATGAGCATTAGAAGATCTTCCCATTAGGCCCCATTAGGCCACAGTAGCCGAACCCGCCTAAAACTTGCGCGGGTCACTTTCACGGACGGGCTCGAAACTGGTGCCAGAAGTTAGCCCCCGACCAGTGCTTCATTGTGAGGCATTGCGTAAAATTTTCCGTCCCCCGAGTGCCGAGCAATAGCCCCTGAAAGGGCTTTCGGCACAATTTTCACGCGCTTATTTGAGCCACTTGTAGCCGAAGGAATTTTGCGCAAATGACTGAGAGGTGCTCCTGGGCACTGCTCATCACTTTGCAATAGGTTCCGGGGCTTTTCGCGAAGGTCGCGTTTTCTCAAACTTTGAGGGCATTAGTGGGTGGGGTGTGAAAACCTCCGAATGCATGGTTCTCAGCTCCTGCTGTGGGCAGCAAGCCAATTTTTTTTCCAAAATGTTGACCTATAAAAGAGCTTACTCGGGTGTGAAAATTATCATTGTGCGCGCGCGCCCCGGACCGCAATTATGATATTTCCTGTTTTCCCATAGGGCCCAAGGCAAATGGGGATAGCGGTTGTACGCGCTTTCTAAGGCTCTGATCGCTTTTAGATTTTGCACGCGGGTAGGGCCAACAGAGGCGCAGGTATTGCCATGCGCACCCGCCCGCAACAGTGTTTCGATACCGAGTTATCGGGGTGTGGAAGTCCGCCGCCCCGAAGCTTTACGCGCTTCCGTCTCGCGAACTACTATTTTCATCATGCCCACACGGGCATCAGTTTGTAGTACGGGAGGCCGTCTACAAATGGTGAAAAATTCAAAGCGTTCCGTCGGGAAATTAAAAAGTTATGAGCATTAGAAGATCTTCCCATTAGGCCCCATTAGGCCACAGTAGCCGAACCCGCCTAAAACTTGCGCGGGTCACTTTCACGGACGGGCTCGAAACTGGTGCCAGAAGTTAGCCCCCGACCAGTGCTTCATTGTGAGGCATTGCGTAAAATTTTCCGTCCCCCGAGTGCCGAGCAATAGCCCCTGAAAGGGCTTTCGGCACAATTTTCACGCGCTTATTTGAGCCACTTGTAGCCGAAGGAATTTTGCGCAAATGACTGAGAGGTGCTCCTGGGCACTGCTCATCACTTTGCAATAGGTTCCGGGGCTTTTCGCGAAGGTCGCGTTTTCTCAAACTTTGAGGGCATTAGTGGGTGGGGTGTGAAAACCTCCGAATGCATGGTTCTCAGCTCCTGCTGTGGGCAGCAAGCCAATTTTTTTTCCAAAATGTTGACCTATAAAAGAGCTTACTCGGGTGTGAAAATTATCATTGTGCGCGCGCGCCCCGGACCGCAATTATGATATTTCCTGTTTTCCCATAGGGCCCAAGGCAAATGGGGATAGCGGTTGTACGCGCTTTCTAAGGCTCTGATCGCTTTTAGATTTTGCACGCGGGTAGGGCCAACAGAGGCGCAGGTATTGCCATGCGCACCCGCCCGCAACAGTGTTTCGATACCGAGTTATCGGGGTGTGGAAGTCCGCCGCCCCGAAGCTTTACGCGCTTCCGTCTCGCGAACTACTATTTTCATCATGCCCACACGGGCATCAGTTTGTAGTACGGGAGGCCGTCTACAAATGGTGAAAAATTCAAAGCGTTCCGTCGGGAAATTAAAAAGTTATGAGCATTAGAAGATCTTCCCATTAGGCCCCATTAGGCCACAGTAGCCGAACCCGCCTAAAACTTGCGCGGGTCACTTTCACGGACGGGCTCGAAACTGGTGCCAGAAGTTAGCCCCCGACCAGTGCTTCATTGTGAGGCATTGCGTAAAATTTTCCGTCCCCCGAGTGCCGAGCAATAGCCCCTGAAAGGGCTTTCGGCACAATTTTCACGCGCTTATTTGAGCCACTTGTAGCCGAAGGAATTTTGCGCAAATGACTGAGAGGTGCTCCTGGGCACTGCTCATCACTTTGCAATAGGTTCCGGGGCTTTTCGCGAAGGTCGCGTTTTCTCAAACTTTGAGGGCATTAGTGGGTGGGGTGTGAAAACCTCCGAATGCATGGTTCTCAGCTCCTGCTGTGGGCAGCAAGCCAATTTTTTTTCCAAAATGTTGACCTATAAAAGAGCTTACTCGGGTGTGAAAATTATCATTGTGCGCGCGCGCCCCGGACCGCAATTATGATATTTCCTGTTTTCCCATAGGGCCCAAGGCAAATGGGGATAGCGGTTGTACGCGCTTTCTAAGGCTCTGATCGCTTTTAGATTTTGCACGCGGGTAGGGCCAACAGAGGCGCAGGTATTGCCATGCGCACCCGCCCGCAACAGTGTTTCGATACCGAGTTATCGGGGTGTGGAAGTCCGCCGCCCCGAAGCTTTACGCGCTTCCGTCTCGCGAACTACTATTTTCATCATGCCCACACGGGCATCAGTTTGTAGTACGGGAGGCCGTCTACAAATGGTGAAAAATTCAAAGCGTTCCGTCGGGAAATTAAAAAGTTATGAGCATTAGAAGATCTTCCCATTAGGCCCCATTAGGCCACAGTAGCCGAACCCGCCTAAAACTTGCGCGGGTCACTTTCACGGACGGGCTCGAAACTGGTGCCAGAAGTTAGCCCCCGACCAGTGCTTCATTGTGAGGCATTGCGTAAAATTTTCCGTCCCCCGAGTGCCGAGCAATAGCCCCTGAAAGGGCTTTCGGCACAATTTTCACGCGCTTATTTGAGCCACTTGTAGCCGAAGGAATTTTGCGCAAATGACTGAGAGGTGCTCCTGGGCACTGCTCATCACTTTGCAATAGGTTCCGGGGCTTTTCGCGAAGGTCGCGTTTTCTCAAACTTTGAGGGCATTAGTGGGTGGGGTGTGAAAACCTCCGAATGCATGGTTCTCAGCTCCTGCTGTGGGCAGCAAGCCAATTTTTTTTCCAAAATGTTGACCTATAAAAGAGCTTACTCGGGTGTGAAAATTATCATTGTGCGCGCGCGCCCCGGACCGCAATTATGATATTTCCTGTTTTCCCATAGGGCCCAAGGCAAATGGGGATAGCGGTTGTACGCGCTTTCTAAGGCTCTGATCGCTTTTAGATTTTGCACGCGGGTAGGGCCAACAGAGGCGCAGGTATTGCCATGCGCACCCGCCCGCAACAGTGTTTCGATACCGAGTTATCGGGGTGTGGAAGTCCGCCGCCCCGAAGCTTTACGCGCTTCCGTCTCGCGAACTACTATTTTCATCATGCCCACACGGGCATCAGTTTGTAGTACGGGAGGCCGTCTACAAATGGTGAAAAATTCAAAGCGTTCCGTCGGGAAATTAAAAAGTTATGAGCATTAGAAGATCTTCCCATTAGGCCCCATTAGGCCACAGTAGCCGAACCCGCCTAAAACTTGCGCGGGTCACTTTCACGGACGGGCTCGAAACTGGTGCCAGAAGTTAGCCCCCGACCAGTGCTTCATTGTGAGGCATTGCGTAAAATTTTCCGTCCCCCGAGTGCCGAGCAATAGCCCCTGAAAGGGCTTTCGGCACAATTTTCACGCGCTTATTTGAGCCACTTGTAGCCGAAGGAATTTTGCGCAAATGACTGAGAGGTGCTCCTGGGCACTGCTCATCACTTTGCAATAGGTTCCGGGGCTTTTCGCGAAGGTCGCGTTTTCTCAAACTTTGAGGGCATTAGTGGGTGGGGTGTGAAAACCTCCGAATGCATGGTTCTCAGCTCCTGCTGTGGGCAGCAAGCCAATTTTTTTTCCAAAATGTTGACCTATAAAAGAGCTTACTCGGGTGTGAAAATTATCATTGTGCGCGCGCGCCCCGGACCGCAATTATGATATTTCCTGTTTTCCCATAGGGCCCAAGGCAAATGGGGATAGCGGTTGTACGCGCTTTCTAAGGCTCTGATCGCTTTTAGATTTTGCACGCGGGTAGGGCCAACAGAGGCGCAGGTATTGCCATGCGCACCCGCCCGCAACAGTGTTTCGATACCGAGTTATCGGGGTGTGGAAGTCCGCCGCCCCGAAGCTTTACGCGCTTCCGTCTCGCGAACTACTATTTTCATCATGCCCACACGGGCATCAGTTTGTAGTACGGGAGGCCGTCTACAAATGGTGAAAAATTCAAAGCGTTCCGTCGGGAAATTAAAAAGTTATGAGCATTAGAAGATCTTCCCATTAGGCCCCATTAGGCCACAGTAGCCGAACCCGCCTAAAACTTGCGCGGGTCACTTTCACGGACGGGCTCGAAACTGGTGCCAGAAGTTAGCCCCCGACCAGTGCTTCATTGTGAGGCATTGCGTAAAATTTTCCGTCCCCCGAGTGCCGAGCAATAGCCCCTGAAAGGGCTTTCGGCACAATTTTCACGCGCTTATTTGAGCCACTTGTAGCCGAAGGAATTTTGCGCAAATGACTGAGAGGTGCTCCTGGGCACTGCTCATCACTTTGCAATAGGTTCCGGGGCTTTTCGCGAAGGTCGCGTTTTCTCAAACTTTGAGGGCATTAGTGGGTGGGGTGTGAAAACCTCCGAATGCATGGTTCTCAGCTCCTGCTGTGGGCAGCAAGCCAATTTTTTTTCCAAAATGTTGACCTATAAAAGAGCTTACTCGGGTGTGAAAATTATCATTGTGCGCGCGCGCCCCGGACCGCAATTATGATATTTCCTGTTTTCCCATAGGGCCCAAGGCAAATGGGGATAGCGGTTGTACGCGCTTTCTAAGGCTCTGATCGCTTTTAGATTTTGCACGCGGGTAGGGCCAACAGAGGCGCAGGTATTGCCATGCGCACCCGCCCGCAACAGTGTTTCGATACCGAGTTATCGGGGTGTGGAAGTCCGCCGCCCCGAAGCTTTACGCGCTTCCGTCTCGCGAACTACTATTTTCATCATGCCCACACGGGCATCAGTTTGTAGTACGGGAGGCCGTCTACAAATGGTGAAAAATTCAAAGCGTTCCGTCGGGAAATTAAAAAGTTATGAGCATTAGAAGATCTTCCCATTAGGCCCCATTAGGCCACAGTAGCCGAACCCGCCTAAAACTTGCGCGGGTCACTTTCACGGACGGGCTCGAAACTGGTGCCAGAAGTTAGCCCCCGACCAGTGCTTCATTGTGAGGCATTGCGTAAAATTTTCCGTCCCCCGAGTGCCGAGCAATAGCCCCTGAAAGGGCTTTCGGCACAATTTTCACGCGCTTATTTGAGCCACTTGTAGCCGAAGGAATTTTGCGCAAATGACTGAGAGGTGCTCCTGGGCACTGCTCATCACTTTGCAATAGGTTCCGGGGCTTTTCGCGAAGGTCGCGTTTTCTCAAACTTTGAGGGCATTAGTGGGTGGGGTGTGAAAACCTCCGAATGCATGGTTCTCAGCTCCTGCTGTGGGCAGCAAGCCAATTTTTTTTCCAAAATGTTGACCTATAAAAGAGCTTACTCGGGTGTGAAAATTATCATTGTGCGCGCGCGCCCCGGACCGCAATTATGATATTTCCTGTTTTCCCATAGGGCCCAAGGCAAATGGGGATAGCGGTTGTACGCGCTTTCTAAGGCTCTGATCGCTTTTAGATTTTGCACGCGGGTAGGGCCAACAGAGGCGCAGGTATTGCCATGCGCACCCGCCCGCAACAGTGTTTCGATACCGAGTTATCGGGGTGTGGAAGTCCGCCGCCCCGAAGCTTTACGCGCTTCCGTCTCGCGAACTACTATTTTCATCATGCCCACACGGGCATCAGTTTGTAGTACGGGAGGCCGTCTACAAATGGTGAAAAATTCAAAGCGTTCCGTCGGGAAATTAAAAAGTTATGAGCATTAGAAGATCTTCCCATTAGGCCCCATTAGGCCACAGTAGCCGAACCCGCCTAAAACTTGCGCGGGTCACTTTCACGGACGGGCTCGAAACTGGTGCCAGAAGTTAGCCCCCGACCAGTGCTTCATTGTGAGGCATTGCGTAAAATTTTCCGTCCCCCGAGTGCCGAGCAATAGCCCCTGAAAGGGCTTTCGGCACAATTTTCACGCGCTTATTTGAGCCACTTGTAGCCGAAGGAATTTTGCGCAAATGACTGAGAGGTGCTCCTGGGCACTGCTCATCACTTTGCAATAGGTTCCGGGGCTTTTCGCGAAGGTCGCGTTTTCTCAAACTTTGAGGGCATTAGTGGGTGGGGTGTGAAAACCTCCGAATGCATGGTTCTCAGCTCCTGCTGTGGGCAGCAAGCCAATTTTTTTTCCAAAATGTTGACCTATAAAAGAGCTTACTCGGGTGTGAAAATTATCATTGTGCGCGCGCGCCCCGGACCGCAATTATGATATTTCCTGTTTTCCCATAGGGCCCAAGGCAAATGGGGATAGCGGTTGTACGCGCTTTCTAAGGCTCTGATCGCTTTTAGATTTTGCACGCGGGTAGGGCCAACAGAGGCGCAGGTATTGCCATGCGCACCCGCCCGCAACAGTGTTTCGATACCGAGTTATCGGGGTGTGGAAGTCCGCCGCCCCGAAGCTTTACGCGCTTCCGTCTCGCGAACTACTATTTTCATCATGCCCACACGGGCATCAGTTTGTAGTACGGGAGGCCGTCTACAAATGGTGAAAAATTCAAAGCGTTCCGTCGGGAAATTAAAAAGTTATGAGCATTAGAAGATCTTCCCATTAGGCCCCATTAGGCCACAGTAGCCGAACCCGCCTAAAACTTGCGCGGGTCACTTTCACGGACGGGCTCGAAACTGGTGCCAGAAGTTAGCCCCCGACCAGTGCTTCATTGTGAGGCATTGCGTAAAATTTTCCGTCCCCCGAGTGCCGAGCAATAGCCCCTGAAAGGGCTTTCGGCACAATTTTCACGCGCTTATTTGAGCCACTTGTAGCCGAAGGAATTTTGCGCAAATGACTGAGAGGTGCTCCTGGGCACTGCTCATCACTTTGCAATAGGTTCCGGGGCTTTTCGCGAAGGTCGCGTTTTCTCAAACTTTGAGGGCATTAGTGGGTGGGGTGTGAAAACCTCCGAATGCATGGTTCTCAGCTCCTGCTGTGGGCAGCAAGCCAATTTTTTTTCCAAAATGTTGACCTATAAAAGAGCTTACTCGGGTGTGAAAATTATCATTGTGCGCGCGCGCCCCGGACCGCAATTATGATATTTCCTGTTTTCCCATAGGGCCCAAGGCAAATGGGGATAGCGGTTGTACGCGCTTTCTAAGGCTCTGATCGCTTTTAGATTTTGCACGCGGGTAGGGCCAACAGAGGCGCAGGTATTGCCATGCGCACCCGCCCGCAACAGTGTTTCGATACCGAGTTATCGGGGTGTGGAAGTCCGCCGCCCCGAAGCTTTACGCGCTTCCGTCTCGCGAACTACTATTTTCATCATGCCCACACGGGCATCAGTTTGTAGTACGGGAGGCCGTCTACAAATGGTGAAAAATTCAAAGCGTTCCGTCGGGAAATTAAAAAGTTATGAGCATTAGAAGATCTTCCCATTAGGCCCCATTAGGCCACAGTAGCCGAACCCGCCTAAAACTTGCGCGGGTCACTTTCACGGACGGGCTCGAAACTGGTGCCAGAAGTTAGCCCCCGACCAGTGCTTCATTGTGAGGCATTGCTCATCACTTTTCACGCGCTTATTTGAAAAATTCAAAGCGTTCCGTCGGGAAATTAAAAAGTTATGAGCATTAGGCCACAGTAGCCGACCCGGTAGTCATTCAAGACCCATCTGGCTGCCCTTCTTTGGACCTTTTCAATTTTGTTCATGTTGTCTTTGGTGTAAGGGCTCCAGACGACTGATGCATATTCAACCTGTGGACAGACAAGGGAGTTGTATGCCATAGTTTTGATGTCTTTATTTTGGTGGCTACATTTCTTTTGACAAAACCCAGTGTTTTGTTAGCGGTACTGGTAATGTTGTTTATGTGAGTGTTTCAGCTCAGGTCCTTGCTGATGGTAACACCCTGATACTTCGCTGCATCCACAGATTCTAGTTCCTGGTTATGCATGAAGTATTTGGACTTAACCGGGCTTTTTGAGCGGGTAATATGGATAACCTGGCATTTGCCTGGGTTAAACTCCATATCCCAGGTTCTCTCCCAATGCTGAAGAGACTCCAAGTCGGACTGAAGTACCTGACTATCCTGCATGTTGGTGACTGTCAGATATACAGCAGTATCATCAGCAAATAACCTGACCTGCTGAATGTTTTCAGGTAGGTCATTGATGTACAATAGAAAGAGGAGCGGGCCCAGCACTGAGCCCTGAGGTACACCAGAGGTCACTTTGACCTCCTCAGATGACTCCCCACCCAGTACAACAGTTTGAGTGCGACCTATCAGGAATGACTGGATCCAAGATACAAGATACAAGATACAAGAAACTTTATTTAAAGTCGGCATTCAATTATAACATATCAAAACATTAGCCATCAAGGCTATTTTACCGACAAACAAAGTGAAAGACTGTACAAGTATAAAAACATATAACAAATCACAGGAAAATTGGGTTAATATCACAGAATTTACATTGTTATAGCACAGATATTTATACATTAAGATCATATGTAAAATAAACTCTTATAAGGATAAAAAATTTAAAAAACTGATAACTTTCTATTTTTAAATTACATGTTATGAGCATACAGAGGGTCCTTTGTTTCGATCTATCTAGGGGGACGAAATTACGAAACTCGAAAAGGTGGGATAAACGGGGCTCAAAGAGACCCTGACCGCCATGATGGCTGGTTTCAAGGCTCTTTGACGAAAGACGAAAACCTAGATAGGGCGCAAAAAATAAGACCTCCAGATAAAAGTGTGCATTGGAAAGCCATTTTCTCCATTTTGATTCTCATCCAAAAAACATTTGCTGTAGGTACTCAAAAGAACCGTCTCAATGAGACGGTCCCCTTGAGCTCCCTCAACACATTCTTAATATTGGTGAGAAGAACATATGTTGTGGGTTCTCAAAAGAACCATCTAACTGAGACGGTCCCTCTGAGCACCCAAAAAACACATGCCTAATATTGGTGAGAAAAAACATTTCAATTTACGTTAAAGCAAAGCAAACTAGAAATAAAAGCAAAATAAAAGTTAAGCAAAGCAAAGCAAAGCAGGTAAAAAGCAAACTGGGGTAAAAAATTATATAAGCAAAAGCAAAAATAAAAAACAGATTAACTTTTGCACATTGAACATTTGCACGATGAGCCGCTCCATGTGTTGACCAGCCTCTTGAACTCCTTAAAATCTTCGACTTTGCGAAGATCATTCGGGAGGCTGTTCCACACACCAGCTGCCTCGTAGCAAAAAGAAGATTTACCGTACTTTGTGGTACGCACTCTTGGTACATCTACAAGGTTGTCATATCTGAAAGAGTAAATAGAATTTTTGTATGATAATAGGTCCTGCAAATAGACAGGTGACATTTTATGTAGAATCTTAAAAGTTCCGACAGCAATTAATCTAATTCTACTGATATGAAGTGTAGGCATGTTAACTCTTTCAAGTAGAGTTTCATAAGAGCTATCGAAATCATTGAAAACTAATCGAAGTGCCCTGTATTGGAGTTTTTCCATTTTAGCAGAGCTAGTTTTTGAGCAAAAGTGCCACACAAGTGGACAAAAATTAAAACTTGATTTTATAAACGATTTGTAAATTAAAATTTTTGTTTCAGTCGTCAAGAATTTGCTAAGACGTAATAAAACATTAATTTGTCTTGCAGCCTTTTTACAGATGTTTGAGACATGAAGGTCAAAGTTTAACAGAAAGTCAATGGTTACACCTAGGAGTTTTACGGAGTCCTCACATTTGATCTCTGTACCGTTCAGAAGGAGACTTTTGCAATTCTCAAATCCAGACTTTCCAAGCATAATTGCCTGAAATTTGTCTGGATTTGCTTGCATTTTGTTATCTCTGAACCAATCAATGCATATGGCGCTCTCATCAACTAAAACCTCTTTCAAAATATCTAGGTTTTTATGACTGTATGAGACAGTATTGTCATCCGCATAATTGTAAATTGATGCTTTTTTCTTAAAATAAAATATATCATTCATAAAAATATTAAACAAAAGGGGTCCAAGGATAGATCCTTGGGGTACCCCCTTTATAATATTTAGCCAGCTGCTACAAAATTGCCCTACTTTGACCCTCTGCTTTCTGTTTGAAAGGTAACTGTTTAAGAAGTCACATGCATTAGCAGAGAGGCCATACGCACTAAGTTTGGCAAGTATAAGGTCATGCGGAAGGCAGTCGAAAGCCTTAGATAAGTCCATCAGCACTGCACCGACATACTGTTGCTTATCCAAGTCTTTCTTCCAGTCCTCCGCAAGCCTTAGAAGAGTTGTTGCACATCCAAATCCTTTCCTAAAGGCAGCTAGATAGTTGTGAAAAATATTATTAAAATGTTCAGTTAATTGTATGAACATAATGTCCTCAAAAATTAATGATTGGATCCAATTTACAGTGTTTCCTTTTACACCAAAACAAGAAAGTTTATATAAAAGTTTTAGATGATTTACTTTGTCGAAGGCTTTGCTAAAATCAAAAAGTATTAAATCGGTTTGCTTTTCCAAAGATAGCTGCCTTCATAAGTCTTCTACTAGTTGAATCAATTGGGTCTCGCATGAGCGTTTTTCGCGAAACCCATGTTGAAGTTCTTAGAGGATGTTATGCTTGTTTAGGTGTGTTGAAAGGTTCGAAGCAATTATGTGCTCCATAACTTTACATAAAATACATGTTAAAGAAATGGGCCTATAGTTAGAAGGTTCTGTTTTGTCGCCTTTTTTGAATAAGGGACAAACTTGTGCCTTTTTCCAATCAGAAGGGAGTTGTCCGGTTTGCAGTGTTTTCTCAAAATGGGGAAGTTTTATGGGGACGTTTTACCAATCTTGTTTTCGTGTGTTGGGGACGTTTTGACCAATTCGGGGGCGTTTGACTAGGGACGTTTTGACTTACACCCCAGCAAAGATATACCCGTCTTATAAATACAATGTATTTCCGTAGCTTTATTATTGACCAATCATGAAGCACCTTACAACTTAAAAATATTGTGCTGAGCTTCCACCCACCTTTTGAGCCAATCACTGCCCTTTTTACAACTACAGGCCTGTGAACATATGATGGGGCAGACTTGATTTAGCTGTTCTCTTTACTCCTTCCACTCCGAACAGGCAGAACAGAAATCAAGTGCGCTGGAACATCTGTGCTGGCTTACGCCGGAGTACTCCGTCTTTCGAGGTGGTGCAGACAGAACAGTCACGTGACCTGCTCCAAAAAAGATGGCGGATCATTGCCTGCATGTGCGGAAATATTTTGTATCGCTTGATTTATTCCGGAGTACTCCAAAGTGCCCAGTTTTACTTGTTTATGTGGCTGTTCTGGCGTACGCCGAGTACTCTAAAAATTGCTAAATCAAGTCCGCCCATGGATTTGTAGTCTGGTACCCGGCGTCTCTTTGTGTACGAAAAGTAGACGTCTGGCACAACCGTAAAATGGTCGCCTACACTGATCGAAAACAAAATGGCTGCTCGCTGTACAAAGCATATGGAGCTCTGACAAAATCCGTGATTGCGACTGACAGAGGCCCGGCAAAATGTAGGTATTCAGCTGATATTTCACCCAACTCATACAGATTTAGAAAATATTCATCTGGATATTTGCCGTGAGTAGATTTATTCTAAATTTCTGAGAAAAAACTTGGTTTATACCCGTTGTCAAGCAAGGCTGTGGGAAAGCCAAATAGCGATTGACAGTGACCCGGCAAAATGTAGGCATTAAGCCGATATTTCAACCAACTCATGCAGATTTATAAAATATCTATCTTGATATTTTGCCGTGAGTATTTATTCTATTTTTGCGAGAATACTTGGTTACTCGCTGTCGAAAAAGTTGTTGTAGAAAGGTAATTGAAGGTCAGACAAAATCACCATTAGACTCTTACAAGTTACAGCAGCCCGGCATTCTACCGGCACTAAGCTTATATTTCGACCAACTGATACAGATTTCGAAAATATACATCTTGATATTTTTCCATGTATGATCATGTATATTCCAAACGGTAACAAGACGTTTCGCCCCCAAGACGTTTCCCCCCTAGTCATTTCCCCCCTAGTCGTTTCGCCTCTATTTTCAACCCTAGTCGTTTCGCCCCCTATACCCTAGTCGTTTCGCCCCCAATACCATTTCCTCCCTAGTCTTTTCGCCCCCATTTTTTAAAATTATTTATTTGTCATATATAGCTAGGTGGATGGATGGATGGATGGATGGATGGATGGATGGACGGACGGACGGACGGAGCGATAGGCAGACTAGATGAATGGGCGGGGTCGGTCTGATTACCGCATGCTACCCCAGGATGTGCACGTTACCTTTATAGATATGTTTAGTAGAAATTAAACATAAATTTGCATGGTAAATTAATTTTGAAATAATAAAAATACAAATCTTCAACTGTTTTGGGGTTATTGATAGGATCACTGGTCAATGGTGACAGGCGAAACTATTAGATGTAGATATACATAACCATATACAGTCGCGTGTTATAGTGGATACGTAATCCACTCGCCTTGTACCCAGCGGTCCTGAGTTCGATCCCCGGCCCCTACAGTCTGTCGTACGAGGCTCTAAGACTAGGCCTCGTCTCCATATGACCTACTGAGCTGTTGGTGGGACGTTTAACACAAACTCACTAACGTAGGCATTTTCTTTGTCTTTCCCGAGGTTTGCAGTTTGTCAGCCTGGCGAACATTGCAGACGGCAGCAGACACAAACCAGGTGTTGCGTCATGCAGCGTCTGGTCGGACTATAAAGTTCAGAGATGTGCCTATTTTGTAAAATTGATAAACTAATGTTTGCAGACAGTGAGAACCAAGGTCGAAAAAAGGTATTTCATGAAGATATAATATTTGGGGAAATGCAAAGAATACGGACCCCGATCCGACGGCGCCTTGTATATAGAAGGTAATATTTAATTGAAAAAGTTCGAGATCTTTCAATTTTAAAACACTGTAAGAAGTCCAGTATCATGATTTTGGATTTTAATTTTGCATCGGCGAGCAGCGAATGCTCAGACGAGTCAGTGCATCTGCAAAGTCTGGCCAGAGCCTTCGCTGTTCGTATACACAAAACATGGTAGCAGATGAAGACTCAGACCAAATATGGCCAACACAAACAATATAATCAAAATGGTAACCATCAAAATTGTAGACGAGCCATTAAGATAATTCACTTAACTCATAATTGATAATTGGGTTATCAAAGCGTGTGAACGATTATCAATTATCGATTATTGATAGATACAGTGTTTATTGAATGTCGCGTGCCTGCGACATTCCAGCGATGAGCGTGTCCGACAAAACAAACAAATCTATGGAGATCATTTTTGTCTTTACAAACAGTGTAGACCCTGATGAAATGTCACATTATGCGGCATTTTATGTGGGTCTTCACTGTCCGCGTTAAGGAGTCAATATTGTAAAATTAAATGTGCCAGTTTATAAAAAATGTGAATAGTACGCTCAGACGAGCCCGCGCAGTCGCGTCAGAGCAGGTGCTCGCATACATACAGTAAGGACGTAGATGATAATTCAGGCAAAAATTAACACTTCTAGACCCAGTAGATATATAGCCACATTACGTTTTCTTATGAGCATTTTGATAGCATTCCACAATCGGGGTGCAGTACACGGCTAAACAGCCATAGCCACTGGATTATCCATTTGCGACATAGAAATTTTACAGTTCAGATATATGAAGAGTAAGATTATCAAGCGTGAAGACGCATCTATCTAGTGGGGTAATATGCTTAGGTTTTGATTTCAAAATTATTTTAATTAATCATGTAAACATAATTATTAACGCCAATGCAAAAATGGATTAATCAATTTATTTATTTATTTATTTATTTATTTATTTATTTATTTATTTATACAATATTTAAAGAGGTGTACACTTTTAGCTGAAATAGCCATTCTACCAAGTGGCCCTCTATAACAAAACTATATACATCAAAACATTATTTACAAATTGCACATGTTTTAAAAGGGTGCATGGATGCATTAAACAGTTCAAATACATCTTTAAAGCTTGAAATAGCACATTCATTGAAAATTATCTGATTTATAATAATTACGAGTCAATCACAACAATCACCGAACTCATGTCACAAATATCGAATTTAATACCGTCCGATCGGCGGAGGCTCAATCGTGTCTGAGCCTTCGCCCAGAACAACAAAGGCCCCGCTGATCACTCAAAAGTGCAAATAGCAGAAGGCAAGGCCCAGACCGAAAAACTAGTCTGTCGAGTAGCTTTTCAGTAGCATATCTGCACTCAAATTTCCGCAGAAACTCATCACCTATTACTGTAATCTGCATGGATTATTTTGTCAACAGATAACTGTTACTGATGCGCGGTATAAACAAAGTGTCCTGCGTAAACAGTTATGTTTGAAATTGTGCTTTCAAAGACGTTTAATAAGTTAACGTCAATGCAAAAATGTATAAACGTTTTGGTCTCGTCCAACCCAACCCATCGAGACGGTTCTTTTGCACTCAAAACACATATCTAAATTTATGGGTAAGAATATCATTACAGTTTTATTCTCCAGCCTAAAGTTTCCTTCTCTGGGCCTATTATGTATTCAACGATTTAAGCTTTCTTTAATTTATAATCATAAAAGTAAGTAATGGTGCAAAGGCATTATAGACTAAGATCTGGGTAGCATGTAAAGAAAAAAGAGCCTACATGCGAGAAAACATGATGTTGTTGGATGCGAAAACTAAGGTGTAAAACAGCCTCGCATCGGCGCAGTATGTACAGCGCCTTCGTTATACGCTCTAGCTCAACGAGCGAGACGCGATATTTCACTATTTTAATTAGCCCCTGTAGCTGAGCATGCTGGTTTGAAACACCACTAAGTCTGTGCTGTGTAAAAGATTCATATTGTTCATTAAAAGTAATAACTTTGCTAAGACCGAGTCTATTTCTAAAAAAAAAATAAACAGAATATGCTAAATTTTCCTTTCTATCTTTCACATGTTTAATTTGCATAATTTTATTCAGTTTCTCTCCGCAAATATTCTACAGGATTTATAATCGCGCACTGAAATTCAAACTCGATTTTATCTCGCTCCAATTGGAACCTTGTGTCGTGTCTAATCTGGGTCTAAACTGTTTGCATACGGCAAAAACTCGCCACGTATTTTAAAGGCGTGCAAGTTCATGTTTTGGTACTTGAGTACAGATTACTCTTGAAACGTGCATGCACAGCAAACTAGTTGGACTACTAAATGTCTATATATCATCCCCATCTACGTCCCTACTTTAGGTATATTAGTAGCAATGGCTCTGGGCCGTATGCAAACAGTTTAGACCCAGATTAGACACGACAGAACTTCTTATATATACTAGGGGCGAATCGACTATGGGAAGCGAAACGACTAGTGGGGCAAAACGACTAATGGGGGCGAAACGACCAGGGGGGAAACGACCAGGGGGGAAACGTCTTGGGGGCGAAACGACTAGGGGAGGAAATGGTTTGGGGGCGAAACGTCCCGGATTCTTCCAAACAAACAACAAACAAACCTAGAGAACATGTAGATGGGCAATTTGGCGGTCAGTCTTAATACCCCAGGACACCCCAAGACGTCCAAATATGCATTATTAACATGCTCTTTTGGTAAAACTATGTAAGTTTATACAAAAAAAAAAAATATTATTGACCCCAAATATTATATAAATTATCATTTATATGATATCATTAAAGTCTGAATCGAGCAGCATAAGTGGTATGTATACTGCTGAAAAGACACCCCAGGCCCGATCCCAGGACTCTCTTAAATTTGCTTCCAGATATCTAGATGATGATTCAAACTTTAAGATAGAAGCAATTAATCATCAAACATTTGATCAAACAAGCAAATAATTATATAATATGGAGTTCTTTGGGGTACTGAAGTGTCTATAGGTATATAGTGAGGTGTCCTTATGGAACCATCTGGGCTATCCTTGCTGGGACAGTCATACTCAATTTTTTGAATGGTAGATTGCATGATGTATTTAATAAACATAAATCTAAAATTGATCAAAGTATACTTAAATATACAAATAAAGTTATATTGAGTTATCTTTTAGGTATCCTGCTTGTCCTATGGTATGTTGAGATATCCTGGGGTAATCTCTTGGCTTTTCATACTCAGACAAAACATACTCAATATTTTTTAATGGTAATAATTTATTTTATGACACATTCAATGAAAATAAAACCTAATTTGATTTAAAAACATAATAAAAATGATCAAATAAAGGTATCTTTGAGTGTATTTATGTGTCCTGGGGTGTCCTGGGGTAATAAGACTGACCCGGCAATTTGGGGTCAGAGAAAATTCCAATAATGCACTAACAGGAACCTGGCATTTTATCGGCACTAAGCTGATAGTTCAACCAAATGATACAGGTTTTAAAAAAATGCCGTGAAAATTTAATTTAATCTAAATTTATGAGCAAACCTGGGGGGGGAGGGGGGTTCTGGCAAAAATCCCCTATTAGCCAGCCTTTAACCCCACTAAGCCATTAGTTCACTGTAGGTTGATTTAGAAAATAGGCACTGTCTCCGAGTCCGGTACCGGACCCCTAGACTACGGGGCTACGGGTCCAGTACCGGACCCCGAGCCACGCCTATGAGGACTGTCTCTGGGTCCGGTAGTTTGTGAAACAACTACTCGAAAAGTCTAGGGATACGGGGATGCGTGTCCGTACCTGCACGTATATGTAGTAACAGTTATTTTTCCAGCAAAAACTCGTGTTGAAGTTTCACTTCGCTTCGTCCGCCATATTTACTGTCACACTATTCAAACAAGAATAAGCTTATACCTGTACAAAAGGTATAAGGTTTTTAAGGGACAAGAGTGAAAAAAACATAACTAGATATAATTTGTCTTACTTATTCCTTTTATTTTTATTTTTCTTATCCTTATTTTTTCAATAAGGTCATGAATGAAGGTAATTAATGTCTGGGGGAACTTACTATCGCATCAGTGAATTGACGCAGGGTTTTGATGTTCTTTAACTGATGTTTGTCTCAATGTTCTTATTAATCTGTCTACTTGATTATTAACCTAAAGGTTAATACCAATTTGCACTTTCATTGAAGTAAGCAAACGGTGATTGCAGGTGCATTGTTTAATTGCTTTCATACCGGCTAATTGGTCACATATCTGTCTGTCTGTCCGCCCGTCCATCCACCACCAGCACCAGTGAAACGCATGGACCGATGGTGGTCCGAAGTTATTCAAAATAAAATGTGAGCTGATTTTGGCCCGATATAACATGCTAGAACGGGAAGTTATTCACAGCCGTGAGCACCCATAAGCACACAAAATCAGACCACTGTCGAACACCAGCCAAACGCATAGGCCGATGGTGGCTCGGTAATCATGGTAATCAGGATGTTATTCACAACAAAACAGCTATATACGACTATTTAGCTCTACAAAATGTGGTGCTCAGAAATTTATGATAGGGATCTAACATCAGTTGGGCGTATTCATGCGCAGATCCAGAGGAACCCCCACTCTCCCTGAAAAATCATAAGAAATATAGGGTTTCTTAGCAATACTGATCAGGATCCCCTGAAAAATTAAAAAGCTACTAAGCCAGCAATGTTGGGTCAGCATTAGCACGCAAGCGAATCACCATTTATGTTCTGCTAGATTATTCCAGTCCAGTCTGTCTTTGTAGCAAACAGTGTGGATCCGGATTAAACTGCTCTCATAAGAGCAGTCTGATCCAGGTCCACAATGTTTGTCTGTACGGAGAAATTAGCCATTGACGGAAGCATAAGTTGCATTTTCCTAACATAACGACCCATATGTCGTCTACTAGTTCGTAATTGAAAGACGTCTTTGAAGCAATCAAAATTGACACAGATCTCATAGGAGCGGTCAGATCCTGGTCCCAAATGTTTGTCTGTACGGGAGTATTGGCCATTGACGTAAGCATAAGTTGCATTTCCCTGACATAATAACCCATAAGCCGTGTAGTAGCAAACAGTGTGGACCCGTATCAAACTACCATCCTAGGAGCAGCCTGAACCGGATTCGCAACGTTTCAAGGTCTGTCCGTAAGACGTCTTTGTAGAAACAGTTTGGACCCAAACTGACTGTTCTCCTAAGGGTCCAAGGCGAAATTAGCCGTTGGTGTAAGCATTTACATGTAGCAGATAACTCCAGCAGACGTAAATTTTAGATGAATTTCCACGATTGAGTCATTCAACCTATGTAGATCCATTTGTAACGTCTCTGTAGCAAATAGAGTGGACCGAGATCAGACTGTTATCGTAGGAGCAGTCTGATCTTGTTCATCACTGTTTGTCATTATTTTAGATGCATTTCCGCGATCGAGTCTTCAACCTAAGGATATCCATTTGTAACGTCTCTCAAGCAGACAGTGTGGATCCAGATCAGACTGTTATCGTATGGGCAGTCTGATCTTGTTCAACACTGTTTGTCTTTATGCTCAAAAGTCATTTCTTTTTTGGACCATATCAGTTGTTTAAAAAAAGACAAAAAAAACAAAAACAAAAAACTCGGCGTCTTCTTATAAAGCTATGTCCAAATGTTAAAAGATACCAGTAAGATCCACTGCCGTTGTCCCAGTAGTGAGTCTCTTTGAAAGCTATAGTTGAAAAATGAATCTACACTACAGACTATGTAAGCATATTTGACACTGCTCACTCATCTCACTAATCAGCTGGCAACGAGTAGTTTAATTGGATCCTTTAATTGAAGATGAGAAGATAATTGATTTGTTACTTTACCGTTATTTTTTATACCTTTTGTATAAGCTTAATTGTTTGAATAGTGTGATGCATGACACTAAATACAGATTGGTTTCCCTTTGAGGATCAAAGATGGTAGATGGCGCTCGAAGATGTCGCACGCGAATTTCAAAGGGGGATTTTGTAACTTTAAAAAATGGATAAAAAGGAGGGTTCTACCAATTTTATGCCAGATGACCTTTTAGAAATCATCTGCATTCTTGAGAGAGGGGAAAAGCACAATCCGTATAAAATTATACGCAAGAGGAATTATTTTTCACTCATTACCAAATTTCCCGCCAAGAATGGAGAATCGACGCCATTGAAGAACTGCGCTTCCGCTCGAGGAACAGCAACTCATCAGGATAAGAGAGAATTTTCTTCCGACAACAAGCTACCAAATAAAAGGCGAAAGCGTAGAAGAAACAAATCTTCACATGCTTCTAGATCTGCAAGTCAACATATGGATAAGAAACTTAAAGATTCTTCCGATGTTCGGTTAGCACAACAGAAGCCAAAGAAGAAATCTTCAGCTCGAGGGTCAAGTCAACATACGGATAAGAGTGAACATTCTTCCGATGTACAGCTAGCACAACCAAAGCCAAAGAAGAAATCCCCAGCTCAAGTGGCAAGGGATCGTGCCAGGCGAAGAGAGTTCTGGAAGCGTATGCGATTTCCCAGACAGCTAAGAGCTGAGAACCTCGCCTTGCACTACCGACTATTAGCAGAAGCACAGACGGAAGCCAGTCCACAGTCCCCCGTGGCCAGTCAGTCAGAGTCGGCGAACTCCAGCTACTTGGATCGTACATCTGATGGTTCTAAGTCATACCAGCTGCAAGAAACAGAGAGGGTAGCCAGTCCACAATTTTCTGTGGTCAGCCAGTCAGAGACAGAGAACTCCGCCTGCTTGGATCGTACATCTGATGTTTCTCAGTCTTCCAGATATTTAACCATTGACAGTGGCGTTGTCAACACACTTTTCACAGCCCAAGTTCAATCAGATTTATATAAACTGTCTGCAGAGGCTGCAGTTGAGCATTATAGTATTTCAGTGGATAAATGTGACAATTTGGAAATTGTGTGTACACGCTGTTTGTAAAAAAGGAAGTTTGACATCGTTACGCCGCTGTACAGGCTGTAAAAGCTCCAGCTACTGTAGCAAAGACTGCCAGAGATCAGATTGGCCCTTGCATAAGCAGCTGTGCAAATCAATCCAATCTCAAAACCTGCAAAATTAACTGTAATAGCTCAAATTGTACATAGAACTTCAGGTGAAGGTGTTTGAGACTTTTGAAACTAACTGAAAAAGCTCATTCTTGTACATAGAACTTCTTGTGGTGTTGGAAGACTTATTCAATTGATTACTCACTGTGTAATATTGTACACTGGTGTTGGTGACATTTAGTGTTTAGAACATTTTATCCATTGTCCCCCTTTTACCGGTTTATCCGGGTGGTCCGACAAATCAACGGACGAACTCTAAGAAACAAAGAAAGAAAGATGGCGGACGAAGCAAAGTGAAACTTCAACATGAGTTTTTGTTGGTAATATAACTGTTACTTCATATACATGCAGGTACGGACCCGTATCCCTAGACTTGTCAGTAGTTGTTTTACAACCTACCGGACCCCGAGACAGTCCTCATAGGCGTGGCTTGGAGTCCGGTACCGGACCCCTAGAATCAGTGTCTAGGGGTCCGGTACCGGCCCGTAGCCCCGTAGTCTAGGGGTCCGGTACCGGACTCAGAGACAGTGCCTAGAAAATAACCACCTTGATAAAATATTGTGAATAATTTAAATTTCTGAGAGAAAACTTAGTCAGGACTGGGCTTCACAATAAAAATATCTACAATATCCTATCAATAGACATTATGAAACCTAGCTACAATGAGTCGGTTGGCACCGATGATACCCCTGCTTAGAGCAGATAATACGGTTTTGACAGGGGGACTAGGTGCCTTGTAATTAAAAATGAATAGTTGCTGTATGCAGGGCTGCGGAAATAACATGCCTGACTTGTCCGACCTGGTCCCATTTCATCCAGGACAAGTTGAAAATTTCTATTTACTTGTCCGTGGACAAGTACAAATGTATTACGTAAGTTAATACAATTCTGTATTTCATATTTTGATTAATTATTACGAGCTCACATCTTGCATTGAAAACAGTGTGGATCCTGATCAGCTGGCCACTTCAGAAGACAGCTGATCAGGATCCATACTGTTTGCAAGAGTTGATATATATCTGGTTTCATACTGTTTTTGAAAGAATAAATTGTTTAAGCACAGTACGCTATAAGCTAATTTGTTCTTTTGGACAAGTAAAATTTTCTATGGACAACTTCATTTTGGTTATTTACTTGTCCTTGAACAAGTAGAAAATTTTACTATTTCCACAAGCCCTGCTGTATGTATCTATTTGTGAAATAAGTAGTCTAAACCAATAATCATATCAAATTTTCTGAAAATTGATAGAGTTCAGAAGTTGAGAAGCTGCTTCTTGCCAATATTTAGGTAATACCTACTTAGGCCAACCTTTAAAATATTTTTGTTTCCCCTTACCCGACCCTGTTTTACAAGTATGGGTCGGTTGGTCGGAAACTTATCTTTTTTAACTAAATATCTCAAATTGGATAACCATTAAACTTAATTGTATACAGTAAAACCTGTCTTAAGAGGCCACTCAAAAAAAAAGACAGCGAAAAATGCAGGTCAAAGTATTGCAAAATGTGTATATCTTTGTGTGGCCGTTTTAGGCAACATATTAAAGCGTACTTGAAAAGCTTTAATCCTTTGTATACTAATGTATTCTTACAGGGATAGTCCATTGTAAATACATGTATCCAAGGTTGGGTGGTCGAAACCACCCCTGGTTTTAACCGGTTAAAACTGCCCCGGTCAATATGCCAAAAAGTGGTCAATACTGGTCAATACGAATCTGAGTGGTTGATTGAAATTTTTTAAATGGTTGTTTTGGTGGTGGATTGAGATATTAGGTCAGGTTTTATGTTCTATTTATTGAAAAAAGAAAAAAATACTGTTTCGTCCCTGCCAAGGGCACTTTTTACCTTAGCACTGACTTCTGCATAACAGTCCAGGCACCTAATACTAGTCTTTTTGAATCATCAAGTGCAGAATAGAATAACCATACAGCATAACAGGGTCTTTTATCATCATTTGAAGACAATAACTATTATGAATTTATGACACTGGTTAAATCATTAGCACAGAATGACCACACTTTCGCACCTCTATAGTACCACAGATGCCAGTTAATTAGCCAATGCATTTTAAGCTCAGTGATTGGATAGGTCTTATAAACTGGACACACCTTCTTTAGTCTGAGAGACATGTACAGTATTTTGACAGTTTTGTTTGTTTTAACTCCTTGATATATTGCTCAACATTTAGTATTTTCTTTACAATTTTCACACCTTTGTCTTTTCAGGTGAGAAGCCAATTCAATTTGCATTTTTATTTTTCACTAATAGAGCAAAGATTAATTCGTACATGATGACCCCTTTGATGATCAATTTGAAGTATTGATTGATTTTTTGTACTTTCTTTCATTTAATAGTCACTGATAAAAAAAAATATATGACTATGAAAAAGCTAGTTTTAAAATTTATTTAATTTCATTGCTTGCATTTGCTTTACTTTTTTATTAATGAATAATGGAAAATAAGTTCAAGTCTTAAGTCTGAATTGAAAGTTGTGGTAATGATTCAGTTTGATTGAGACTGAAGATCTAAAACTATTGACATTCATTTTTGTTTTACAGTCTATTTAATTATCAATACATTTTTTAAAGTAGTAGCAACTCATGAAACACATTTTCAATTAAGCCTGTAGTATCTTATATTGAAACTATTTTAAGTTTATTTATAGAGTCCAGTAAATTGGGATAACTAATGCTAAGTATGTTAATTCACATCGACCATGTTTTTTTTCAATCGACCAGTAATGACCGGTTAAAACCAGTAATGACCACTGGTCTGGTCAATATGCATAATGACCAGTCGAATGCCAACCTTGCATGTATCTAGGGGTGTCATTTTATAATTTTAAAAAATGTATCATTTTGTCTGAGGATCTGCTTTACCTTTACAAACAGTCTACTGACCCTGATGAAATTCAGCATTTTATCTGGGTCTCCACTGTTTGCAAAAGTACTATTTTTTGCTTACAAAATACAAAGGGATAATATTTACAAAAATACCAAGTTGAAAATTAAACATTTCATTAAAAAAATTGAATATTCAAATTAACATTATCAATACCACCATTAAGAGGTTTCACCAAATGATGCGATAATGACAAGTGCCATTCTACTTTTCATCTTAGACATTATGCTGTCATAAAGAATTCTAGAGCATTATAGTTAAACTTCAACTTTATGGAAGATTTAAGCATTAACTGATGGTTATAGATTCAGTCTCATGTGCTGGAAAAAATGCTTTATATGTACTTATTTCCTTCATTTGGGCTGTCAATATAAAATACAAATTACTTCCACCCTGACATTCTGAAGAATTAAAATGTAACTATAAAAGTGTAGCAATAAATATATATAATACATGTTCATAATTTAACTGGATAATTCTAAGTTTTTTGTAAAATTACCATTTTAAAAAGGCAGAAAGTTGCTCGTGTGACCAAGCAAATATGGCGAAAAGCGATAATAAGTTTAAAAAGTATTTTGATCAGTTTTACTTATACCAAAACAGTTTCATTGTGTTTCCGTAAAGGTTTTAGAATTTAAAAAAAAAGGTTAATTAGAATGTAATTATTGACAGTGTTTTCTGGTGATCCTTATTTGCAAACAGTGAGGACCCAGATCGGGATTGACAAAATATCAGGCCAGATCTTAATTCAAACTGTTTGACTCTCTGATTGAGTCATTGAGGGTTTTTTTTTAGAAAATGCAAAGAGTGAGTCTAATACTAGAATTGGGCTCTAGTTAACATAAAATCAGCCATCTATCCTACGAACACTTGTCCTGCTGAATCTAGATACAGTATATCCTGTTTTGAAAACAGTGTGGTACCTGGTCAGGATCCTCTATTTTCCATTAGGAACTGGTTTTTTCAAAATTTAGCTGTATGCACAGATGATTTTATTTTCAGCAGTACAATGGTTAACATTTTAATTTTGATATTTTGTGTGTGAAATTGTTGTCATTTTGTGTATATATACATGTAATACATTCGATTACATTCTAGGATTCCCAAACCCTCTAAAAAGGCAAATTTGAGGGTTAGTTGACCCAGGGTTCATCCTAGGGTGGGCCCGATCCATTTTGTGAGAAAACTATTAATGTTTTGCTAAAATGGACTTTAATTTTGGCTGGGCCCCATATACAAGCTATTCAAATCTCATGTCAATTATGCTCTAATGTGGATATTAAGGATTCTTTGGCCCATCAAATTTTGCAAATGGCCCATAAAAATTTCAAATGGCCCATTAAAATTTGGAAATTTGCATGCATTTGAATGGGACATGGGCCATTGGCCCATTTTTAGGGCCCATCATCTTTTTGGGCTAGGATTAACCCTGGACTTGACCTCTCTAAATCAAAATTAAGATTTTGTTTTAATTCAAACCTATTTGACTTGAATTACTCTTCTACACATATTGATATGCATTCATGAAGCACAAAAGGTGTCACAGTTTGAAATTTCCAGATTTTGACCAAACTTGCATACAATGTAAGAACAATGCTGCAGGGATAATGCTGGGATGGGCCAGAACCATTTTTTGACTTGTTACAGTTAACTATAAATATTTTTTTTTATTTTTGGTGGGCCCCATATGATAAGCTATTCAAAAATATCACTTGTTTTGCTGTAAGGTGCATATAATGGACTCTTCACTCTTCAGCCCATTACATTTTCTAAAGGGCTCATTAAACCATTAAATTTGAATTGGAAACGGGCCCATTTATAAGGCCCATCTTTATATGGGCCAGTAGTATCCCTGTTGTTGGTATGGAGGAGGGGTGATTAGATTTTGATAGCTTGACTTAATTTTGTAATTATTTTTTATTAATTTAATAGTTTAAATATTAGAATATGAGCTTTTGGTGCTCAAAAGAGCCATTTCATTGAGTCAGTTCTTTTGAGTACTCACAGTATATATTTGAATGAGAAATAAGAAAAAAAATCATAACACTCTCTTATCTCAAGGCCTGTCAAAGGCTGCCAATCTTTTGGAGTTTCAAAATAAATTTTAGTCGGTTTAAGAAAAAATTGAGAAATTACCTTAACACAAATAATACAAACGGTTATAAGTTTCTGTCATTCCAATTCATTTGGCATCCCGACATGACCATAGCAGTTGACTGGGAGGTTAAGCATCAAACCAAATAAAAAAAATCAATTATTTTGATATAAAAATTAAACAGTGAATTGATGCCAGACCAGAGTTGGGGTAATTAAAATTGTAATTGTAATTAATTGTAATTTAGTTACATTTTCTAAAGTAATTGCATGTAATTGTAATTAAGGCATTTTTTTAATTACAGTAATTGAAAGTAATTAATTACATGGTCAAAATTGGCAGTAATAAAATTACTTTCAATTACTTTTCAATTACTTCTCAGATCAGTTATGAACTTCAGTTATCTTAGAATATCATAGATATTTAAAATGCTGCTAAATAGTTCTTGGTCTTTGTAAATGCATATATCATTTGCTGTACTCAAAATATAAAAAGTTGAATGCAACATGGAAAAAATGAGAATTCGAACTAGTCATGCTAGTAAAGACATAAGATAGCATATAACAATTTTACCACAGACACAGACTGTATGTTACCTCTACTATTTTGAAAGCACCATTTTTTAAGCAAATTGTATATATTTTGCTCATCTGATTTTAAAAGATAAGACTTTTTGACAACCAACCTTTGATAGTTAAATAACCAAAACAATACAAAAACAAGGTGTGAAAATCTCAACAATAGTATTCACTCAGACAACAGTGTTGGTTAGTAAATTGACTACTACAAGGCAATTTGTTAAATTTTCACACCTGGGATCAACACACTCATATGCTAAGGGTGCATGACAAAATCTACCCACTACATTATTTTAAATCCTTAAACTGCTTATTTGCTATCTTCAATATTTATATTAATAATAATACTTAGATCCAGATAAAAACATTTTATGAGCCTAAAATTGTGATTATTTTCTTACCCATCAGTCTAAACATGTATTTTTGTGCTTAGAGCCGTCTCATTGCGACTGTTCTTTTGAGTACCCACAACGTATGTTTTGGATGAGAAATAAAGAAAATAGTTTTCAAATACGCACTCTTATCTGGAGGCCTAATAAAATAATGATAATAATAATAATAATAATGGTCTTTATACAAAGTGGCGGAGGCTAGACTTTAATATTTTCATGTATACTTAGGCTGGGGCCATTTTTGGGGTTCAGACATTTGAGTTTCAGTATTTTGGGGGGTTTTCAGAAAAGAGTATTTTTTGGGGTATGATGAAATTGTGGACATTTTTTTGAGTCATCACAACTGGACTTTTTTTTGGGGGGGGGGGGGCGGGATGGGGTCATTAATATTATATATATACTTTTTAGGGCGTTTTCTAAAGGTCAAGTTCAGAATTGGAGGATGCTATATGTTAAATATTTTTGGGGTATGCCTGATGTTCCTGATATATTTTTGGAGGTAAACAGTAGATGATGGGTCCAAGCCTACATTAAAAAAAAAGAAATTAGAGTACACTTCCTTAACCCCTGGGTAGAGTTTGAGTCAAAAATCATCTTTTAAGATGTAGGTTCCTTGATATATCAAGTGACAGGGCATTAACCCTTTGTATTTTTGTGGATTTCCCCACACAGAATAATGCAACAAATATGGGATAATCCATGTTATATTTTAAGGGTTCAGAGGTTGGAATTACCAAGAAATGATGTAAACTGGCCAAAATAAGTTAAGCCCCAGCAAAATTTTTACCATAGACTTAATGCAAAAATTTTCATGTTTGTTTTATCATAAGATTTTACTGAATAAAGCTTTTTGCATCAAATTTTCAGCAAAGTAGCAGCAAAGTTTCTTCTCAACATGTGCTAGGTTTCATTAATATTGAACAAAAAATTCGCGAGCGCTTCACACTTTTCAGTAGATGTCCTGTTTCGTTCCCTATCATTCCTATAGTAAAATTGGGAAAAATATGGGTACTCTTGGAAAATTAAGCACATATCAAAAGACAATTGGTATTTTCAATTGAAACGTTGTGTTTTTACACCTAAGATATTGTTGTCTAACTTGATTTGAATTAGAGTTTTCAATTGTTTTAGATATATTTGTAATCAACAACTATACTTCAGTAATTTAACAGTATGCCTATGAAAAAAAACTGACATGGGGCTTAACTTATTTTGACCAGTTTATTTCTATCTCTGGAATTTTTTCGCTAGCCACAAAATAGTAATGCAGCATTTCATCTATCTGGGTCCACTGTGTTTATGGATTTCTAGTTTACAAAAAACCCTAATGAGGTATCCTTTTTTGTTCATTTTAAGCATAAAAATGCTGATATTTTGATTATGACATCTGAATAAAATAAAGGAAGCCACTTTTTTTTTAATTCAGGTCTGAAAAAAAGACACCTGAGGGGCTTTTGAAACAGATTAGGGAGGGCCTGAGAAACTATTAACTTTTTTGGGGGCCTTAATGTCTTGAAATTTGAATAATGCATGCTGGTGATCACTCAGTTACCATGCTGTATATTTATCAAATATCTACAATGCTATTTCTCTTTTATCCTTAAATATGCTATCTTCTTTTGCGGTTTAAAATATTTTACAATGCTCTCACTTAAACTGCTGATTAGCAGTCCTGAACTCCTATTTTTTGGTGCTGAATCCCTATTTTTTGAAGGAGGCTATATTTTTTTGTATGGTGGAACCCCAGGGGGGGGGGTACTCTGATATTTTCACACATACGTAGGCTCGGGCTATTTTTTGGGGTTCAAAATTCTGAATTTCAATATTTTTGGGGTTTTCAGAAAAATGAATATTTTTTGGATATGAAGATTTTGCGGATATTTTTGGGGGGGTCATCACAAAATTGAGCTATTTTTAGGGTAATTTCTATGCATTTTAGGGTCTTTTTTAAAGTCAAAGGTACAGAATTGGGATATTTTTTTGGGTTGCTTAAATTTCAAATATTTTTTTGGGATGCTTGATATTCCTGATATTTTTTGGGGGTGAACTGTAGACCCTGGGTCCGAGCCTACGTACACAGAAAAAATAAGAGTATCCCCCCTGGGGATGGAACTACCACTTTTTGGCAAAGAGAGCTCTGGGACTCCTGTTTACAAAATCCTAGTGAGAGCTCTGTTTTATTTACATAAACTTTGTCTTGGAAATAATGGCTATTCCTCAGTTACTGGTCTCCATGAATATTTAAAATCTTTAAATTCATCACTATTTGAGAAAATTTCACCCCCAATGAAATAAGCTTGAATAGTGTGAGTGAGCAAATAGGAGATTTGTAATACAATATCTTGTATGTGGTAGTGAACTTTCCTTACCCAGCACTGCCCATTTTAATGCCAGACAGCAAATAAGCTACAAGTGAATGAAGGGATTATAGGCTGATGTTTCATTCCCTTGTAGCTTATTTGCTGTCTGGCATTAAAATGGGCAGTGCTGGGAATGTAAGGTTGTGTAATACATATGAAGTTGCTGACATGTGGGAGAGGGGGTAAACAAATGTGCATAAAATTAAGATTTTCTATTTCATCAGATTTAAACCTGACTCTAAAGACAGAGTCGGAGAGGCAGGGTACCAGACTGGTGTTAGTACACAATTACAGTCATCCGGTTTGGTAGCCCACGAAAATAGTACCTTTAGAAATTTAGCACTTGCCGTTTCTGGGCCCTTTATGGCGTAAATGGGTGCTTTATTCGACTTTAAATGTACATGTGATTCAACATTGGTCTATGTTTGTCAGGCTGACGCAGAAAAATGCATCTTTGTGTGGACTATTTTGTCACAGACTCCCCGGCGCACTCCCCAGGTAACGTCTGACGCGGGTCGGATTTCAGCCCGGATTTTTTGACTGTTCCCCAAAGAACGGAGAATGCTGAGAAAACGAGATTATCAAGGTAGGTTGTCTTTTCACTTTTTTGATAGGTGAATGACAGATCTTGCCACTCACAGACAGAAAAAAAGTCCAAGCAACGTCCTGGAAAAATTTGCAGATGCTCGAATTCTGCCTTTTTACATGGAGTTGAATGGGACCGATTAATTGTGCACCGAACCCGACTAATGGATTTGGAGATACAATACACGGTGGTCGGATAAACAGTCTTATCTAACCGACAGTTATACCAATAGTCTAGCGAAGCTTCCAAAGACTGACAAAATATTTCGATCGAACCCTTTTATAACTGATTTGTACAGTTAGTTTAGCTATAATGATTGTATTTTAAACATACAAGCATTTCTTCAGACCAAAATATGTCGATGTTTGGAATAATCGTGTCGGGACGTTTGGTAAATTTCCTGTCATTAGTTTTCGTGGCTAACATTGCTCTTTCTTTCTATGTAGACTATACTCAGGCGATCAGAATCTGATCATTATCAGAGATGCGTGAATTTTTGGGAGAAATTGTAAATAGTATTGTGAAGATTTTTGCAGATATCAAAATTTAATGTGAGAGGTGCAGACCTGGTTACTCCTACGTTTTACTTTTGGGCTCTGAAGTAATTCCAAGGGGAAAATCTTTGGGTCCGCCAGGATTCGAACCCAGAACTCCTGCGTGACAGTCGACCACTCTAACCATGTCGCTAAAGAGTTAACCCAACAGCGAGGCTGTTAGGAATTGCACTGTCACTTCAGCTCCAAAATACGCACTACGGATCACTATTACAGAACTACGCACAAGAGAAAGTCCCGATTTTTAGCTTGAAATTTTCATTCTTTTTGATTTTATGTCTGCAATGACCCGTAACCGCATGATTGTGATTGTAAGCCCTGTAAACAAGCAAGCAGATTAGTCACGCTGTATATATATCAGCAAGTTAGAGCCAATTAAACCCAAAAGCTGCTCAGGTATAACAAAAGGGTTTGTCATTGATTTCATTTTCAGGAATAACACTTAATTTTAGTAGCATTTGATTGCATATTGTCATTGTAATGGGTTTTCGCGACCTATTTTTTACCGGCGCAGGTGTAGGGTGTATGTTATTTACAAACTAATTTACCTGATCTGATAGTAAAAATGATACAACATGTCATATAAATGTTCTACTTTCCAGTATTATAAATCAAACAAATAAAAATGTAGCTTTAATCCCAAAGCTAGGTAGAGAGTCACACCACACTGGCACAAGGGCTCTATGGACCACATGATGCATTTGACGTATGTATCTTTTTAATATCTATTTAAGGTTAATTTAGGGGGAAATGCTGTGCATTGGACGCGGACACTTACTAGTCAAGAGTCAAGACTCTTGTAGTCATAATGAGCCAATGCATCATGCCCACCTTTTCCCCTTACTTCTGTCTTGCCATATCTTTAACAGGCCTGTACAATGTGATGAAGAAAATGTCAAAAATGCAAAAATACAGGGGAACCTATGCCCAATTTTTTCTTAGTGTTGGACTTTGTTTTTTTTTTTGTGGGGGGGGAGGGGTTGACCAGAGGTAGCTGATCTAAAGTACTCTTCAGCTATTTTTTTTTAATTGTCCCCTCTCCAACCCCTACATTATGTCGATTGTCGACGGCGCGTATCATGACGGACTACACATAAGTACTCAAAACTACACTTAACAACACCCTTGACTTCACATACGCGACTTTCAATGTAAACAGGTCTGTAGGTGCGACCTAAGGGAACAAGACAGTTCACCGACAAGACAATTCACCGGCATGGTTTTTTAAGACAGTTCACCGACACACATGTTTTATGCTAAATTGACATATGGTAGAAAATATAAGTGTCAATTATGAAAAAAATGATTTGAAATAGGAAGTGGCTACAGGTACGGGCCCGTATCCCTAGAATACGAGTCTAGAGGTACGGTCCCGTATCTCTAGACCATGAGTCTAGGGTTAGGGGCCCGTACCTGTAGACAGTCCACTGAGGATTGGCTAGGGGTACGGCTCTAAAATTTCAGCTATTTTGTTAAAAGTTATTTTACTATTTGAGATATCTAATCCAACAAAAACTTGTGTTGCAAATTCACATCTGTTTGGTCGCCATCTTTGACAGTGGAAAGGGAGCCAGCGATTAATTGAAAGGGTATATGATATACAATCATTGTGGGATGTCCCTTATGAACAAATGTGGATAAACTGCGAAACCCAATTAATTATTTTCTTTTTAGCGCCCCCTAATTGCTCGTCTACAGTGAACACACAACTAATGTCTTCTTTTATACAAACACAAATTTACCGTGATTAAATGGGCACCGCACGTTTATATTTGAACGACAGGTTTTCTTGCGCCACGACATATTCTAAGATAAATATAGTAGTGCATCCAGTATCTCTTAAAACTTTTACATCTGTGCCATCTACTTTACCATCTGATATGATCAAACCATTTGTGAGAGTTAATGTTTTATTTCCTGTCTTTTCATTCATACTATTCTCAACAGGAATTTCTATCTCTCTATAATGATGCTCACATTTTGTTGGAGAATGAATCAGACCATTTGCTTGATATTCTTTATCTTTTCTTCTGGATGGATCATTTTTAGCTCACCTGAGCCGAAGGCTCATGGGTGAGCTAATAGTATACCAGTCACTCCGTCGTCCGTCCGTCCGTCGTCCGTCCGTCGTCCGTCCGTCCGTCAACATTTTCAAACATCTTCTCCTCTGAAACCACTGGGCCAATTAAACTCAAATTTCATATGGAGACTCCTTAGGACACGGGAACAAAAGTTTGTTCAAATGGTCCTGGTCACATGACCAAGATGGCCGCCACGCCCATATATGGTAAAAACCCTTTAAAAATCTTCCTCAGAACCAGAAGGCTGATGACCTTGGGACTTGGTATGTAGCATTCGGGATGTGGGGCCTACCAAGTTTGTTCAAATGATCCTAGGTTGACCTTGACCTACTTAGCGTCAAGGTCAAATTTGCTTCCTAATGCATTTAAATGGGAATTTTTTTGAAAAGTTGATTTTTTGAATACTGTTGAAGCAAAAGTCATTATTCTCACTTGATATGTTTGACCTAATGAGCCAATGGCTATAAATAAGTTCCAAAGGTCAAGGTTGACCTTTGACCTTTCAGCTAAGTCGCTCATATTGGAGTCCCATCTATATATTAAATCATAGTTTTCTCACAAACCATTTGCCCAATTTAACTCAAATTTCATGTGAAGACTGCTTATTTCTCATTTAAGTTTAACTTAAAAGGACACTTAGCAATAAGATGATCTTCACTCTGACAATGAAAACATTTACGTTTATCCCACCGCTGCCACCATTGTAACAGATTGGAATCTGTAATTTTGCTTAAAGTCTGCAAGATATCAGCTGTACAAATAATTGAAGAAATCTTCATCAATTATCAAAGAACTTTAATAAATAAACAAAAAAATGAAAGTGACAGTAGGAAAGAAATGAGAGAAAGAACATAAAAGAAAAATATATTACATTCAATGCATCAAATATATCAATCAACTTCTAATATTCAAACTTAATTGTTCATCTCATACTATATTCATGTGAATGTTCATTCAATAACTTGTATTGTCAGAATACTCTAAATGTTAGCCTGTTTCTTTGCATAAATTATCACTATAAAGAATCTGCAGTGATTAATGTTATAAATCTATCAACATCGTTTATATTTCAGTATCTCAAATATATATGATCTGATCCACTTCTATATACACATTTCAAGTTACTTTATTTCAGCTATCTCTCAAATATTTCACCATCTATCTACTAATTTCAAATGTATATAGTTTTAGTTGAATCTACAGAATTAGCACAGTGAGACGGTTCCCTTTCATTTAACCCGATCTTCAGGTACATCATCGCAGATGACTGTCAGAGTCCATAGTTCACCAACATCACGCAAGTAAACCCCATAGACACCAGTTCCATAGAAAAAGGAGGAGAATGTAGCAACCCCTGCCCACCAGCTATCAATATCCACTTGTCATGTTGTATTTCTTGAATTATCAGCACATTTTCTCTGTTTCACAAAGTCTCATAACACCAAACACAATGTTTATCCATCTATCTTGTATTCACAACTGCCCAGCTTAACAGTTATAATGCCTTCAATGTTTACCGTCGTGAGTTGGCTCCCGGTACCGTTAGTTTAACAGGTGACAGGGCCCAGGGCGACGACAGTAAACATTGGGCTAACAGTAATTTATCCAACAAAATCACTCACTATAAGCCAAACACTGCAGATTAAATATATACTTGCTATTTACAGGTAATACTGTTCTATTAAAGTGTCACTTGCCACACAGGTAGATAAGTTAAATTCCACAGTTAAATGTATACTTGCTGTTCACAGGTAATACAATTACATTAAAGTGCCACTTGCTATACAGGTAACTAACTGAATTTGTCACAAACACTTTTTTCTCAAGCAGCGAGGGCTAGTATGAGTCTGCACATGCAGGCATTCACGCGAGAACATTTTGTCACGCCTGAACTGTTTTCAAAGGTTATCAGAAGTCGAAACTTGTACATTTGATTGTGGACATCAACTGGGCGCTGAAAAAAAGAAAATTATAATGTTGACTTTCTTCTCGATGAGCGCAGTCTCGCAATAATACCCACTGCCATACAAAAAACAACAAAAGCGAGCACACGATTGGATGGATCTGGGCGCTAAAATGTAATAATATTTTCCTCTCAAACAGCGAAGGCTCATTTGAGACTGCACAATGTTATGTTATGTGATTTTTATACTTGTTGCATTGCCTCAGACGAGCCTGCGCTGATTCGCAGGAGCATAAGTAAGATGAAGATTGATATTCAGAAGAAGTAGACCTCTATATAGGAAAAAATGGGCGTTAATTGAGGCTTTTTGCATACATGTGTAAGTACAGAGAGACAAGAAAGCTGATAACCTACATATATGCGCATTTACAGACAGGCCAGATGGAAAGTAACGTACATGCGCATGTTCATACAGACAAACGGATAGAAACATAAATGCACTTGTCCTAACAGACAGACTATATATATAAGCTAGTGCTTTTCCAAAACACGGCAACAAATTAAAAGTAACTTATACAGTGATTTTATTTGACCATTTTTACAGCCTTATATAGGAGTCATTCCCAGTCCAAAAATGGCCTTTATTTTCCAAATTTCATGTATTTTAGCACTTATTTTAATGAGCGCTTAACCTACCATATATTTATCTTATTGCTATAACCTTATTGCTACCCACAAAATTTTGGAATCCAGACCTTGGGGCCCTCAGAAACGGTAGCTATGTCAATAGTCACCGACCGACGACCATGTCAATAGTCACGAAGTGAAACTATGACGTCAGAAATAATTTTTGTGCTCGAGGAAGAAGGCACGTGCAGAGAATCTGGATAGAATTTTTTATCAAATTCTAAGTTTCCTTGCGTCTTTTCCTTTTTCGAATTGTATTTGCTACTCATTTAATTTATTTACTTTTCGCAAGGCCGTTTGTCCTGCGTTTATTTTGTTCTAATTTGCAATTTTCTCGCGTATTTCGATTCGAGTGGAGCTTATGGCTTCCGCCCGTTTATTTTTCAACTACGGTAACTCGAACTCGCGAATTCCCCTCTTTCCGCCTGTCCTGTTTTGCCTCGTACGCGTGGTATTTACGGGTACTACGTGCTTGACTTTCTCTTATTGTTTCAGAGGTGAAACTTGTGAGTTTTATGTTTCTCAGCTTGTTGGCGAAACTTCAAGAGACACCACTCATCCATGTCAAGATGGGGAAGAAGGAATCAATGCTGTCAAGAAGAGGCACATTGGTGGAAATGTTTCGGTAGTTCGGAAGTGATCGACTCCTCGGAGTCCCGCCAGAACTACCAAGACGGGGAAGGTTTTTCAGATTTATCTGGTTACTGGTCGAGTCTAGGACTCATCCCCGGGGCTACCTGTCTGAATCACCTTTTAGAGGACAAGTTCACAAGTCCGGAACTAGCTCGATCCGGACCGCTGAACTCTGAATTTGATGTCTTTTTTCAGACATCAATTATAACTTGGATGTATAGTTTACCTATATGATCCATGATTCAAAGTCCTCTGCCGGACATCGATCTAACCGATGTTCGGTCGGTAAGTATGATGATCAGAAGTCTCAGATTTCAGATCAAGGTCCCTCCGGATCCATGAACAAGTTCGGGAACTGGTTGAAAGGGCACCAAATAGACTAAGAGTCAAGAGTCTCATCCGCACAAGGATCTCTAGGAATCTCTTCCGGACACGAGAACTCTATTTCAGCAAGTGATTTTCTCAAAAACACTTGTCAAACTGTCTCAGGACATAATGACTCTGTTCTTTTCCGGAGGTCTCATTCTCAAGGAGTCTCTGCCGGACACGAGAACTATATAGTCTATTTCAGCAAGTGAATTTCTCGAAAACACTTGTCAAACTTCGGTAATTTATGCACCGGTCATATACCGGACAATTACTAATGAAGTTGTACTGGACAATTTCCAGTGGTGAAATTTTAACCGGACACAAACAATCGAGCGCCCCATGGATTCAACACATTGTTATTCCAGAGGCAAATTTCTTCGGGAAATCTATGCTTACCTGCTAATCCATACAGATTTAGCAAGCTCCAGGTAAGTCTTCCCGAACAGACAGAGAGTTAGTTCTCAGTCTTGTCGTAGATTAAGCAGCGACTTCGTTATCTTAGCGGAGTTAACAAACTACGACATGTACACAAACGGTACGTTCTTTAGGCAATCTGCTTTAGGCATTGGCTATCGGTACCGGACAATCACCGATCTTGGTAGACTTTACCACATGATCAGTGATTCTCTATTGTTTTAGAGAACAAATAGACCAATCTACCACTACCATCCATTAAGGACTAATCAAGGTCTTTAACAAATGGTGCTTTGGTCATGGATACTTTTTTGATCACCAATTTAAGAAAGTATTCTTTTATTCCATCTGATTTATTGACAGTGTAGTGACAGTGCCATTCCTAACAGCCTTGCTGTTGGGTTAACTCTTTAGCGACATGGTTAGAGTGGCTGACTGTCACGCAGGAGTTCTGGGTTCGAATCCTGGCGGACCCAGATATTTTCCCCTTGGAATTACTTCAACAGATCGGAAGATCTTTTATGGAAGAGTTCTAGTTGAAATCTTCTGGTCTTTGGTATCTTTTGACTAAATCCGTTGACTTGTCAAAATTTTTGCCAATTATATAGATCTAGGATTATTTATATTATTCTTAGAATCTAGAAGTCAAATCTGAAGGGCCATATATTTATTATTAATAATTATGGCTTGGTATTTCAACTTAAAAGTTTAATTTTAAGTGTGACCAATTTGTGATAAATCTGTGTAGTTATTTATCAGTTAAATAATTATCATTTGTCTTGTCTGTCTACTTCAAGGGACAGTTCAAGACACCAAGAGAAACAAAGGCAAAGTTATTTTACCACTTGTCAATTTTCTCAAGTCACATATGGTCAGGCCACCTGTATCAGAAATCACAGCTACTATGCCTGTTTAAAGAATGGGCTGGCTTAATACAAGTACTTTCCATGTATTTCCTTTAATAAGAACTAAATACATTATAACATACTTGATTTATACTTGTTTATTGCTTATTTCAAGCTAACACCAGTTTTGTCACTTTCACTTGCTTTACCAGGCCTCATAGTGCAGTCCGTAGGGTGCTCACTGCAGATCTAGGGGTCGCAAGTTCAATTCCGGCCCGGTCTCATACTTTCATGGAGATTGATCATGAAATAATTTCTAAGGTCATTTTCCTCCTTTCCACTGATTCATTCACGAATTGTCAGTTACAATCGAAAGTATGTTCACAAATTACTGGTTAACCGGGTGCTCAAGCTTTCCCAGGAAAATGTGTGGTTGGGTGGACTGAGTGTCCCCCCATGACCATAGCTGTTAACTGGGACATAAAGCTACAAAACAAACAAAATTTCTTGCTGTGTGAATTAGTACTTTAGTATTTCAAAACTGGTTCAACTGAGGAAACCCGTTCCAACATAAATAAAATTGTTTACTGGGATGTAAAGAATCAATTAACATGATTGTTTCTTAGTTAACCATGGGATAACTTTTTCCATGAATTTTACAAAGCTGTTTTCGCATTTTGTAAGATTTTGGTATACTTCAAGGGCAGGACCACTTTATAGCAGCCTTTCACAGCAATCTTATGTGACACTGGCCTGCTTTATGCTTTGGTTTAATATCAACGGATCAGAGCTTGCTCATTGACAGATTCTGGATCGGGTTGAGTAATCAGCATAGAGATACAGAATATTCAGAACTATTAATTTATTATTAATACTATTCAGAATATGATTATGACCAGTCAACATTTTCTGAACCATGTTAAACAAATAATTGGAAGAACTTTCCATATTATTTTGTTTTTTGATATGATCACCACCTATACACAATTATACCTTGTTTTTGGTGGCATTATTGATTTTTATTCACAGAAAATTTTTATGGTTTGACTATTTGAATATAGTATGTCAAGCACTATTGGTAGGAACATTCATGGCAAAGAGATTAAACTATTTTACCTGATTGAACAAGAGTCGGTAAAAAATAAACCATGGTTTCTACTATCACTCCAATGAGACTTTAATAGAAGGTCTCTCATCTCCATTCAATACTTCGACAGTGTCAGGCCACCATAGGCCCGCCAGCGAAATGCCATTCTAATGGCATTTTGCTAGAGAGCCAATGGCAGCTCACCAGGGAGTTCTCACTATGGTTTGGAAATTGGAGTTAAAATGCTGTCTACCAGAAAATTTACAGTTTTACCATAGTTCTCTAATAGAACCCTTGAAAGAGTCAGGATTCCAAATATTGGGGTAAATAATCCTAATTTGGAGTTAATGAGAACTCTTGAGTACTGTTTTTAGTAGTTATTTACTAAAATGTGTCAGTATTATGTCTTTTTAAGACATTTATTTGTTATGAATTGTAAAATTAACTATCATTTCCGTTTTACGACTGGCTAAAACTTAAATGATGTGTTTTATACTAGCTGATGAAAACAAGTCTGATGATTCAGACATTTGTTTTAATATCTATTTACATTTCTAGTTTTTATTGTGCCGTTTCTAGTCTGCAATCATCTTGACTAGGAAGACAGAGCCGGTTGCAGTGCTTTATCTGTCTTTTGAAATCCGGTGACTGCTAGTGTTCTGTGGCTCTTTCTCACAATAACGTGGGTTAGTCTACAGTGTGTTATGTGGTATTTCCTAATCATACTCATTTACTTTTAATAGGATGGTTAGATTATAACTTTAATCTTCATTCTTTATTCCATTTAAATCAAAATATGTACATATTGTTTGGATTGAGGGAAAACCACTTTCCTTGCTCTGGTACAGGAGTTATAGGAAGAGATACATGTATAGGGCTAATTTGAAGATGAGTATTAGATACTCTTTATCATCTAACCCTTCTTTGCTAATTTTCTTGGTTAGATCGAGATCAAGTTTAAAGTCAATGAAGAAGTGTATGAGTCCATGTTTCATCATGAATGTCTTGGTTCTAGACAGACTGGAAGAGTAAGTGGTCTGCTTTCTTTTCATTTGATGGAAGAATTTCTAAGGTCTACTTTCTTCTTGGTCATGAATTGAAGTAAGTAGTTCTATGTTCTTCTGATCATCTCTCTTAGTCTATAGTACAGGAGACGCTTCATTAGACATGGTTCTAACATTGTTATTAAATCTTGAATAAACTTATTCAGTCATATAGTTCTAGGAGTATATGAACTGATAAGTTCAGATTAACAATGACAGTTATTTTTGTCAGCAATCACCTAGTATTGCCTGATTAAATATATTTGAAACTATGAAGTCAGACAGTTATTTCAATGTGTACATTTTATGTATGTATTCTACTTACATTCATACCAGACCCTCTTATGATAATTTCATCAGAGACTTTTATATTGAGAACAGAATAACTACATTAAGATTAATTGATTATAGTTTTTCTGTTTAGTGACTCGGAAGGTTGTTACCTTCTATGTTCTTACTACATGTATCTACATATCATTTTGGTTATGAGACAATTTTCTTTACCAGTGACTAAACCTTTGACATTCTTAGTCATTCTTTTCAGTCTTAGGGTGTCAATAAATTTAATTGATTATTAGATTTTTCCTTTAATACCATATCTTGGGTTTTATAGGAAATTTCTTCAGATACCAAATTTGTGGTTTGGTTTTCTTCCTGTTTTGGAATTATAACATCATCTTATACAGAAGAAAGATATTATTATTTTTCTAGATTCTGAGAGATTGTGTCAGAGGAATTTATCAATATTTACTTTCTAATCAAACCAATGAATTTGATAAGAGGAAGAATTATTATTATACAGTATTAAATGTGAATACTTGTGGAAGTTACAGATATATTTTCATCTGATATTACTTTCAAACTTTATTGTGTTCTGGTAAAGATTCAGTAATCTTGCAATTCCTCTCTCAACAACATGTTAATCATAGAAATTATATTCTATTTTTTCACATGTTTTCTAAATTTGCTTGATCCTTATGTTAGTTTTAAGCAAATTGATAACATTTACTTTTCTACTCTTTCAATAGCAAGATATTTGATGATATTTGACATCTCATATATCTCTAGTCTTATGTAGGCTATTGGATATGAGTACTACTGAGTGTGAGTACTTTTTTTCGGGAACCTTTTGGGTTCATTTTTTGATAAAAATTTATCACAAGATTTTTATCAAATTTGAATAGAGGCCTCTCTAACAAAGAAATTGATTTAAATTTCTTGTATGATAGGAGAAAACTATTCATGGATTCTTTTAAACTGAGTTTCTTTATAAGAGAAATCTCTATCGCTTTTATGCTTGTAGGAAAATAAGATCTTCATGTCTATTTTCCCTACAAGTGTGTGCGTTATGTCTTAATAACAGTCTGAATTTTTCAGATTAATTTCATATTAAAGCACATGAGTCATGGACTTTTCGTGCCTTTTGTTGTCTATATACTTTTCATTCATTAAGGAATATTATTGAGACAACAATCTAGTATTGTCCTAATTATTCAGTATTAACTGAACTAATTCAGGATTAAAATTTGTCCTCCCTTTTGAACCTATGTAGGGATCAAAAGAAAAAAGGGGGGGGGGGAATCTGACCTCTTAATGAGGAATGATTCATGGCCTTAATTAATCCTAGCCTATGAGGACAGATGTCTCATAGATTAAGGATAACTAACTGTTGGTCAGAGATGGTGTTGGAAGTATTAAGATATTATTCTTAACTATTTACTTCCAAGCTCTGTGACTGAGGTATTAGATGTTTACATCTAGACCATTATCTTATCAGTCATCCAGAGATCTTATGCTTTGACAATGTCAAATTTGCTATAAGACTCTCAGTTTATCTCTGGAAATTTATATTTATTGGAATCAACCTTGGTGAGGGAATCCTCCCTCCGGTGGTAGTGATTCTACTAGCAATAAGATAAATATATGGTAGGTTAAGCGCTCATTAAAATGTAATTTTTACCTTATTGGAAATAAAATTAGTTTTAATAAGCGTACCTACCATATATTTATCTAGGAGTACCCAGCCATCCCAATCCCCCCATTCCCTGAAGTTTTATTACATAATTCATGTAATATTTCCAAAAATATTTCAGACGTCTTAGTTTCACTTCGTGACTATTGACATGGTCGTCGGTCGGTGACTATTGACATAGCTACCGTTTCTGAGGGCCCCAAGGTCTGGATTCCAAAATTTTGTGGGTAGCAATAAGGTTATAGCAATAAGATAAATATATGGTAGGTACGCTTATTAAAACTAGTTTTATTACCAATAAGGTAAAAATTACATTTTCCCAAATTTACTACAATATTTTCCCAAATGTGAAGGAAAAGGTAGTTTTCTAAAATCCCAAATAAAAACACTGTTATAGAGAACGAATGCGGTGTCGTTGCACTTTACATGTCAGTCTTGTTAAAATGTGTTATAAATCATCCCTATGTCCAAACAGCATGACCGCATCCTTAGGTCTATTGATCTTTTATGACCCACTTTTATCACTCAAATGACAATCACTTTTGAAAACATCTCTGATTGCGCCATTTACTCAACAGAGGGTGATGAAAACGGATCTGTTGGAACGGATCTGTTAGAACGGTGTCAACCGTGAAAATCAAGCATTTAACATGGAATTTTATTTATTTCCTTAGGACAAATTATACGTAAGTTAACTGTTTTAAATTAGCCTATTTAAGCTACAGTTTGGCTGTCACTGGTTTTGAGATGATATCACGGATGTGTGTGAGAGAGAGAGAGAGAGAGAGAGAGAGAGAGAGAGGGAGAGAGAGTAAAAACTGGCAAACAAGCAGATGGATTCACTCTGTCCATTATAAAAATGCATAAACAAATCTAAATTATACATTTTTAAAGTTTTTATGGGTTTTATTGGAAGGAAATATCAGCGTTCTGCTTGACACTTCTGGACTTCCCGCAGCCTCATATTTTGCCTTTTAAATGAATAAACGTTTGTTTTTCGGAACCTTTGTTTATCGGTAAGATGTATTTTGAATGTATATCGAAGAATACAAACAAGTTTTGATATGACATTGGCTATAAAAGCCCATTTTCTCTAAATATAAACCCACATTTAACACAGATTCCATAGAGCTGGCCTGTACCGTTGAATGCCAGTGATATGCGCATGCGCAAAAATGACGTCACTTTGGGAATTCCTAAAAGCTCCTATTAAAACATTGTCAATTACGGTTTCGTCATAATTATACGGTTTAGTTATTGATTAATTATCCAAAACCATAATTAGTTATTTCATGCCTAGACATCAAAAGTTAAAGTTTCATATAATTTTAAGGCTAAAAGATACAATGTGAATTTGATGAACTAAAATCAATCGGAACCCAAGCATAATGAGGCATTTATCTGTGATTAAATGAAGAAATTGACATTGATGAGAAAGTTACCTTAACACCGGAATAATTGACGAAACCCAAATTTCCGTAGTGGTATGACCATGTGCAGTGTTTAATGATGATTTGTGTAAGAGTAGGACAAAATCCCCCTGGACACCCATGCTTATTTTTGTATAGGGGACATAATCCTGAAAACCCCATGTATTTGAAATGCTGCAAGCTTAAGACTTATTGGTGTTATTTATGCATTTTTGTGATACAGGTCGTTATTTGATTAAAAGGAGGTCCATGCAGGGAATCAATGAATGAAAAGTCTGTCTCCCATACGCGGATCCAGGAATTTTTGTTAGGGGGTCCAGACCTGCCTGCCTGAAAACGACCCTGACAATTTTTTAGTCATCAACTTTATATTTTACATTTTACAGTTATAGAGAGGAGGTCCGGGATCCGTGCATGCCCCCATAGTTCCGAGAGACTGATTCCAGGGTATGGGATACTCATATATTTCTATACATAAGAGAAGTCCCAGAGCCCTCTTTGCCAAAAGTGGGAGTGCCACCATACTAAAGAATTTAGCCTCCTTCAAAAATGAGAGTCCCAGCACCAAATTTAGGGGTTCAGGACTGCCAGTCAGCAGTTAGTGAGAGCTCTGACGATGCTATGTTATTGCCTTTCTTTGTTAGTTTGCAGCTTATGGGAGCGCAGTGGCTCAGTGGTATAGTGCTTGAACCGAGACTGATGGGCCGCTGGTTCGAATTTCACCGGCGTCACTGTGTTATGTCCTTGAGCAAGCTCAAATTGTACTGATTCAACCCAGGAAGAACTGTAAGAGTGTTGATGGGACTTAAAGAATCAAATCAAACAAAGTTCGCAGCTCATCCTCTTGAACTTAAACTTTTGTATACTAATTAATAAAATCTTCCTTTCTTGTTTGAAACAATTATTAACTTGGGATAGTTCATTGTATAGAAAAAGGGGTGTCAGGTGAACTTTTCTAAAATATTGTATTTTTATACCTGGAGCTCTTTTTTACCATAACAAACAGTGTAGACCCTGATGAAATGCAGCATGATGTGGCTTTTCAATTTTGCATCTGGGTCTTCTCTGTTTGTAAAAGTACCCCCCTTTTAGCTGGTTTCCGTATATATATAAAAGAGTTATGCTTACCGTGCACATTTCGCATCTCTGGCGGACACATATTTGCCCCTGTTCTAGAATAGTTTGCATATTTTGGCATTTGCAGTTTCGCCATATGATTTTCCAGGGGGTCTGGAGAAGCATTTCTAAGGAGAGTTAAACATTTAGCTCTGTTATTTTCCAGAGTGGATGGGATTGTCCGGATAAATCTGATCATGAATAGCCGTATTTAATAATAAAAACAATATGGACCTTGATGCGACAAGCACATGCTTTTTCGGGGTTTCTGACAGCGAGATTCAAACCAGCTTGCTCAGGCTGACAGATATGGAGACTAGCTGGAAAATCAAAATTTCATTTGAAGCAAGTTCAGATATGATGCTTTCCAATAGGCGAATAACAAAGGCCCAAATCGGCCTGCGCGGGTCAGTGCCTATGCTGTTCAAGTCCCGAAGACAAGTTTTCTCGCATCGAGATGAAAATATGTTAACACCATTTCATGGCAAGTTTTTTTGTTTAGATGGCCTCTTAATTCGGAGATCGAAGAGTAAGTTTTTGGGCACGCACAACTTTTTTTTTTTTAGTCCTCAACTTATTTTACATTATACAGAGGAGGTCCAATATTTTTATTACAGAGAACTATACTTTTCCAAGGATTCAGTGGCGTCTAACTTTTTTGTTGGGGAGGGGGTCCAAATGTTAATTTCTATAGAAACCCATATAACTTGTGATTCTCCAAGGGGTCCAGACCCCTTATCACCCCCTCTGGATCCGCACATGGTTTCATTGTAGGATAACTCTACCTCACTACATGTGTAAACTACCAGGTATCAATTTTACTTCATGGATATGCCATAATGGGATACTGTGTTCAATAATTTTGTTACTGTCAGGGATATTGCATATTTAGAAAAAAATATGGTGATATTTGCCAGTTCATAAGGGATACTTGCCTGTTTACTTCAAGGGATATTGTTGCCCTCCCCCCACCCCCCCCCCCCTCCCCTCTAAACAAGCTTCTACAATGCATGGGTATTTTGTGAGCCAACTCCTCTTATGGCCCAGTGCAAATAAGGTGTGACATTTTGGTCAAAAAATTTTGTGTGTAGAATGCATGTGTTCATGTATTTTCTCAAGCAATATACATTATATTTCATGGAAAATAGGGTTTCTTTTGTGGAAATTAATGTATAACAGGAAAAAAATACATGTAATTGAGGAAAATCCTGCAAGATTGTGACTATACTAAGGTTTGTTTTAGAGAAGATTTGTGCCCAAATTCAATAATTAGGCATCTGTTTTCACTTCTGGTGGCAAATTATGGTACCCTACAAGATTTTGAACACTGTTTTAGGGATATTTTATTATTTTGTACAAAATTATGACAATTTACACCCAAGAAAGGTATTTAAAAATGAATGTGGCCTAATTAAATTCCACTGCTTACGCAAGAGGCAATATTGATTTGATGCAAGTGCTTCAGCATATACTCTGATGTTGCAGCAAACAACTGTGAAAATTTGGTGTTGATGTCTTCTGTATTTTTCCAGTGATTTTAAACTTAAATATTTGTCTGAAACATCCAGATTGCCGTTACTGTTGGGACACATTAACTACATGATATTTCTATATATATTAACAGCATATAAAAATCAGCTGTGTATTTCCATTGCTGGAAATATTCACAGAATGTTTATTTACCAAAATCCAAAGAAAAACAACAGTATTTAACCAAATTACACCAAGTGACCCTGCTTCTTGAACACCCAGTATTTTAATAAAATTGTAAAATTTAGAATATTTTGTTTTGGCAACGTTTTGCTGTACAATAGACAAAAAGAGACACTGGTAACAAAATTGATACTGACCAGAGATATACTGAGACAAAAATTTCAAGGAAAACTTTCATGTTGGACAATATACGAATGGTAGGTAGGAAATGGCCATAACACCAATTAGGCCTAAATGAAATATATGTGTGGTTCCTGTTATTAATAAAATTTAATAAAATTAAATTTTGTTATAACATTAAACAAAGAAAATATTGACAAAATCTGAAAAAGTGCCAATTTTAGGTATTTTTTTCTCCAAAGACCATTTTAATGTTTAGGGTAGGGTTAAAAAAATTAGGGTAGGTAGGCAACAGGAACCACACATACATTTCATTTAAGCCTTATGCAGCACAGTTTCTGTGATATTGGGATATACTATTGGAAAGTAAGGTATTTTATGTTTCTTTATGACCCAGATTTGGTTCCATTCAATGGTTTACCTAATTTAAACCTTTTTCAAGAAATATGAGTGGCATAAAGATGGAGGTATAAGCGTTACTGTTGGGACAATTTTCAAAATTTACCAGGGTATATCAGGATCTTGTTAGACCATACTTATCAAGTTTCTTATGCCCTCTGTGACTAAAGCTTTCTGGAGAATGTGTTTGGTCATTGTTTACCCATTACAAAGCTTTTGTAGCACCCACAATATGATGCATGAGAAATTGTCCCAACAGTAACGGTCCAGTAATAGCACTCTTAAGCATTATACACATAGATTACAATTAAGTAAAACAGAACACTGAAATGGATAGCTATGCCCTATACTTATGATTTGGAATGGTTAAATAATAAACTTTACCACAAGAAAGTTTGAGAATACAAATGTATGTCGGATATGCATCAGATTATAATACTGTTTGGGGGTTATGCTTAGATATTGAATTATGTCCTGAAACTGGTAATTCCTATATAGTTGTTATAAAATTATGGTTCTAAGAATAGTATAGAAGGGAATAAATCATTTTTGCATGCAATGCCCACATCTTGTTTGGAAATAAAAGCTAAAAACAACCGTTACTGTTGAGACATTTTCCGTTACTGTTGGGACATGGCAATGTAGTGCAGATATAAGGTTTCTATGAGTAGTCACAGAAAACTTCTGCCGCAGGTAATAACTGGCCTCCATTGAGGAATGCAAAGACTGGCAAATGAAGCTGTAAATACACTATCTGCAGATGCAAGTTAATAAAATAAAAACATATGGTGGACGCCGTTACTGTTGGGACAAATTTTTGGCCTGGTGCAAATGGCTCAGTAAACAAAGTAACATGGAAAGAAAGTGACAGGAAGTGTAAAACTAGTATCTGTGATCTATATACAATATTTCAGAGTACTTCAGTATCATCCAAACCCTTTCCTGGTAAATAAAGCTCATGCCTTTAGATACATGGGGTTGAATTTGACTTTTTGGCCCCTTTTGGTTATTTTTTGAAAAACCTTGCCAAAAAAATAATTTCTTGATTTTATCAAATCATTTAGCATTTCTTGTTGAGCAAATAGTTACAGATAATGTAGACATAGAGAAATAGGCTATAAATATAATTGATTTATAGCAATTTAGATAAAAGAGAGTGATTTTAAATGTTCGTCACACAAAAACCAAGGTTTTTTGTAGTTTTTGCAATCTTCTACTGTTGATAACTTCTGGACGGAACACCTGATTGCCATGAAATTTTCAGCATATTTTCTTCAGGCCCTATCATTTTGAAAATACATAAGCTTAGTCTGATATATTCAATACTTTTGAAATTATTGTTTGGTACATGTATATCCTGGCCCCAACAATATGAATCCTTATTTGCACTTGGCCTTATAGTCATTCGGTTGTTGTTGATTCACTGTTTAATGTTCCTCCCATTTGTTTATTCTCCGTCTTTGGTTCTTGCTAGGGGGGGGGGGGGTCCAATTTGCTTATTCCCTATAGGAACCCAAATAACTTGTGATTTTCCAGGGAGTGGGTTCAGACCTCCTGTCCCCCCTCTGGATCCTCTTATGAAAACTCACTCTTCAGATGTTTTGCTCAAGGTCTGAGGATCATGTGCAAGTCAAGTCAAAATTTATTCAGTATCAATCCTAAACAAAGAATCATGGCTGAAGACATAAAATGACAATTACATCACAAACATATAAAACTACACTACACATTTTTTGACACAGGGTCTCAGCGATGACTTAAATACACCTTGATTATCTCCCTGAGGACTGTCGAATCTGCAAGCATTTATCTTTAAAGTACACCAATAGCATTAGCACGTCAGTGTCATTTGTAGACATCAGAAAAATGAATTTTTCTCGGCTTATAAATGACTCAAAAGGTACAATAACTTGATTTATTTTTCTACAAAATTCTATTCTTTCACACACTGGTAAATGTATACGTCGATTTGGCGGTTTTTACACGTGTTGCCGGAACTTCATAGACTGGAAGTGGTAGATATTGGTGTTAATACTATATAGAAAAACATGCCATATGCCTAAAGGACTATAGAATTGGGAACAATGTCTAAGCATTGAATTGATCGATAAGAGAATGCCATAGAAACCATGCATTTTCACGTAGCCCATACCAAATTTCTTTTGAGGAGAACTTCATTTCACATTCTGAGGGTCCCACTGAACAATTAGGCATGAATTTAAAAGGCTCTAGGAGAGCAGGATAGATCGTACCTTAACCCCTCCCCTTGGCTTATAGTTTTTACTTGATTTTCCCTCATTTGTTTTAAGTTTTCGTGCATTTTCATGAATATTCAAATGAGATAATATTCATATAGGACCACTGGATGAATGGACCTGTCAAATGCAACATTGATTACAAATGTATATTAAAACATGCAACAATGACAATATTGGGATGAAATCAGCCTACTTATATTTGTAATGATTTTCCCTTATTTTTTAGTGTTTTTATTAATATTCATGAATATGAAAATTATGCAAAAATGATACATTGCATATTTGACCATGGAATGAAAGGCCTATGTCTTAGCTTTATTTAAGTACAAATTTTAGCAATCTACGACTAAAAGCAGCTGAGATATTATTGATCTTGTATGTATACCCCCATTCGTGAACCACATTTTTAATGTTTTCATAAGTATTTTTGCAGCAAGGGGATAATAGGCCTATGTTTAAGCTTTACTTTGGTATTAAGTTTAGTAGTCTAGGATAAGTAACAGCTGAGATATGAGTTATTTTGTAGGCAAACCCCCCTTCTCAAATTCACTATAGTTTGCCATAGAAACCATGCAATTACACATAGCCCAAACCAAATTTTTTTTAGGACACCTTTGTTATGCATCCAGGGGGTCCCAATGAACAATTTGGCACCCATAAAAAATTGTCCTGGGTGGGGTGCAAGGTAACCTAAATTGGATGCCGGGGTATAGTAGTCCATTATCATAGACTTTGAGTAGATCAGTACTCAACACACCCCCTTGCCGGACCCCCTAATCGTTTACATAGGATTCAGATAATTGTCCTTGCCACTTTACTGAGGCTAATGATTCTTGATGGAGACTATTGATAAGGAGCCAGTTGAGGCCACCAACACCATTATGGTACAGCTTTCTCATCAAGTTCTCATGAACCACAACATCGAAGGCCGACTTGACATCCATGAATGCAACATATGTGGGTTTATCTAAGTCTTTGTTATTTCGGTAAAACTCCTCTACCAACAGGGCACAATTCATTTGGGATGACTTTTCTGTAAATCCTCTTTGGAGTGGATTTTGTCATTCCATTAATATTGGTTGGATTCTAGCTTTCAATATTGTTTCCAAGATCTTTGTAAGAACTGGTGTTATAGTAATCACCGTCTATCATCGAAACCGGAAATAGCGTACCACTGAATCGAGAGTAAACAACACACGAGGATGAGTGCTCTTCAAAAACAGCACATTTCATTATAAAATCGCTAAAGTTTTAAAAAACATTTGCAATACATAAACAGTGTATATATCAAGCTTGAATCGTAAGTAGTTGTATTTGTTCATTAACGAATTTGAAGGCTGGAATGGATCATCAATCTGAAAGCTGGTACCGAAAACACACACCGTTTTGACATTTACTTTCACTTTATTCAATGATAGTATGTGGATTTTGTCGATTTTTCCAATGGAAAGCAAGTGAAATTATAGAAAACAGAAGTTTTTGCAAGCGTTTAAGCTAGAATCTATAAATTAAGCCAATTATGGGCTGATATTTAAATTCCGTTGTGTACCGCGAATAGATACGGATGTGTACTGCAGATAGCAAATTCATAAGAAAAATGTGTACTGCGAATAGTTATGAGTTGTTACCCACTATGAAGTAAAAACTGCTATTTTGGGGTATTTTCTTATAATTGAACTGGTGCAAAATGTGATCGGTTTAACGATAAAACAGACCATATGCCAAAAGAAGACAACCTGTCAAATTATGGAAGTAAATGCTATAGGCTTCCTTTCAAACATGTAACATATCCAATGAATAACATGATATAACCTAAAGCATGAGCTGGTGTAGTTGCCGTCTGTCTGTCCATTCAAATGCCCATCATCTAGATTAAAGATATGCGTCTGTCTCGAAGGGTACAGCGTAGGCAAACTGTTGTGGTTATTTTTTCGTATTGAATTTATTTCGGATTTTTGACAATTACCACCAGCCAATTTTTGTCTGCTCTTTAATGTGTAGCCTATATTGCAAACAATATGGACCCAGATTAGACTGGTCCTTTAGGAGCAGTCTGATCAGGGTTCAAAGTGTTTGTTTTCATGAAAAAAAAATAGTCTAAAGTACATTTGAATAAAGCAGTAGATGTAAATAGCGGATAACACTTTTAGGCCCCAAAATAGTGGCGGGGTAACATATATTTACTTTGTTTTTGCTATATTTGACCTACTTATTTGACACTGCTTAACGAGTAGATAGTTGGGTTGTGCCCTTTGATAGAAGAAGAAAAGCTTCAGGGTATGTTTATTATTAATAAAAAGGAAATAAAACAATAAAATAAAACAAATGAGATGAGACGAGGGTGGTGTTGTAAACCGAGCCTGATAGGTGTTTTAACAGCACCGGAGATGTCTATCAAATGTAAATCAATACTAGACCGCTATTATTGCATAAATTCATATTGTTGATTGAAAGCTTTGGGGAAACGATTCGAAAAGTTGAATTTCTGTAGTATAATAATGGCGCACATAATCATGAAAAATGCATAGGGGGTTTTATGCTGTAAAAAGGCCATGTTCTAAAGATATTGAGCAGAAACAAAATTCTGAAATCAATCAGGGGCTATAACTCTGTTACAAAAAAACAAAATATGGAAGATAGCAACCCCCCCCCCCCCCCCCCCCCCCAACATATATCTTATAAATATATATACATTTACAAAATTTGGTGAAATTCTATCCATTTGTCATCAAGATATTGCGCAGAAACCAAATTCTGTTGCCAATCAATTTACTAATTTGTACAAGATAACAGGTAAAAATCCTATTGACACAGATCTTGTCAATATAAATGCATTTATAAAGTTTGGTCAAATTCTGTCCATTTGTTCTAAAGATACTGAGCGGAAGTGAAATTCTGCCATGAATCAAGAGCCATAACTCTGTTACAAATAAGTCATAAACATAGATCTTGTCAATAAAAATGAATATATAAAATTTAGTGAAAATCTGTCCGTTTTTTCACAAGATATTAAGTGGAAACAAAAGTCTGGCATAAATCAAGGGCCATAACACTGGTACAAATGTTCTAAAAATCATGTGTAACAATCCCAACCTAGATCTTATCAATATGAATGCATTATAAAAGGGGTACTTGCATCTGTGCCCACGCATGGATTTTCTTTGAACTTTGCATATTAATAACTCATTATATACAAACTACGAAAATGTATTTATCGAATAAGATAGTTTAGAATAAGGCTTAGGAAGCAACCCTGACGTACTCCACCTTTGAGGTGGTACCTGTCTCTAAACTTCTCTGTCCTAAATCTATGGTTTTGTTTATTTCTATGATTTGTCATCTAGATTGAATCTAAAATACCATAGACATTATATTAATACCACAAAACCATTTGGATAAAGTATGGTTTACGTTTTCTGAAGAAGTGATTATAAAATTTCGATAACATTCAACATTCAATTCCAAAGATAGATATGTTCTAGTCTTTGTCAAGATATCATATTATCACAAAAACATGCCATATATACTGTTCACAGAAAGTAGGGGATATTCGAATATTATAAACCATAGCAATTTCCAAACTAATGCCATAAACCTGAAACAGCTAGTATAAATTAGCCAAGTTATCTAGCTGACAATATGAATAAAATTTTCTAGGATTAATCCGGTCACGTGTTCCTGAGACAACCATATTTAGACCAGGGGTAGCCTTTCGATTTTCACACGTGAATATCACGGTGACGGATTATGCAATGGCTATGTTTTTTAAAAAGAAAATATTCGTCATGCGTTATTTTTTAAGTTTAGAATTTGTTTTTATCTCTTTTTCCTCGATTTCAGGAATGTGAGGCTAAAATCTGTCTCTTTTAAGTGAATTTTGCACTTTTTTTCATTTTTGTCACCTTCCTATTTCCTAGAAATAACAATTATGGTGCATGAAAAAAATCTTAAAAAACAAAGATATCCAAAATGCATCTTTAGCATGCATTTTCGAAAGCATGTCAAAAACTTTGATACATTTTTGTGAAATTTGGGTCTTTACCCGGAGTGTCCTTGGCACGCCCTTAATGTCACATCACTTAATTTTCAGCCCTCAAATTATGCAGGAAAGCTGGCTTACATGTTGCTATAATCCAAAGACAAAATTATTTATGCGACAAATTAGGATTTTAATTTCAAGATTGTTTTATGTCCCAATATCCCCTACTTTTTGTGGACAGTATATATCCTGCTGATCTGAGCCAAATTTCATGAAAATCCAAACCCGGTAACTTTGTCATTGCCTACCTCTTATGGGTATAGGTCAATTTTAGCAAATTTAATTATTTAGTTGTAATGACTCAATAACTCGACAGAAGGAGGATGTTTTTAAATCAACTTCCACTTTTCTTGAAGAAAGACGTGTTTAGACAATTTCAAATGATTGAATGGCTGGAAATGCCGAAGGACTTGGCCCCATGTCATGGCACTATGGGGCTAAGACAATGTGTGTCACTTTCTCAAGTCCTGAATGATATTGTTTAAGAAACATAATATCATAACGATAAACTTGTGAAAGAAAGAAGACTTAATATTCCTTTACATCTCAACTGAACTAGAGTAACCATATTTTGGTGCCGTGACCAGGATAAAGTGTAACATAGTCTTATCAAAGGTATCATATAACAGTGTTCTACATGAATAAGTGAGGTCCAAAAACGAAACTGAATGCCTAGAATATACAGCCAGCTTAAGTATAAATGTTCCTATTTGATGGAAATCAGCATCAGTTTTACAGAGCAGAATGATCAGAGAAGAATTGAGCATTAAATTAGCAATACCTTTGGAGCCAAGACCTCTCTTTGACCAAAGTGGTTAATTTTAACCAATAGGTTTGACAGGGGGCTATTCTTGTGAACCAGGTTTATTTATGAGGCTTAAAAGTATAAAATCATAGATATAAGGTTCTTCTCCTGTATGAACTGACTTGTTATAAGGTTTCTCTTCTGTATGAATTAAAAATGTTAATAATGTCAGATATTAACGTTAGAAACTAGATGTGGTAAGTACAGATGTCACCATATTGTATCATTTTGGGTAATATTATTGTGTAAGCACTTCATTAAATAAGAATCGTGACATCTAATATCAAAGAATATTGTTTTTTTTCTTTGCCAATCCATTATAAAGAAAAACACTGAACATATCAACTTTTACCAACAAATGTGCTAGCATGGTGATTCAAACTAAGGAAGTATTCAAGTATGTTTTACACTGAAACATAATTATTGTATTTTTTACATTTTGATGAATTAGGGCCATGTGTTTACATCAAGTTGAAAAAATATGTTACCGGTCCTTGAATTTCATGAAATTTGGTATACATATTTTTAACATATATGGCTAGTTTATATGTTGATTTGGTATCTTGACAAAGACTGCAACGCGTACAAAGTTTAAGTCCAAATTTGACTGAATACATAATATACAATTGAAAATCGGGGTACCATGTCATAAAAATGAATGCCCACCCACTAATCTAATAAATACAAAGCCATTTAAAGCATCAACCAACGTATCAATGATATATTTATTTAATAAAACATTTCTGCGCCCGTTACATGATATGTCATTTACTTTAGAAATAATTATAACTGGGTGCCCTGAGGTATTGTAGTGATATCATACATGACGTCATAATTAGCGATGGAATTGCATAAAAACTCAAATGCACCATAAATATTAAAGTCATACCCAAGTCAATTAATAAACATAATATTATCAAATTCCAAGCGTGGGCAGACTCCCATGTTAATTTCCCATACCATGAAAGAGCCCCTTTAGTGAAAATCGGTCAATTTATTCTAAAGATATTGAGCGTAAACAAAATTCTGGCATAAATCAAGGGTCATAACTCTGGTAAAAATGTCCGAAAAATGATGTGTAAAATCCCAATCTAGATCATGTCGAAAAATAATTCAATGTCAATGCACATACAAAATTGGGGAAATTCTATAAAGTTGTTCTCAAGATATTGAGTGGAAACGAAATGATGACAGACAGACAGAATGACAGACAGAATGGTGGAATGACAGACAACCCAAACCTAATATAGCCCCACTTTTCCTGAGGTCACTTCTTGTGACGTCCCAAAACTGTGTATACGTTAAGTCCAAAAGCAGTGAATCAATAGCACGTGAATTGCCTTGATAATTGACTGTTAATAGCATGTGACACACATGTTTTCAATATTGTGTAATATAATATGTGTCTCAATGGGACTGATATGGTATTTGCAACAATGGTGCATGGACCCCCAGCGGGGGCGGTACTCTGATATTTTCATACATACGTAGGCTCGGGTCACTTTTTTGGGTTCAAAACTTTAAATTTCAATATTCTTTTGGGTTTTCAGAAAAATAAATATTTTTTTAGGTATGAAGATTTTGTGTATATTTTTGGGGGGTCATCACAAAATTTGACCATATTTAGGGGTCATTTCTATGCATTTTAGGGTCTTTTCTTAAGGTCAAGGTACAGGATAGGGGATATTTTTATGGGTTGATAAAATTTCAAATATTTTTGGGGTGCTTGAAATTCCTGATTTTTTTTTTTTTGGTGAACAGTAGATGCTGGGCCCGAGCCTACGTATGCAGAAAAATTGAGAGTATCCCCCCCCCCTGGGCATGGACCCATGAGGGAAAACCCATATGGGTTGCATGTGGTACCCAATTGGGTCATTATGGGCAACACATAACGGTTATATGGTCCTCAATGCCAGAAAACCTGTCTTCGAAGGGTTGGGAACACCAAAGGCGCAGGCCAGCCTGTACTTCTGCTTTGTCTGATCAGCACCTTTGTTGTTCGCTTTATGTAAAGTATCATAGTTAAACTGGCTACAGGTGAAATATCAAATTTCTAGTCAGTCTCTCTGACAGTAACTAGTACTGGGCTGGTGGAGAGGGTTGTGGTTTTATTTTCGAGATCACCCAAATGCTCAAGCGGCAGTGGTTCTGCTTATGTGAGTGTAAACAATTATATGTGCCCTATGTGGGTTCTACATGGGCTTAAATTCCCATGTGGCATCCACATGGGCAATACGCTCAGATAGAGCCCACATGTGAACCATTTAGCCTTGTGTGCTGGGGTATTTTTCTTCTTCTTTAGGCCTCAGTCAACAAATTTTCCGTCATGCCGAGATGGGTCTTCTTGGGTTAAACCAGCACTAGACAGATGATAAGTGTCTTGCTCAGGAAAACTACACAGTGCCTCAGGTGGGGCTCAAACCTGCGACCCCTCAATCTCGAGTCAAGCACTCTACCACTAAGCAACTGCGCCCCCCGTTTAATCCTAATGGTTTACATATTAAATTGAAATGAACTCCAATGCTAAAAAACAATGTTTCATTTATTTTTCTAGTGTCAGTCATGAAATAAGCGTCAATCTCATTAAACAATGCCACTATTCGCGGTACACGATTTTAACTAATCGCAGTACACGAGTTTTGCCATCAACAACTATTCGCCGTATACCACAGTTATTTTGTTTCAATAGATTCCAATTGAAAATAATCAAACCAAGCCCAGAGATAAAACTGGGATGGTGCAAATTGCATATAGAAATATGGAATTAATTTCATACCCGAAGATAAACCATGTATTCGTTATTTCAAAGGCTGTTTTTACGGCAGGAGCACTTTCCAGCCAGTACCAAGCTGCGATAACTTTGTGTAAACAAAGCTATGTTGACACACAGAATACAATAAAGATACACAACATTGAAATTAATCCCTTGGCAATTAATCTTGATGTCAGAGGTTGCTCGGGAGCAAATAATAAAGCTCAAATAAAGGTAGAAACTCACCGCTCACCATGCCATTTTTCTCTACTTTCGATTCAGTGGTGCGCTATTTCCGGTTTCGATGATAGACGGTGGTAATACCCCTATAATTTTGAGAGTCTTTACTACTGCCTTTGTTCTTAAATATTGGAATCATATCTGAAAGTACCTCCTTGTTGAAGAGAACACTATTGATCAGGAATTTGACACTACTAGTATTAATGACATCTCGTCCTCCAGAGATATGCTCGGCAGTGATTTCAAATTCATCTGGGGCTTTCCCTCGATTCAAGGACTTCACTGCATCTGTTATTTCCTTGTCTGTAACAGGTTCTGGGTTTGCACTAGAGTCAAGACAATTCCTATATATTACTGGGAATTCTTCTTGAACTTGTTTCAGGAATTTTAGGTCAAAGTTATCATTCACATTTTTAGTTGCCATTCCTTTAAAATGCTTGTACCATCCATCTATGATGTTTTCATCAGAGTATGTACTTAATGCCCAACATTCAGTTCATCAATGAATTTATGATATTGCCCTTTTTGTTTGCGTAAAAGACGGTGGAATAAAGCATTATCAGATTGCCTTGCATTAATAGTATCTGTCTTTTTCAAGATGTCTCCTTTTAGCTTTGCTTAAGTAATTCAGAGGTTTTCAGTTTTTTTCTCAAGTAGGTAAAAGTTAGATGGATCATTTGATCTGTCATTCTGTTTCCAGTGATAAAAAGCTTTTTCCTTCTCCTGTATAGCCGAGTGTATTGTCGAAAGACAGGACCCAGACAACTATCATTGTTTCGCAACGCAAGAAATCTGCGCATGGAACATAGCCGCATATGTCTTTAATATAGTTAAAGTATGTCTAGCATCATTTAAATGTGGCATTATGTCGCTGTTGTAATGATTCCTGAGGCTGATCTTTGCCTTCCTTTCTTGCAGCTTTGTAAAACTTAAAAGGTTCACCTGATTTACCCACAAAATACTACCACCTAATGAAACAAAACAATTAATGTAGGTTCAGAACAGCTGGCTTCATATCCACAGCTTTTTTATCTATTCCATCAACAGTACTTAGAAAAGTAGAGAATATGAAGCCAGCTGATCTGTATTTATATTCTGCTTAGCCATGTATATGCATCTCTATCCATAGTGTGTACCTTTTAGAACCCTTATGCTCACATCACGCTTGTTTGTTGTTAATCTAGCACCATATGATGTCTGACCTATGTCTTTACTGTTTGCTTTCCACTAGGGCAATTGTATACAGTAAATCTTGTTTTAACACTTTTGTTGCCAAACGCAGCTGTAGTCAAATTTACCGTTCACTGCCAAACACGACTATTGTCGAAATTTAAAGGCACAGTTGATAGCTTTCTATATTTTTAAGCATTAATAGGGATGCAAATCTTTGTTCTTTATTTCAAATTGTAAAGGGGATAAAATGATATAGTATATGGAAGAATACGCAATTTTTCTGTACAAGAATTGACTTTTGAGAAATGATTGTAATGTCATTAGATTTTGCATGTCCAAGGAAATGAAATACAGGATGCATTAAGTCTTTCATTTGCTATATTTTGATTTATTTCTGATGAAACAATATAGTATCAGAATAAATCTTATGTTTGATACTTGGTGTAGATGGGTGTTTTATCTTTTTTTTTTTGCATAAAAAGTTGTTTATACAAAGGAAGTTGCATACAAAACTTTGGTTCGGCCTAAACTAGAGTATGCAGCACCCATTTGGAGCCCTTACTCAAAACTTCAGATTAATCAGATAGAGAAAGTTCAGAGGACAGCGGCCCGTTGGACCTGCAGGAGATGGCGTAACACAAGTAGTGTCGGCGAGATGCTTGATGAGCTTGAGTGGCCATCTCTTGAGGCTCGTAGGGATCAGTCCTCCCTGCTTCTCTTTCATAAGATACATTCTGGTGCTGTGTCTATAGAAAAAGACAAGTACCTGACCCCTGCTCGCAGTTTGAAATCTACCAGGTCATCACACAGTGCCCAATATTGTAGATACCAGACATACAGTGATGCCCTGAAGAACTCTTTTTTCCCCCGGACTATACCACAGTGGAATAGTCTTTCTCCTTCGGCGGTCAATTCCCAGACTGCTGAGGAGTTTAGGGCACTCCTCATTTAGTTAAAAACACAGCCGAAAGATTTTTTTGTTTTTTTGTTTTGTTTTTGTTTTTTTGTTTTGTTTTTGTTTTTTCTTCAAAATTCCAAAATTGCACTCCCTGGCGTAATGATCAAAATTTGATCGTGCCAGTATTAATAGAAAGAAAAAATAGGCATTATTTATATTTTCAATATGGCTTCCTAAAATGGCCGCAAACAGTCACGTGACTTTTCTATTATTATTGATTCAAATGAAAGTTTTATATATTATCAACATTCTGTGAAAATTTCATAGCAATAGGTTGAATGGTTCTGGAGATACTCTGTGTTGACCCCATATATCCTCAATATTCAGGAGTCCTTGAAACATGCTCGGCACTGAGGTATTGGTTTTTTGAGGTGCTTGGCAGCAAAAGTGTTAAGTTTGTACAGAAATTCTTTTTATTATTCTTTATGTACGAATGATTATAAAACATATTTTTTTGTATAAAAATCACTGTAGGATTACTAATAAAATGAAATGCTTTTTATCATATAAGATAAGCTTATTTATTTAGCATAAAATTGTGATTATTCCATCATTTTAAACATGTTTTGGTAGGCTAGCAAAAAAGAACTGCCTCATTGAGAATTGTTTGGAGTGTGCACTTATCATATCTGGAGGTTTGAAACCTTTTGTCAGGGATGTGGAAATAGTAAAATTTTCTACTTGATCAAGGACAAGTAAAAAGCCAAAATGAACTTGTCCATAGAAAATTTTACTTGTCCGAAAGAACAAATAAGCTTATACCTTACACTGCTTAAACAATTTATTCTTTTAAAAACAGTATGAAATCAGATATATATCAACTCTTGTAAACAGTATGGATCCTGATCAGCTTGCTTCTCTTGTAAACAGTGTAGATCCAGATCAGCTGGCTTCTGAAGAAGCCAGCTGATTGGGATCCACACTGTTTTCAATGCAAGATATGAGCTTGTAATAATAAATCAAAATATGAAATACAAAATTGTATTAACTTAATACATTTGTACTTGTCCAAGGGCAAGTAAATAGAAATTTTAAACTTGTCCTGAATGAAATTGGACCAGGTCGGACAAGTCGGGCATGGTATTTCCACATCCCTGCTTTTATGTTTTTCAGGTGCAGACAGATGGTCAACAGATAGGTGAGAATCAAGTATTGTTCAACATTCAAGATGCTGACAACATTAACCACATTGTTGTGTTCATGACTGGTCAGACACCGTTCCCAGATGGTTTTGGTGGAGCAGGTAACTAACTGCATAGAAACTAGAGGCTATAACGATTCACTGCTTGAAAAGTACTTGAATTCAGAGGGCTTTTATGAATTTGAAAAGTCCTTGAAAATTAAATCTGCCTTGAAAAGTACTGAAAAATCACTCAAAAGCCTTAAAAAGTCCTTGAATTCTACTATTTTCTGCAGGACTTATAACTGTTGAATGAGAAGTAAATCAGTATAAAATTGTTGTGCCATTATTTGGTGCAGCAACTGCTGCACCGAATAAAGGCACAACAATTTTACTTGCACAAGGGTCTTTTGTTTAAATTGTGCAGCATAGGTATCTCCGAAAATATTATTGGCTGGTTTAAAGATTATTTATCTAACAGACAACAACGTGTCTGCATTAAGGGGGTAGCATCGTTGTGGAAATTCATCACAGCAGGTGTCCCTCAGGGATCCATTTTGGGCCCAACTTTATTTTTAATCTATATCAACGATATAGTTAAAGACCTTCGTTGTAATATAAGGCTGTTTGCCGACTATACTAGTTTGTATGTCATAGTGGATAACCCAGTTACCGCAGCTCTCCAACTTAATACAGATCTCAGCTTGATATACAAATGGGCCAAAAATTGGTTAGTTGACTTTCATCCAAACAAAACTGTATCCCTTATTCAATCTAGAAAACGTTTCAAACCCTTCCACCCTCCTTTATACATGGGTACTACACAAATTAATGAATTTATTAAACACAAACATTTGGGACTTATTTTTAGTAGTGACGCCACATGGACAGAACATATTGCGTATATAGTTGAAAGGGCTTGGAAAAGGATTGGTTCGCTAAGAAGAAACAAATTCATGTTAGATAGATTATCATTGTTAAAACTATATATGACATACATCAGATCACTCTTGGAATATGCCAACATAATATGGGATAATTGTTCAATTGAAAATAAAAGAAATTTAGAAAGCATCCAAATTGAAGCAGCACATATAATTACAGGTGCCACGAAACTATGTAGTATACAGAAATTATATGATGATACAGGAATACAAACACTTCAGAAGAGACGAAACAACCACAAATTATTCCAGTTATATAAAATTTTAAATGGGTTAACACCTCAATACTTACAATCACTAATTCCACAGCGAGTCCAAAATATTTCTAGATACCAGCTATGTAACATGAACAATTTTAATGTACCACCCGCTCGCACAGTTACTCATGCAAACTCCTTCTTGCCATCAACCCTCAGAGATTGGAATTCCTTAGACCTTATAGTACGTAATTCTCCTACATTGAATAAGTTCAAACATTAATTGAATCAAACTCGTAACGAAAATCCATATCCTAAATACTTTGACATGGTTCATACGTCAAGATCTGGCCAAATATACCACTCAAGATTAAGATTAGAATGTAGCAGCCTTAAATACCACTTGTATACAAAAAACATAGTTCAAGAGTCTCAGTGTTCATGTGGTGCAATAGAAACCACCTCGCATTATTTACTATCATGTGATCTTTATAGAAACCAGCGGTTACGTTATCTATACCTCATCCCACAACCTTTGTCAGTACCTAAATTATTGTTTGGTATTCCAGAAGCAACAACAGAAGAAAACAACTTTATTTTCAAACAGGTGCAACTGTATATTTTGGCTACTAAAAGAATTGCAATGCCATCTAGCTAAATCCTAAACGATTAGTCACGTTTAAACTTGAACATCAGGTGGGGTTGTGGACCTACGGAGGGATCGAGAGATGACCAGTTTTTCTTTCTTCTTTTTTTTCACTTTTTCTTATATTAGTTTGGACCAAAACAATAAACAACAATGCTTCCTTGTTACAAAATGACTGTTACCTATAGTATCATATGAACATTATATGCATACGTGTAATGAGAAATTAGACATGATATATCGCCATAAATGATATTGTAACTAATAATCACCGAGGAAATGAACTCTATAAGCAATAGGCTTTCGTTCAGATCCTCTTATTATGTTGTACTTTCTTATGTGTATGTATTGTGACAGAGTTATGAATAAATATGTTTAAACCAACAATTTTACTCTAATTTTCCACTTCTAATGTCTCCATTATCTCAGTCTAGCATTTCTGAAGTAGAATTTTAACACTTAAATCAGGATTTTTCCTAAACTTTTAGTCCTTGAAAACTGTAGGATATTCTTTAGAAGTCCTTGAAAAGTCCTTGAATTTTACTCAAACTTGCCTGTATGAACCCTGCATACACATCTCTATACATTTTCTGATGATGCACATATCATATTGTGAGGTCATTATACAATATGATTACGTTATTGCACTGTGTGAATTTTGTTAGGAACATATTTTGTTAGGACACTTTTTTTTAGCTCAAGCCAGGGTGGGCACGATATTACCTGTCCGGGTAAACCAACCCCATAAAACCCGGGTTTACCCGGGTCGGGCATTAAGCTCATATTACCCACTTTGGGCAATATGCTAGTTTTATGAATTTTTGGTCTTATAAATTCTCGGTTTTCAGTCTGATGATAGATATAAAAGTGTAGAAATGATTCTTTATAGCCATATTGTAATCTGTTTAAATGGTAATATTATTGTTTCAAAGATGCATAGTAATAAGGCTATTCTATTTTTCATAAAAACGGGTAAAGCATGATTTTTCACTGCTACACACTAATGCAATAGTCTGTGGTAGGTTCACTATAACTGTAAACTAAGACTACCTGCACGCCCAAAGTCAAGGTAAACTTGCCTGTGTTTGTTTACATCGATTCTCATCTATCTTTAAAAGTACAATAGTGAGATAGTCATTAAAATTATGACTATCAACATTGACATTTCAAATGATACTACATGTATTTACAAGATACTTCAACTATATCTAATTATTATTATCTTGTCTATAATCATGATTAGGCCAGAATTTTTTTTATTAGTTGATTAACGAACCCTCCTACTGTAATTTTCAGGAAAGTAGAGAAAAAATAGAATTTAATTACTAAAATTATTTTTTTATTTTATCCACCGACTCTATATATTATTTGTTTTGTTGAAAAAAAATATATATTTTTGAGATTCTGTCTGTGTATTTTTGAGAGTGACACTGTTAAAAATGATTGTCCTGTCCAGATTTTTAGAAAAATGATGAAATATTTAAAGATTTAGTACAGACTGTTGGTGTTTACCTTACTAATTTTACTGGTTTTTCTGTTGATCTGTAACCAGGGGTTCGTGGGGGCTGCCTGCTTTTGTGCAAAATGGGGAATTCAGCTCGTGCAGGCCACACTGATCCCATTAGCTCGCAGTTACTTTCCCTTGAACTGCGAGCAGGCTGATCGACAGATTTTCGGTTTAAGTGTGAAGTCGAGCCTGATCATAGGCCATAGAAACACAAGTCCTTTCAATGTCTAATTCCTGATTTATTTTGTTTCTTATTTTCTTCTAGCTTTCCACATTAATAACAACAGATAACAAGCATATTATTTTCCGCAGTAATTAATATAAAGTTCTAACTTATTCTCCACAATACAAAGCTCTATATAAATTCTTCTTAATACTAAGTTCTATAGTTTAAGATATATTCCTAGGTTTCAAAACTCGAGATAGCTACAACTAGGCACTGAAGTTTAAGGTCTGTAGTTGACCAGTGCACTAGCATTTCACCATAACTAGCAAAAATTAGATGTTTATGCCGACCTTTCGATCGAAATATGTTAACTTTTTTATAATTGGTCGATCTAAATGATCCAAAACTTTTTAGACATGAGATGAAATGAGTTACTTAAGATGCCTGCCCAGTTGAAGATTAAACACCTAGCTGTGAAAGCATCTTAAATTAATCCCAAGGTGATTTCCTGTTTTGGCCTGAAATATGTTTTCTTAACTTGATAAGGTGTGAAAATATTAAAAGTTTTATATGCAGAACAAGCAAAATGAGAAAACTGTTTGTACATGAAAGCTGATTAGTGATTAAGACCTTTTAGTGACCACCTGTCAGGTGTGTGAATATCCTGTTTCTCTAAATTTCAAAATCTTGCTTTTGCAAGCCAAAATTAATCAAATTTTATGAAAGACGAAAAAATGAAAAATATAATGAAGTCCCTTAATTCTATGGAATTGTGCAATTTTTATCAAGGGAAATAACCAATATACCTATAAGCAATTTGTAACCAAATAGCACACAGTCACAGATCTATATTAAAAAAAAAAAGCTCTGAAAATGACCAGTCAATTAACTGGTCATTTTCAGAGCTTTTTTTTCATTCCCCCCACCCTATATCTGAAAAAAAATCCCGTAAATCAACTAATAAAAAAGTACCAGCCTTATGCTAGTCTTCCAATCTCATCTTTCCCCGGAAAAATATACCTGGGGCTTCAATGATATAAACAAATCCACTTTGGGTCTTATTGCTCAAACATATTGGCAGTAAATGAAAATTTTTAAGCTTTCTTTAAATGGTGATAAGCTGTTTAATGCTTAAGCCTGAATAAACTTTATGTTTATGTGTATATGTAATTCGAGCACCAAAATGGTGGTTATACATCAGATTTTGGTCACCTCGAAAGAAAACAATGTTCTCAATAACCACTGGGCTGATTGCAGTCAAATTTCATATGGAGACTCCTTAAGTTGAGGGAAGGAAATTTCTTACCAATGTTCATGGTCACATGACCATGAAGGCTGTTATGGCCCTAACGGTAAAAACTATAAAAAAAATCTTCTATTCTGGAACCAAAAGGCCAATGGTCTTGGTATTTGGTATTTAGCATTGGAGATGTGGGCCCTACCTAGTTTGCACTTTTTATAATTCTGGGTTGACCTTGACCTACTTACTTACCTACTTTGCGGCAAAGTCAAATTTGTTATTTTGTAAGGGAAAAATCTTGAAATGTTCATTTTTCTATAACTGTTAAAGCCAAAATAATGATACTTGCAAGATCTGTTGAACCTCAGTAAACGAGACAATGATTTTAAATAGAACCAAAGGGAAAGTTTTCAGGATTATTCCTGAATTCAGGATTTTGAGGCTGACTTTCCATAGAAAGTCAGCCTCAAAATGCTGAAATAGGGAGATAATAATAGGTTCTCTGATTTATATTCAGTCTGTGTAAAGACAATTGACCATTTTTAAATCTTCAAATTGTGAAAATTTAGTGGGCATACTGCAAGTTTTAAGATCAAAGTTTCGAAAGTTCAGGATTTTGTAAATTTAGAACTTTCACCCAAGCTTAGTACATGTAACCAGCTCTAAAAGGCACAATTGCTGGAAATTTATGAAAATATGTGCCAGATGTGCAGTAAGTCTCAGATCTAATAGCATGTTCAGAGCTGAAATAAGGGCATTCCATATTTAGTCTAAATACTTTACAACTACCTCTTTAACCCATAGGTTTAGATAAACAAAAATTCTGAGAGTAGCATTATAAATATTTTCTTATCCTGGCATCAGCAGGGTTCATACGCGTCAGGGAAATGTCAGGGAAATTTAATTTTTTTCAAGGTCAGGGAATTGTCAGGGAATTTTATGTTGTGTCAGTGAAAAATGGATATTTGCTAAAATGTCAGGGAAATGTCAGGGAATTTTATAATTTCCAGTTTGTATCAAATGATGAGAAACAAAAAATTCCTATGGCAGTTTTCTTAACATTTTTGATTCAAGCTTAATCATTTAGATAGCTTCTAAATTGCTTTAAACATAAGAAGATGGAAGGACTTGGTGCTCCTTGCATCCCCAGCTGCCTTTTTCGCTCACCTGAGCCAAAGGTTCAAGTCAGTTAGGCACATATATTAGTATGGCAATGGTCTGGCATCACTCATCATCCGTTCACATTTTGAAAGAAGTATATCACTAATGGCAGTTAGCCAAATGTGATGAAATTTCATGTAAAGATTCATCAGGTAGGCTCCCATAGTTGTGAAAAACTTTGAAAATCTTCCTCTAAAACTATTAGGCCCATAGCTTGTATATTAAATATATAGCAATGTCTAGTAATCCCCTATATAAATCCTGCCAATCAAGCCCCTGGGGTCAAAAATGGCCACACCCCGGGGATCAATGTTGCTACATGTATTATGGAAAAAAATCTTCTGAAACCATATAGTATGTGGCAATGTCTAATGTCTGGGTGCTCTCCTTGGGTGCAAACTGGCCAAGCCCCCTGGTTATCAACAGCTCTCATAGACAAAAACTTTAAAAAAATCTTTTCTATGAGGCCCATAGTTTATACATTTAGTATATAGCAATGTCTTGTGGTCCCCTGCATAAATTGTGCCAACCGTGCCCTTGGGGTCCAACTTGGCCATGCCATGAGGGTCTGTCATTAGCTTCCTTATAATGGGGAAAAACATTAAAAAATCTTCTGAAACCATGAAGCCAATAGCTTTTATATTTAATATGTAGCAATGCAAAGTGGTTCACTACGTAAATCCAACCGACCCTTTGGAGTCTATAATCCTGGGGCTCAAATTGGCCGCCACCACACCTGTGGGTGATTTGCTCCCATAGACTCATAAAAATTTGATAAAAATTCTTCTGAAACCATGAAGTCAACAACTCCGGTGAGCAATTTAGGCTCATTAAGCTTCTTGTTAGCTCACCCAAGCACGTTGTACTGAAAGTCACTCAATGTTTTGTCATGAGTCATCCGTTGTCAACTCTTTGCAAATTGCTATATTCAGGGTTTTAGTACAATTCTATCATGACAAAAGTAAGTAAGAAGGCAAAAATCAGGAATCGATACAAGCAAGTACCACACCTGATCCAGGACACCACATGGGAAAGTGACAAAAACACAACAAATATCACACACAAGAGAGCCAAAAGGTTAGCCCTTTCCCAGCAGGTGACCACAATGCTGCATTGAACAGACAAGAAAGCATGACAAACACAAAACAAATAACAAAAATGATCCACAAAAGAAGCACCGCCTTGGAATGGTCAGTAAAAAATATTTTTACTGGGGGGCTTTAACTAGTTTTATGGTACCATCCTCATCCTTATTTCATATGTGGATCAAGAAAAATAGATGTTTGGTTCACATGAAAGATCCCTAAAACCTTTTCTGTTGTAGCTTTTACAATGTAATATTCCACATCAGACTAAAAATGCTTTGCCTTCTTTTATATCTGTATATACTGGTTGCATTATGGGTGGCTGTAGTGGAGGTTTAGAGGTCAACATCCAAGTTTTTGAAAGAAGACAGCAGTTTTAACATAGTAATTTGACAATCTTGTAAATTTTTATTTTGAAAACATAGCTATTTACTAATCTATAGACATGCTTTTAATGTTGAATAAATCTTTCCTCAAATAAAATTTTTCACTCAAAATTGAAAACAGAGCTATTCACTGTAGATAATAATCATAGGTTTGAATAAAATCAAGTTTCTCCGACGAGTACAGTTATGTCAGGGAATTTTGGAGTGGCGTCAGTGAAAAGTCAGGGAAATGTCAGGGAATTTTGTTTTATCCTGTCTGTATGAACCCTGATCAGTTTTAACATTTGTTTTGGGTGCTCAAAAGAACCATCTCATTGAGATGGTTCTTTTGAGTACCCAGAACATATGTTTCGGTTGGGAAATAAGAAAAAATGATTTTTTGTTGCTAAATAGGCCTGTAACCCTTTATATACTGATGGACTTTCACAAACTGATTGATACAGTAAGGATGGGATTGTCCATTATATATTGTAAGGGGTCTCCGGTCAGAATATCAAAATATGATGTTTTTTTACTTATACTCTTGAAGGTTTTTCTTACCTTTACAAACTGTATATATCCTGATGAAATGCCACATTCAGCTGGATCTTCACTGTTTGCTAAAGCTTACTTTTTTAGTACATTGTAGTCACTTCGCAGAACTTTAGTTAAGAGTGTGTAACAGAAAATTAATTTTCTTATTTCTCAACCAAAACATATGTCGTGGGTACTCAAAAGAACCGTCTCAATGAGACGGTTCTTTTGAGCACCCAAAACATATGCTAAAAATTATGGGTAAGGACATATTTACAATTTTACGCTAACAATTTTTGTTTATTTAAACCTGTGCACTTGTGTACAAAGGGTTAAAACTTGTAGTGACATTTGTACAAATTCATTTGACTGAGCGCAGGGGCTCAGTGGTAGAGTGCTTGTCTCAAGTTTGAGGGGCCGCTGGTTCAAGCCTCACTGGCGTCACTGCTCTGTGGTCCTTGAGCAAGACACATTTATCCTAGCTTAGTACTGGTTCAACCCAAGAAGACCTGTCCCTGTTTAACTGAAAGATTGTTGATGGGACGTAAAGAATTAGATCGAACAAATCTTTTGACTAATGGATGAATTGTCACAAATTATTGTGGCTGAAAATCTTACTTATTAGATCCAGATCTACCTAAAATGTTTGATTGGACTGGTAGGTATGTACAAGAAGCGCAGATCCAGAAAGTTTTGCCGGAGGGGGTCCAACTCTGACAATGTTTTTTTAGATAATGAGGGTGAGAGGACCAAATATCACTAAAAGTGAGCCATCATGGGCCAACCAGCGAAACACCATTTAAATGGCGTTTCCCTGACTGCCCGATGATGGCCCAACTTTGAATGCTCGCATGGTAGCTTTGTGATTTTTCAGGCGAGCCGGACCAGTAATGCTAAGAAATCCTTTACTTTTGTGATTTTTCAGGGGGTGTCCCAACCCCTGTCCCCCCTCTGGATCAGCGCATGGTACAAGCAGTTAAATTATGAAACTTGTTTTGCGGTCCAATTAGCACTATTCTCACTCTGGAAGGTAGAAAACTAGGCTTACAACAGGAAAAATTTCATTAGTCTAGCTAGCCTCTGTAGCTAAGCATGCTGGTTTGAACACTACATATACATGTACCTTGTCACAAACCCAAAAGACAGATTTAGATAAACAAAAATTTTGAGCATAAAGTAGTAAATATTTTCTTACCCATCAGTTTTAGCATATGTTTTGGGTTCTAGAAAGAACAGTCTCATTGAGACGGTTCTTTTGAGTACCCACAACATATGTTTTGGTTGAGAAATAAGAAAATTATTTTCTAGTACGCACTCATAACTAAAGCCCTGTAGCTTGCATATGGACAAACAAAAAGGGTTTTTTGTCTCATGGTGATGGGGTATTTTCTTTAGCAATTTATGACCATATTTTATATTGATTAGCCATTTTTAGCCCTATAAAATAACATTTAAAGATTTTTTTGGGTCTAAAATTTAATGATTTTCTGCCTAAAATATAATGAGGATAAACAAATTAGTGATTACCATTCAAACACATTCTAAGGTTTTAACGATTGAGTGAAAACTGGCGTTTATAGGTTTTACTGATTAACAGGTGAATTTTATAGATTAGGCAACTATTTTTTTTGCAAGCAATTAAGTGGCCAGAATTTTAATGATTAGCAATTATCAAACCCCCAATCCAGGCCCTCATGTATATTATTGATACGGTAAATGTTCGGGAGGGCAGTGGTAGAGTGCTTGACTCGAGACCGAGGGGCTGCGGGTTTGAGCCTCACTGGCCTCGCTGCGTTGTGAACAGTGGTCCTTGAGCTAGACACATTTATCCTAGCTTAGTACTGGTTCAACCCAGGAAGACCTGTCCCTGTTTAACTGAAGACTTAAAGAATCAAATCAAACAAACAAAACAAACAAACGGTAAAAGTTCTAAAATTTTGAACACTAGTTGCCTGCTTAAAAGGCCTAGACAAACAGTGTAGACTTAGATCAGACTGCAACCACAGGAGCTTGAAGTTTGATCCTTATATCACTTCTAAACCCTTAAAACCAAAAAAACTCATAATGTCGTTACATAATAACATTTTGAGATTTTTGGTTTTAAGGGTTTAGAAGTGATATAAGGATCAAACTTAAAGCTCCTGTGCTGCAAATGAAGAAGCAGTCTGATCATCAGAGTCTTCCCCGTTTGCTTTTCTATAAACAAGCATTTTGTGAAATCCAGCACAGAAAACCGACATTTTATTTGAGAAAAGAGAGAAGTGTTTGATATTTTAGAATATTTACCATACTGGTTGTTAAGTGCATGTTATTTGATCATTTCAGTTTATTTTTCCTGGCCAAGTGCAGTAGGACAATACTGGCAGCTGTTAGGACATATAACCAATGATAAACCTAGTGCTATCTTCAAAATAACAAAGTTAAAGTCAGGTTTGTATGCCATTTTTTTAGAAAATTAGATAAAGAAGAAATAAAGTTTAAGGTGCATTCTAAACTCGATTTTTTATGTTTTTCACATTGATTTTTGGCGATAACTTTTTTGCTATTAATTTTAGCGAAACGAGTTTGCGATGACAGTTGTAGGGAAAAATTAGCGCCAACTTCTCCAATATGTCCCAATGTTGTGGTGCAATCAGACTCTTTGGTACATAGATGGAGGTTTTGCAATTTTCCAAATTCGCCCCAAAAAACTAAGTCAGTTATTGACAAGTAAATTTCGAAGAGGCGTGACGAAAAGGGGTCATCTCGAAACATTTTTATAAATGGGGTTCAGTCAACCGAATTATCGTTTCAATGAGCGTTTGGCGCGATGTATTTACTATGGCAAATTATTTGATAAAAGTTACGCTCATCAAAGGGAGACTACCTGATCAAGCAGTGATTTTCTTCAATTGTGCCCCTTTTCAAAATGGGAAGGTATCTTAAAGGAAAGAATTTGCTCCCACTTTTGCCATATTAGGTGACTTCCCTTGAATGTTTCAATTTTTATTACGCACGTGCGTAATTACGTAATGGGAGCTACGACAATGCCCCCGCGAGCTCTTGGTCTCATTCTCCACAGTGCACACAGATATACAAATCCTGTAGCATTAGTACATCATGTATATAGAAGAGCCAGCGCTTATGGACTTTCTACTTTTCGCATTGTCGAGCAACGAATGCCCAGACGTGTTTGCGCATATCAGCAGACCCGCCAGAGCCTTAGATGCATGCATATATTAAATATGATTAAAGTCGACCCTTACCCCAGTCTCCTAGATACTTGAGAATGGATGCTTCAAGGTGATTTTTTGCATGATTGATAAGGATCAAATAAGCATGTGCATGCCCAAAGAATTAGAAAGAAGAAGGAACGACCAATAAGCAACTTGTTTCACTACAAAATAATATTATCTTCAATTGACCCTTAAGACATTTAATCGCATGTAATTTTTCGAGCAAATAAAAGTTCAAAAGTATGATTAACACCACATCAATTGATCATATGGAATAAATTTATATAGCATTAACCGTCATCTTCTGTGCGAACAGTGTAGGCCCTGACCAAATGCACACATGGGTCTCCGTATGTTCTTATCGACACAATCTCATATCGGAGTGTTGGTGGCTGATGCTTGTTTTTGACTGTGTCCACCGTGCTAAACTAGGTGGTGAGGGTGGAGTCTATAGCTCTTGCTCTCTTTCAGTAATGAACCATTTTCTACATGCATCGAGCTAAAAAAATGTGTTTTAATAATAGCAGAATCGAGGGCAAAAATTTATCCAGACGATTGTCTCGGCTGCTGTCCGTTCTAAGGCGCATATTCTGTTGTTTTTGGTTCTCCGCGGTGGTTCATTGTTAATTTCTGCTCCATTGTTTGTCAATGTTTTGTGTTTGATGACAGGTCTTTGATTTGTGCGTGATAAAGACTCGGTGCCATTTTCGTAGCATGTTGTTCGGTATGGGGCTACTGACTATTCATTTAAGAATATTCCAGTTAACGTCATTGAAGAAATATGGGCCAAATATGGTACGGATTCCTCTTTCATTCTTTGATGGAGTATCCGCGTTTCTCAAAAGCTATATATACCGAACATGGCACGTTTTATACCTTGTAATAATTATTCTAGCTTGAGTCATTACCTCACTGAATTCCAAGGCCCACAATATACCTCATTCATACAATGTATGTACGATAAAGCATCCGTCAGGGGCTTGGGCGGTAGGAAAAGCCCGGATTTTGCTCGGGGAACAGCTGGATATAGCTATAGTGGTTTTTGCCGCTTGGTAGTAGGTCTCATAGACTTGTACGATGACATACCACGTGGTTCAGACTTACGCGGTTGCCTAATTTGAAGTTGATCAGTTTCCTCTTTAATTGCACGACGGTGGGTGGGTCAGGCCTCAGACTATATGGCGGCTCTGACGTAAACATTTAATCGGTGGGTTGGTGCCTGATGCTTATCTGTAGCTGGACCCACCGAGGCTCAACTTGAGGTTTTCTTTAGCTCTGACTATCTGTGAGTCATGAGCCCTTTTCATTGTTTCATCATGGTGTGTTAATCCTCCATTATGATACATTGCATTCTTAGATGGCCTCCATGCGAGCTGAACATTTCTTGTACTTCAACAACAGCAGAATCTAGGGCGAAGATTTGGTACCAATAAAATGCATTTTTAAAAGCCCCCCCGCTGGCTTAGGCTGCTGTCCGTTCTAGGGCGGTGGTTCTGTTGTTGTTGACTTTTTGTTTATTGTTACTCCCATTGTGGGAGTCTGTAATTGTTCTATGTTTTGTTGTACTTTACTTTATGTCCATTCTAGTATTGCAATCATCTTAATGGGGAAGAGAGAGCTGGTTGCTTTGCTTTATTTGTCTTCCTGGTGTCTCGTGATGGTTGAGCGGCTCTTCCTCGCGTTGCCACAGGGCTGTCTGCGGTTTGTGATTGTGGTATTTCCTGATAATACTCACTTACTATTTTTACTATATTCAGTCAGGTGCATAACTTCCAAAAGTTAAAAATATATATCACTTAAAGCAGTTAACTTTTTAGCAACAAATACAAAAGTAACCTGTTTGAGTGAATCTGTCTTATTCATCTTCATATTTCGGAGTTACTGCTATTTTTACGGCCATGTGGGTTATTTTATCTGAAAGACCTATTACATAACTTTACGATTATGCAATAAATTTGTGTACGCATCGTCTAGAAATTTGTACGCAAGGTCATTGAAGATCAGAAAATAAGCTACTTTTTAACTTGAATAAGTTATATTTTCGACGTCCTAAAATTTGACCTTGGCATAAATTTTTTTTAGATATAACCTAAATAAGTTACTTTCGATGGCCTCACTTTGAAATCATAGTAGAAAAGACACAATTTTAACTTCTTCAAGTGATATATATTGTAACTTATACAGGTTATGCCCCTGACTGATATTTGTGGGATTCACTCACTATAAAAAAAACAAGTGTAACTTTACACCAAATATTTTGGCAGCTGAAGTGTCACTGCTTTTGGCATAACCTTCCACAGGCCGTAAATCTATTATGTTTGATTGTATTGATCTGGAGAATAACTACAATAATAACAGGTAGAAATGTTTAACATTTATAACTGGAAAAAATAGTGGCCTCGCGTTATGGAAGTATGATAGTAAGTTCACAATAAATGGGGTCGCAGCCCCTTACGGTGCATACTTACACGTACATTTTACAGTGTTTCTTCGAGCAAGCTATAATCGAAGATGCATGTTTCTGTCTATAAGACTGTTTGCCAGTCTGTTCGTCAGTGTATATAATTGTGGCAGTTCTTTGGAAAGCTATACAGCATGCCATTTCAATTTGAAAGAGAATTTATTTCGTGTCAGTTTCGGAGTCGAAGTCAGACGAGTCGTCTATGCTGGAATTGTCGTCGTCACTGTCATCGTTCACTCTTATAACGACTGGTTCCACCTCTGAGTATCGAAGCCCATCTGTTTCCCAGTAAAAATCTTCCTTCTTACGAGCAGACTTTACAGAATCTTTCCATCTGTTTATACTTATGCTTGCAAATGCATCTGGCACGAGTTTTTCTACGTTTGCGAGCTTGTATGTGTCGTTATTAACAGCAATGTAGTCTTTCACTTGGGCCCATATTTCTTCAATTGCGTTAAATATCCAATGACGAACTGGGGTTCGGATGACAACATGTCCAGCAGCCTAAGCAATTTTATCTGTTAGATACTTTATTGGGGCTTTGTGCATTTTCGCAACTGCATAAAGCTCCGGTTTAAGCATTCTTTGATCATACCTTATATTTTGAGCGTCCAGCCAGGCACGAATTTGATCTTTTCGCCACGCTGTTGTAGGCGTTTCAGTGCCTGGTACCCTTTTATTGTGATAAGAAGCATTGTCTATGATAATGCAGCTGGGTCTGGTTAAAGCAGGAATAAGCTTTTCTTCGAACCATTCCATAAACACTGTGGAGTTCATTTCATCATGGTAGTCAGCGGAATTGGTCTTTGACCTGAAAACAAGCGCACAACCCGGGAGAAACCCTCTATCTGCTGACCCAGCATGCAAAATTATAAGTCTTTGCCCTTTCCCAGATGGGGGTGTTCTTGAACAAGCTCCAGTCGAAGAATACCACTGGTTCGACCTACAGTGATGAGCATTTACCCAGGTCTCGTCCAAGTAAATGATTTCCCGGCCTTCCTCCCGACAACTTTTTATTGAACGAAGAAAATGACAACGCTGTGCAATTGTGTCATATCCTTCAGTCAATGACTTCTTGTTATCTGCTGTTTTGCGAAAACGAAACCCCTATTCAAGAAGAGTTTTGCATATCAAGCTATTTGAAATTTTTAATGTGTCTTCAAGGGAATGTTTTAATGAATTCACAGAGACAACTTTCCTTTCAGCAAAGAGTCTATTGGCTCATTGCCTTACAACCTCCTTGTCAAATGAATCAAGCTTGTTGGGCCTGCCTAATTTCTTGCGCTTCTTGCACTCAACAGAGGTCGATATTCCAGCCTCCTGACACACATACCGCACAGTAGCGTATTTCACCTGGAGTGCTTTGGCAACACGCTCTACTGTTCAATCTATTTGGACTCGCAAACGACCAGAGGTCCTTTCTTTGTCAAAGAAACTGAACAAATTCAAAATGTCTGCCTTTCTATCCTTAGATAATACCATGGTGTTTAGTTTGAAAGCAGACTAAATGAAAACTAGCAGACGCAAATCTACTTTAATACCGGTAACCTGCAATAGTCAGAAACGACTTAAACAAGCTAGAAAATGTCTAGATTTTGTATATTTAGCAGTTATTCGCAGAGAAACATACGTGTATATGATTCGCATGAGCAGTGTACAGTAATAAATGTAAGGTAACATAAAAACAACTTTCTCTAGGTATGATGTGGAACACTGCTACTTTAATTTACATCCTAAAGATTATGCTGACCAGACTCATCTCAAGTTATGGCGTTAGCCTGCATGTTAACAAATGATACTGCTATGCAAATAGCCATAATGAACTCCATATCTACCGAACCTACACGCTTCATAGTCAGTCACAGGTCAAGTTTAATGGTTTTCTAATGAAGCGGCCGATTTCTTGACCACTGTTTCCATAGATAGGTAGTTTTGAGTCGACCCCGCTAGCTAAACGTACGAGTGAATCAGGCGGGGTTTTATTAATATTTAAACGAGCCATCCATCGCATAATTCTACCAACAAGGCGGAGCGAAGGTGCTCTATGAATGACATATTCGAACTCTTTGTTCCAAAACTTCAAAACCTGCATCTATGCACAGCGGTAATTGCATCATCTTGGATGCTAAAACATATTGGAGAAGTTGGCGCTAATTTTTCTCTACAACTTTCATCGCGAAACGAGTTAATAGCAAAAAAGTTATCGCCAAAAATCAATGTGAAAAACATAAAAAATCAAGTTTAACACACCTCGCATATAGAGCCAATGCTAAAAAAGTATGATATATCAAACAAAAATTCACAGTTTTGAAATCCCAAGGAAAGTATGTGTTAGCTGACGTCATTTGTAACTGGAAAATGATGTCATTCATGAAGTAAGACGGTGTTTACGAAGGCACTGGATAGAAACTCGGAAATTGTGGGCCATCATGACAGGCACTGAACTTCACTGACAGTAAACTATCCGTGGAATGTTCATGCTTAATCAAGTAGTTGTCCTGTGGTGGCTATGGAACGTTCACTTACAAGCTTTTCCCAACGTTTTTCGTTTTTATTAGATGACATGTCAATGTGGTTTTCACAGATAGAGTCCGATACAAGCACAGATAGAGTCTGCTCTGCACAGATATAGTCAGGGTTCCCAAGGTCAGGGAAAAGTCAGTGAAAAATGAAAAAAGTTCAAGGTCAGGGAAAAGTAAGGGAATTTTGAGTTGAGTCAGGGAAATTTGAAATTTTGGAAAAAGTCAGGGAAAAGTCAGGGAATTTATAACAACATCTTGTCATATTTTTGAATGTTGATAATTAATGTTCAATAAAGTAGATCAATGTGTCTAAATTCTATGGAGAAAAAATAAGATATAGAACACTGGATTGATATTAAGAATAATGCTGTTATATCCATAAAATTGTACAATGATAAGTACTGTACATGTCCTCCTATACTCGAAACTATATTCATATTTGAAGATGGTAAATATTGACAACTGTTTCTGTGGGGGAGTATTATTTTTCATTTTCTGTATTTCCATTTGTCTGTCTGTGACATTTTGTTTCTATAGTATCTTTTAGAGCTTATTTTGATTTTTTCTTCAAACATCACCAATGCGTTCATATGCTAAAGTAAGACACTAATAGTTCAACAGTATGGGGTATGGCCCAATTATTTTAGAGTTATTTCTCTTTTTAACAGAGAATGCCTATGCAAAGACTTATTTTGTTTGTTTGTTTGTTTGTTGTCCCCCGCCTTTTCGAAGAAAAGCGGAGGGACATAGTTTTCGGCATTCCGTCCTTCCGTCCGTCCTTCCGTCCGTCCTTCCGTCCTTCCGTCCCCCTAATATAGTAGGTACCTTGTGTGCGCAACTCCTCCTACAGTTTTATGCCGATTCTTTCGAAACTTTACAGATGTTTTAGTCATGGTCTGAAGATATGCATGTGGTTTGGATATTATCCTGAGATTATTTTTTGTCACTTTTTTCGCAATTTGAACTTAGTCATTTTTAGGCGTTTTTACTATCAAAGTGAAAAGATAGTGGGTACCTTGTGTGCGCAACTCCTCCTACAGTTTTATATCGATTCTTTTGAAACTTCACAGGTGTTTTGTACATGGTCTGAAGATATGCATGTGGTTTGGATATATTCCTCAGATTATTTTTTAACACTTTTTCCGCCAGTTGAACTTAGCCATTTTTCTGACATTTTTACTATCAAAGTGAATGGATAGTGGGTACCTTGTGTGCGCATCTCCTCCTACAGTTTTATATTGATTCTTTTGAAACTTCACAGGTGTTTTGGACATGGTCTGAAGATATGCATGTGGTTTGGATATAATCCTCAAATTATTTTTTATCACTTTTTCTGCTATTTTAACTTAGGCATTTTTCTGGCGTTTTTACTGTCAAAGTTAATGGATACTGGGTACCTTGTGTGCGCAACTCCTCCTACAGTTTTATGCCGATTCTTTTGAAACTTTACAGATGTTTTTGTCATGATCTGAAGATCACTTTTTCTGCTATTTTAACTTAGGCATTTTTCTGGCGTTTTTGCTGTCAAAGTTAATGGATACTGGGTACCTTGTGTGCGCAACTCCTCCTACAGTTTTATGCCGATTCTTTTGAAACTTTACAGATGTTTTTGTCATGATCTGAAGATATGCATGTGGTTTGGATATTATCCTGAGATTATTTTTTGTCACTTTTTTTGCAATTTGAACTTAGTCATTTTTAAGTGTTTTTACTATCAAAGTGAAAAGATAGTGGGTACCTTGTGTGCGCAACTTCACAGTTGTTTTGGACATGGTCTGAAGATATGCATGTGGTTTGGATATAATCCTCAGATTACTTTTTATCACTTTTTCCGCTAGTCGAACTTAGCCATTTTTCTGGCATTTTTACTGTCAAAGTTTCTCATTTAAATAATAAACAATAATGGCGGGGGACATAAATTCTCTGAATTTGCTTGTTTGATATGATTCTTAACGTCCCAGTCAACATTTTTTCAGTTATGTCTGGACTGGTCTTCCTGGGTTGAACCAGTACTAAGCAAGGATAAATGTGTCTTGCTCATGGACATAGTACAGTGATGCCGGTGAGGCTCGAACCCGCAACCTTTATGCAGACACTTATGCCGATCAACCCAGCCATATCACAGATTTTGTAATAAATCATCTTAGATACTTTGCTTTCATCAGATAGACACATTTAACATTTGGTTACATAAATAAGTATTGTCAAGATGATAGCTATGTGAAATTATCTTTAAGATGAAGGTTATACTTGCATGTTTTGCAGTTTTTGATGGAACAAAATGGTACATTGTCTTTACACAATGGGTACAGTTAACATTTGTATGAAAAAGTTTTGCTGAAAAAATAAGATCGACAATTGGCATCTTTGAATACTTGTGCTTGTTTAATAGGTGTTATGCTTCTCTTATTGCACCAAAAGATTGAGATCAGGTTCTATACTTTGCCTTTGATAGTCAAGATGGGAAATTTTGATTCTTGCTCTACACACCCAGCAGTACATGCTTTTAACACAATGAGCATTTCCTTGAAGAAGTTTGATTGTTGAAAATCCTTGTCTTAATGAAATGGCAGCTGTGTTCAAATTGTCAATTTTTCCTGCTGGTTTTCTGATCTAAAAGGTAATGTTTGTGCCATAATAGTTTATTTATAGATTGAGGCAACTCCTGCCACAGTTTTGATGAAACTGCACGAAATTGGCCATAACATTGAAAACAAATTAAACATTTGCATGGTGAAGTTTCTTAAACTTGCTACTCTATGTTGTTTGTTTTATTCTTTTTAGTGGTTTTCTTTTCCTCTTGGTGCATGGGATAGGCTGCATCATTTGATTTCCATATAACTAATTGAGCACCAAATTATTATTGACAAATTGACAGCCTCATTTTGTTGGCCTTTTGATGTATTGGGTTATGGCTGTGATCACAGGCATAATCTGCTATCACACCTTTTGATGGAACACTCTGAAACTTGGTTTAAATGACATAGACACATGCTGCTTCTAAATGATCCTGGTCAGTGGTAAAATTACAGTTTTATATACCTAGCCAATTTAGTTCTGTTTGCTTTTAAGTTATGGTTATAGGGAACTTTTAATAAGATGTTTATGCACTTATTGGCCAATCCATTTTCACCTCATCATTATTTTGAAGTAAACAATGGTAATTTGACAATTGCACAACAGAGTGTTTTCTGGTACTAATTCTAAGCATTTTAACACTACTGTAAGTCAAAAATCGCCAGAGGACAGAAGCACAACTAAAGAGTTTTGATGAAAGGATTATAAATTGTACCTACACTATACAGGAACGTTTGCTTGAAATTGCTGTTTCCTCACTAATCATGCTTATAGATTACCCACTAAGCTTGACAAATGCCGATATTTTGGGTCAGGGAAATTTGAATTTGGTCAGGGAAAAGTCAGGGAAAAGTCAGGGAATTTTACTTTCTAACTTTTGTGGGAACCCTGATAGTCCAAATGGTTATTCACCGTGATATAGAGAATACAAGGTGAGTGTCTTTTGATATTAAGCTTTCCAGGCAAAGCTTCAAGAGGGCTTGTTAAATCTGGAGGCTTGCCAAGCGATTTAACATGCAATCTCGAATCAGAGCCTGGTAAACTTGATAGCCGAAGACATAAACTTGGTATTCTATGTATCAGTTTAGAAGTTAATTCACTCTTTTAACTACCGATCATGACATCATTATCGAGTTTCGTGTTGATTTAATGTCACTGGCGACGTCATTCAAAAAGTGCAACGTCATGATGACCTGATGAAGGCACATGCCTAAGATAGGCAACGTGTATGCGGTCAACGTGCAATAAGAGGCGACTGATAATAAATTTAGATAAAAAATCAAGTTTACTATTATTGTCTAACAGATGTTATGTTACTATCAGTGTTCTGTGGCTCTTCCTCCCGTATCCGTGGCTTGGTCTGCAGTGTGTGATTGTGGTATTTCCTGATCATACTCACTTACATTTTGGTACGAAACGTAATTTAGCAGATTTGATATTTTTGCCATGGTTTATTTCAGCCTTGTTAAAAGGTTGACTTGCACATAGGTTGCAGCTCTTTATTTAATCCTTTCTTTTCAGCAATGGCGTTTACTATAATTTTAGCACTCATTTATCTATAATGTATATCTCTAAGATTGCATGAATAGCAATCAACCCATTGCTGCGCTGCTAAAATAGAGATACTTGCAACAAATTCAATGGCAGCTGATCTGCTTTGGTATTGGTGCAACCTTTCAGTTACTTTAAAAATATGTTATGTTTGATTACACAAATCTGGAGAATAACTGCAGCATTAACATTTACCCCTCTTGAAAGTCGTATCGAAAATAATAAGTGGGTATGATCAGTAATTTCCACAATTACACACTGCAGGCAAACCCATGGCACTGCGAGGAAAGGCCCACAACAATCACGAGACACCAGGAAGACAAACTAAGCAAAGCAACCAGCTCTCTCTTCCCCATCGAGATGATTGCAAAACTAGAATGGACATAAAGTAACGCAGAACAAAACATAGAACAATTACAGAATCCCATCATGGGAGTTATGGAATAAAATCTCCGCCGATACTCTATGCATACAAGTTTGTTTTTGTATCTTGGTAATATCATTTTACTTTGTAAATTGTGTCATTATATCATGCAAATTGTCATTTAGTAGTCGTTTCACTCGTTTTTAGATTCAGATTATGTCATTTCTCGGTTTTCAAAAGGCAGAACTAGGATGTAAAAGGCAGAACTAGGTTGTCATGAGGCAGGACTGGATTGTCATAATACAAAAGTGAAAATGCTAAGTTTTTTGACGCCAGAGGGCGCACCGAATTATGGGAAATTAATAATTTCTCCCAAACAAGTAGCACTCGCTGCAAACGGTGTTATGGATGATTTCTTTTACCTAGAAATTACCCCTATGTTTTTTTTTTATTGATTTGATTCTTTACGTCCCAGTCAACAATCTTTCAGTTACGTTGGGACGGGTCTTCCTGGGTTGAAGGATGAATGTGTCTTTCTCAAGGACACAACGCTGTGACACCAGTGAGGCTTGAGAAAACTTCGTACCTCCCACCAAGCTCGGACACAAACAACATATGTAGATCTATTACTGGGTCATTCATTCATTCCCGCCTCACATCCTGACAAGCTTGGACACATCAATATATGAGCCGCAACACGTGATTTCCAACAATGTGGCATTTTGATGTGATTAGACTCAGATGAGCCTATGTAGCCTCATTTTAAGCTTAGGCAGTTCATGTGAATATTCAAGCATCTGTCAAAGGCTCTGACCAGACTGTGCAGGCTGGTCTGAGTCTCTCTGATCGCACATATCACATTGGTGGAAATCTCATGTCACAGCTGGGAGCGCAGTCGCTCAATGGAAGAGTGCTTGACTCGAGACCGAGGGGCCACAGGTTAGAGCCTCACCGGAGTCACTGCGATGTGTCCTTGAGCAAGACAATTAATCCTAGCTTAGTACTGGTTCTTTCTCTTTCTCTATATACTGCCAGACCCTCTTTCGAGTATTATCGGCAGGTGTACTTTGTACACTCCGGGTTGCAGGATGAAAGCCTTCAAGTAACCATATCGAAATTACAGTAGGGTTTTTTAACCTGCACAAGGGGTGACTCTCCCTGCACAGGGGACATCCAGTTAACGTCCCGATCCGAAGGACGATGCACTTATCTAGTGTGATCCCAGCAAATGACACTAGGGAAAGCGTGTTCGGACACCGAATTTTTCCTCGCCGCGAGCGGGGATCGAACCTGGGACCTCTAGCACCAGAGGCAAGTGCCTAACCACTGAGCTGGTTCAACCCAGGAAGATCGGTCCCTTAATAACTGAAAGATTGTTGATGGGACGTAAAGAATCAAAGCAAACAAACAAAAATCATGTCATAGCTCATTTTATGTATTTACTGGGTCAGGATACTACAATTTATATATATCCATACTTGTCTTGACTAACTTTACCTCCCTTTATTTTTCAAGCTGACATATATATTGTATATATCGTATATCTATTTTTTCATGTTGTAGAGCTGATGCATTTATAAAGTATATTTTTCTTCAACTAAATTGACTGTTTATTTATATGAAAATAAGAAATTTCAACGAAATGAGAACAAAGGCGTCATCTCAGTCAACTCATATATAGTTATAAATAATATAATATACCACTTGTCGATTAAATGTTTTTAATGTAGCCACCGCGGTATAGTGAATTGTTTTCCTTGTCTGTCAGATCATACTTTAAGCCAAGCCGCGTGTTCAAAGAGGCTTTAAACCCAGAACGAATGCCAGTTGAGCCTGGCAGTCGGGTACCTGGGATATTAAATGAAAAACATAAACCAACCCAGACAAATACTGGTTACAGCCAAGGAATAGCCACAAAAACAGTATCATCCAGAAGGGTGGGCTCGACAGAGACTCCCAACATGGAAAATCATAAGATGTATAGGTTTCCATAGGAATAAGCATATGGACCCCTACCCCCAGGAAAAAATGAACCGGCCCATATAATTTTTTTAGCTTCCTTTAAAATAGACAAATTGGACCCCGCCCCACCCCCATCCATTGTAAAATAAGTTAGACATAATTAATAAAAGAAATAACAACACCAAATGAACAGATTTGTGCCTGGTGAGACTGTGTTTTTGGTGGTCGTAAATGCGACAAGCACAAAATGAGGGTGTCAATAGCAATAGGGTTTATTGATTAGCAAATAATGACCCTAAAATTAATAGTGGAATGCGGCGTTTCAACGGTTAGCGAATTTGATGGAAAAAATTTATTCCATATCGTTCTACAGTAACCCGTCATAATGATCTATCCGCAGTTTTCCGATTGCCCTTCAAGGTCCATCAATTAATATGAAGTATGGAAACTTTATAGACATAGATACATGTACCATTGAGCACACAACGAAAACTGGTCAGACTTGGCTGATACAGATCCAGCCTGATCTACTGGGTGAAAGTTTCTCTGATTCACAGATCGCTAAACTCTGAAGCCATCGATTGAATTGTCAGTTCGTGGCTTAGTTCTCCGTTAGTGCTGAAAAAAATAAGTCAAATTACCGTTCAAGCACGTTCATGTGACAGTAACATACTTTTAATGATTAGGCAATGCATTTAACCTTTTGTATACAAGAAACCCCTAAATGGATACTTTTATAAACTGTGAAGACCCAGATGAAATGCCACATTATGCGGCATTTCATCAAGGTCTATACTGTTTGTTAGGTAAAAAAGTCTTCAGACAAAAAAACAAAACAAAAAAAAACACTAGTTTTAAAAAATATAACCTGACACCCCAAGGTATGTACAGTGGTCTATCCAAAGTTTATTGCATCAAACCAGAAGGAAAGATCCATTTGTATACACAGTAAACTGTTGGAGGTAAGAAGTGGCCAGCTAGTCATTTATCAGTGACCATGGAGCAATTATATCTGCTAAAGTTATCTGCTGCATATAAGCATATAGGCATATAGTGTGGACCCAGATCAGACTGTCATGTGCATCAAGTAGTCTTAAATTTTAGTTTTTATCGCCCAAATGGCATGTCTTCTAAGATATTTTACAGATTTTGTCAAATTTTTGCTGATTACTGTTTATCGCCCAAATGGCATGTCTTCTAAGATTTTTTATAGATTTTGTCAAATTTTTACTGATTACTGATTTTGGGGTCATTTTTTTACTGATTAGCGATTTTGGTCCTAAATTTTACTGATTGCTGATTTTTGGGCCTAAATTGTACTGATTAGCGATCTGTGGGCCTAAATTTTACTGCTTAACGATTTTAGAGGTACCCCATTAAGACCCTCCAAAACCCCTTGTGCTGGCTTATTAGGCTCCAGAAACAGGTCGATTCTCGATAGTTTGAGGCATGGGTGGATCCGTAGGGGGAATATTGGGTAGGGGACAGGGGTCTGAACCCCCAGGAAGATCAGACAGTGATAGGGCTCCTTAGCGATACTGGTCACCCCTAGATATCACAAAACTTCCAAGCCAGCATTCTTGATGTTCGGCCATCATTGGTCCACCTAAATGGCGTTTTGCTGGCTATTTAAATGGCGCTTCGCTGGCGGGCCAATGATGACACACTTATTATGGTATTTGGATCCTCTCTCTCCTCATCAACTATAAAAACAAAGTTGTCAGAGTTGGACCCCTCTGAAAAAAAGCTTGATCTGCGCATGCGAGATTTTTTCTTCAAATAGTCAATAGTTTGAATTAACGTCATAACAGTTTGAATAAAAGTCATAACTGTTTATAGTATATGACCATCTTCATCTTAGGGATGAACCATCTACAATATTTAGTATGTCTAGATGCCAAAATTCTGTGCTTTCATCGACGTCCATTCGGTGAGAAGGCTCTATCGAGATTCCACATGTGCACAGACTCATCTCAGCCTTCTTCGCTCACTATTGTGCTAAGTTGGAAATTTCATGATATCAGATCCTGGTGTTGGAATGTAAATAAATGCTAAGAAGGTGTTCCCTTTTTATACGTGTAGAAAGGTTTGGCTTCATTGTTTGAAGACAGATCATATGGCATACAAGCCGTCTTTTAAATATGTTGTGGGTACCTCCTCCATGCGCGCATCAAGTAAGGGGGTCAAACGGCTCCAACTCTTGCAACTTTTTTCAGTTGATGAGGGGAGAGAGGGGATCCAAATACCTTTTTTTAGTGGGCCATCATTAGCCCGCCAGCAAAAAGCCATTTAAATGGGGTTATGTCCTTTCTCTGGAGGGTTGATCATGGCTGCTGGAATAGTCTCCTTTCATCATTCATATATGTAATCGTGTCCGCCTTTATTTGAAGATAATCCACAAGCTTTAGCGAGTGAATTATCTTACATACAGGTCGACAAACATCGTATAGTTATTTTATACCTCATACATCAGTGTAGACCTTGTACATAATGAGATTATGTGCTATTAAAAGTTGGTATAATGGGCTAATTTCTAATCTTTTCTTAAAATTTTTACTTGTATTTCCACTAGGCTGCTTCCCTTTAAACTTAAGACATTTTCATTTTTGTAATGTTTTCGTTGATATTCATTTTTGTTAAGGTTTATTTAAATGAGTTTACAATTATGACATTCTACATGGATGTTTTAGCAAGAAAGTTATCTTGCATCCTATAACAAACGTTTTGCAAGAGGACAAAAATTGAAACCAACAAGTCTTGAATTTTTTGATATATTTATCTGAAAATAAGCAAAAAGTAAGAAAGAGGGCAAAGATCAGGAATCAATACAATTTTCGGATAAATCATTCAGTCAAAATGACTCCTGGCACCGTTTTCCGGAATTAATCGATGAGTTCCGAAAAAGGGATATCCTATAAATTATAAATGAAAGCGCGCCCTCTGGCGTCAAAATATATAGCATAGAAAGAAGCGCGGTATTACTGACAATATTCAATGCTTCAAATGCTTGTTTCATGTCACTTTATAAAGTTGTTGATGCTATTTATAGTTTACTTTGTACTATTTTTTAATTCTTAAGCAGCATCCGTTGACCAAAGCTGTTATAATAAGGCAATTCACATGATACAATGACATAATTTACGAAATAAAATTGCAATCTTAAAAAAACAAAAACTAAATTGGACACATTGAGTTTCGTCGGGAAATCCCTTCCATAGGGAGTAACAGTCAACAACGAATCAACAACAACAGAACCACCGCCTTAGAACCGACAGCAGCCTAAGCCACTTGGGGCTTAAATGCATTTTACTTGTACCAAATCTTTGCCTCGGATTCTGCTAGTGTTGAAGCACAAAAATTTTAAGCTCGCATTAAGGCTTCCTATCTATTGCAATGTATCATCATGGAGCAACAATCTAATCATATTAAATACTATGATGAAACAAAGAAAATGGCTCAGCACTCACAGATAATCAGAGCGTAAGAAAACCTCAAGTTGAACCACGGTGGGTGCAGCTACAGATAAGCATCAGGCACCAATTATCCAATTAAAGCTTTACGTCAGAGCCGTCATTGATTCTAAAGCCTGACCCACCGTCGCGCAATTAAAGAGAAAACCATAGCTATAAAGCATAATTGGGTTTAAAACCGGACATACAGACTGTCGTATGATATCCAAGTTATAATCAAATTTTTATAGCGTTTACTATAGCTTTATAGTGACGTCTGTGAAAATGTTACATTTTCGAATGATATCATTGTCTTTTTTAAAAAAAATATAAAATCCCTGTTCAAAACATAATATGATTTACAGAAAACTTCTGGACCCTCCTCTCAAAAATCGCAAAAATATATGGTTTCCTAGCAATACTGGTCTGGATGCCCTGAAAAATCACAAATACAGCATTCAATGTTGTGCCATCATTGGCATGCCAGCGAAACATTACTTTTTGTCAATTCTAGTTTTGCAATCATCTCGATGGGGAAAGAGGGAGCTGGTTGCTTTGCTTTGTTTTTCTCCCAGGTGTCTCGTGATTGTTGTGTAGCTCTTCCATGCGGTGTCATGGGTTGGTCTGCAGTTTGTGATTTTGGTATTTCCTGATCATGCTCACTTACTATATTTGTTAATTTTCAGATTTCATTCCGTGTGGAGAAGATGAGTTTGAGTGTAGAAATAAGAAATGTATCAAGAAGAGTATGAACTGTGATACCAAAGATGATTGCTTCGATGGAAGTGATGAAGAATTGTGTGGTAGATATATGAGCCCTCAGGGGGTACTCTAGGGTTCGCACAGGCTTGAAAAGTACTTGAATATACAGGACTGTCTTGAAAATTTATTGAAAATAAAATTTGCCTTGAAAAGTACTTGAAAAACACTCAAGAGACCTTGAAAAGGCCTTGAATTTTCCCATTTGCAAGAGGATTCAACACTGTTTTTGGAGGCCTAAATCAGTATAACATTGTGGTGCCTTCTTTTTGGTGCAGCATATGCTGCACCAAATAAAGGCACCATAATTTTACACTGATTTTCTAAAACTTTTATAATTAGTAATGGACTCTAGCTTTTCAGAAATAGAATTTTAACGTGTAAACCAGTATTTTTCATAAGTTTTTAGTCCTTGAAAACAGTATTTTAGAAGTCCTTTAAAACTCATTGAATTTTACACGCCTGCCTTGACAGGCGCATACTTGCCTATATGAACCCTGTACCCTCAATTATCCTTGCTGCATAGGCTTGATCCTACCATCTACTGTTACCCCATAAAAATATCCATCATATCAGGCCTACCCAAAAATACTTAAAAATGCAAGCGAACCCCCCCCCCCCCAAAAAAAAAATCTGACTCCATACATTGACCTGAAAAAAAGAGCCTTTATTATTTGAAATACTAGAAATCTTAAAAAAAACTCTAGTTTATGGGGTACCCCCCTCATACACACACACACACATCCACAATTCCTTTAAACTTAAAAAAAAACATGCATATTTTTTAAAGAAAAAAGTCTAAACTGCCAAAACTATAAATTTTGAACCAAAAATATCAGCAAAGCTCATGCATGCGAAGATAATAAGAATATCCTACATCATGTGTATGATCGTTTAAGCGGTGACATGAGCAAACTAACAATGCAGTCATACGATAAAGTGCCCTATCCTGTTCTAACCACAAAACAATTAATCTCCTCAACAAAAGTAAGATAAAAAAAAACAAAAACAAAATCTATGCAGGATTAGCCTAGTGTACGGCGTCTTTGTTAACTCTGACAGATCGAATAATTCACAGCGCAGATAGGAATAACTGTAAAAGGAAATTGTGTGTATTGTATGACAGAGTAGTTACAAAACCAGAGGCAAATGCAAAAAGACATGTATCTATAGAGAACTGTTTTGACATCATCAACCTGAACACTATTCGTGTGTAATTTATGGACTCATATCCAAGTTCAGAAAAAGATCTTGTCCCTAGAGTGAATGTGACTGTGCATCAACTCAGTCTGATCACAACCTTGCTGTCAAATAAAAAAGGATTGGTCCTAAGTTTCCTTTAGAGCGCACAGCAAAAACTCTGATCAACCTGATCTGCTGCCAAGGCGTTTATGAGTATATACTGGGTGCACACTCAGCTTGTTGTGTTTTAATGTTATGGCCCAATTACAGTTACACCTGTGTAAAACAGCCACTCTTAAAAGGACCAAAAATTGGTTTTCAAGACCAATTATCGCTTCATGCAGGTCAAACGTATTGCAGAATGCTTCAACCTTCAAGGAGAGCATTCTGCAAATAATCAGAAAAACGGATCCTTCAGAAATAGGGAGAACCTACAATATAAGAAAACAGCAGACTCATCTTGGTGTGTTTTAATGTTGAGACCGTATTAATATTATGTAGGCATCGTCGTGAGAGACTAATAACATTTATTTTGGGTATCAAACAAGGCCATGTTCAATCCAGCTTGCTTAGTTGCACAGCCTAGCTAGAATTATGAAATAATATATGACACAAGTTAAGATACCATATATCGACGAGGCCCCCACAAGGCGATGTCTGTGCTCTCTCATCCCCTAAATATATGATCGGAATTCCTTAAATCCCTAATTGTTCTTTACCTAAGCTTTTTTGCAGTGCTGAAAGTAAGTGCTTGCTCCCCAGTTCCACTAAAATAATTACCAGTGCTCCCCACCTTCAAAACCCCTGGAGCCTTATTGATGGAATTGAAAAACTATGGCGTCTATGAGACTGCTTGAATGTTTGTTTGTTTGTTTGATTTGATTCTTTACGTCCACTCAACAATTTTTCAGTTATGCGGGACGAGTCTTCCTGGGTTGAACCAGTACTAAGCTAGGATAAATGTGTTTTGCTCAAGGACCACAACGCAGTGACGCCGGTGAGGCTCGAACCCGCGGCCCTTCGGTCTCGAGTCAAGCACTCTATCACTGAGCCACTGCGCTCCCTACTGCTTGAATGCCCAGGCTGGTCTGCATATATGTTGTTTGCATGCAACAAAGTTAGTTTTAATTGCTGCGATGCACATTTAGAATAGTAGTGCTATATTTACAAGAGAAATTTAGTTAAGGTACATTAGCAGCACGATTATTGCCCTGTGGGTTGATGGCTTATGGTCTCCTTGGTTATACCCACTGTGACTTTCCTTTAAGTTTCCTTAGCCAAATCAGAACTGCCTCAGCCAATTCCTTGGAATTCCATGCAATCGGACCTCGGATGTACATTTAGGATCTACTTTGATAAAGTGACGCTGAAGTTACATAATGTGACGCTGACGTCACAGAAACAATGCCAACACAATAACAAGCTGATTGCAGCAAAACAAACGGTTATAAATGAAGTTTATCTTTTTTCAATAAAATATTGCTAAAGGGATATTTTATTGAAAAATACATAAACTTCATTAAATCTGCTGATTAACTTTTCGGGTAATCAGAGGAATGGATTTTAATAGGGTTAAACCCACACTCTTCAGAGCTAATTTTCCATACGCCAGTTCAGGCTAACAAAATGGAGCTTTTTCGTACATAGTACTACGCTTTATGTGCCTTACGTACACTCGAGGCTTCATTTGATTCTCGAATTGTGCAGGGCTTTCCCAATTAGCCTTAGCCTTGATCATCTGTGAGACATGATCCTTATTCTTTGTTTCATGATAATATATTAAATTCCCTTTGAAGCTACATTACATAAGTTAGAAATCCTCAACTCGAGCTAAACAATTAAAAAAACAGTAAGTGAGTATGATCAGGAAATACCACAATCACAAACCGCAGACAACCCCGTGGCACCGCGAGGATGAGCCGCTCAATCATCACGAGACACCAAAAAGACAAATTAGGCAAAGCAACCAGCTCTCTCTTCCCCATCATGATGATTGCAATACTAGAATGGACATAAAGTAACATACAGCAAAACATTGACTAATTGCAGACTCCCACAATGGGAGTAACAATAAACAAAAAGTCAACAACAACAGAACCACCGCCTTAGAACGGACAGCAGCCTAAGCCACCGGGGGGCTTAAATGCATTTTACTGGTACCAAATCATCGCCCTAGATTCTGCTGTTGTTGAAGTACAAGAAATGTTCAGCTCGCACGGAGGCCATCTAACTAATGCAATGTATCATCATAGAGAAACACTCTAATCAAATTAACACACCATGATGAAACAAAGAAAAGAGCTCATGACTCACAGATAGTCAGAGCTAAAGAAAACTTCAAGTTGGGCCATAGTGGGTCCAGCTACAGATAAGCATCAGGCACCAACCCACCGATTAAAGCTTTACATCAGAGCCGTCATAGAGTCTGAGGCCTGACCCACTGTCGTGCAATTAAAGAGGAAACCATAGCTATAAACCGTGATTGGGTTTAAAACTAGGCATGCAGACTGTCGCATGATACCCAAGTTAAATCCAACCCTTATATAACGTTTAACTATCTTTTTGAATTGATCACTAAAATTAGGTTTTCCAACAATTCGTTTGAATTTATAAACTAAATCACCATTAAACATAAGTTCTGATATGCCTTGTTGCAGAAGAGTTTTTAACCCAATGTTGTATTTAACAATTAACTCTGAGCGTCTGTGGTAGAATTTAGAAAATGCTTTTCGAATTTTATGATATCTATAACCTTGTTTCAATAATTTAGCAGTTAAAAATAAGTTTCTGTTGTTGAAGTCATCAACATTAGAACAGACTCTAGCAAAACGAATAGGCTAAGAAATATATACACCATAGGAAGGAGAGCTCGGAACATTCCCATCAAGAAATAGAAAATTCACTATTTCAAAATTAAAATCATCCCGTTTATCATAAATTTTAGAAGAAACTATGCCATTTGTTATTGACAAGTTCAAGTCCAAAAACGGACCTTCAGTATCCGAAGAATTCGCCTTATTTAACTGAAGTTCAGTGGGATATATCTGACCTACCATTTGTTCAAAATAAGGATTATCAATATTAAGTAAGTCATCTAAATATCTGGAGGTTGAGTTAAAAGCTTCAGTAATATCAGTTTGATTATTGTCAAACAGAGACAACATAAAGTCTCTCTCATAACAAAACAAAAACAAATCTGCAACAAGAGGAGCACAATTAGTACCCATTGGAATACCAACAATTTGTCTATATAATTTCGAGCCAAATCTTATAAATATATTGTCCAAATCTTATAAAAGATAATGGAGTGCGTCACACATTTTCTGACATGACCACAATTTATATTGTTTAGGTTGGTCAGAAGTAAAAAAGGCATTTTTGTCATTACAAGCCAAATAAAGTGAGCCGTCTCTGTTAAATGTTTCTTCCATTTATTCTGTTAGTTTTTCTTTGATTAGATCATGGGGCAATGTAGTATAGAGAGCAGAGAAATCATATGTAGACAAACCAATATTTTAACAACAACATAATCTAAGGCGAGGATTTAGCGCCAGTAAAATGCATTTAAATCCTATATGGCTTAGGTTGCTGTGCGTTCTAAAGTTGTGGTTTTGATGTTGTTGATTCAGTGTTCATTGTTGATCTCATTTTTTCTGTGTTTGGTCATCGTTTTGTTATGCAGTACTTAGCAACGACGTAGCCAGAACGCTGAAAAAGATACGCACACCATTGAGAGACCACTGGATCAAGCAATGATTCTCTTCAATTGCGTCCCTTTTCAAATTGGAAATTTCTCATAAAGGAAAGAAGTCTTTCCTTTATGAGCAGTTCTTTATAGTATGGAACATCACTTTTAACACATTAAGTGACCTCCCTTGAATGTTACTATTTATATTACGCACTGATGTTACCTGTGTAATTGGTGCTACGCCAATGCTTAGTGTACTTTCTAGCTTGATCTTGATGAGGAAGAGAAAGCTGGTTGCTTTACTTTAATTGTCTTTCTTATGTCTTGTGACTGTTAGCGTTTTGTGGCTCTTCATTACGGTACAGTTGATTTACTATGGTATATCTTAGCCATACTCACTATTTGTGTCCATTTTGGAAAGTATGTTACAATTCGAGAATCGAATCATGCCACGGGTGTATATCAGGAGAATTACGCATAGAACTATGTACCAAAAAGCTACATTTTGTTAGCCGGAACTGGCAAATGGTAAATTAGTTCTATAGCATGTGGGTCCAGTTCTATTAAAATTGATAATTCTGACTATCAGAAAAGTTTAATCAGCAGAATAAATAAAGTTTATGTATTTTTCAATAAAACATCGCTATAACGATATTTTATTGAAAAAACATAAACTTCATTTATAGCCGTTTGATTTGCTGTAATCACACTTGTTATTGTTTTAACATGGTTTCTGTGACGTCAGCATCACGTTTATAACGTCAGCGTCACGTTATCGCCGCGTTATCAAAGTAGATCCTCGATGTACATCCATGGCCTGATTCCACGGAAATTCGCGGAATTGGTCGAGGCAGTTCAGATCGTTTTTGTGCCCTATGAAAAATAACCAAATTCTCTTCTCTGAGTTGTTCACCTTTAACATACAATTGCTGCTTTAATACTCTAGATTTACTATTTGACAGAGGAGACCAGATGCAATGATGGGTCCTCATTTCTTTGTGCTGGTACTTGCCTAGCCCATTCTTATGTGTGTGACGGGGAACCAGATTGCTTAGACGGAAGTGATGAAGAAGAGAAGCTATGTCAGAAACAAAAGAAATATCCAGCTTCCTGTCTGGATTGGTACTCTGCTTGTTACAATGAGTCTGGGATCTACAAAATATGTATGTTGTTATTCATCCAAAGATTGGCTTCACATTTAGTAATAAGGCCTTGGATTTTTACCCAGAACTGCCTGTTTAAGTACAACAACTAACCACAATATTGGAATTCTAGGGGTTTTTTAATGAGCTATTATACCAAACACACACAATCATAATAAAAAGGCGCTGATCAGAATGTGCAAATTCTCTGGCTGGTCTGCAGCTTTTTATTTGCCTGCAGCGAAATCAGGCTGCTGTCTGTTCTAAACCATTAATTCTTTGTTGTTGACTATTTGGTGGATTGTTTTTGTCATTGATTTGTGATGCCGGGTCTAGTTTTCTTTCAAACTGTGCAACCATCTTGCTGATGAAGGGAAAGATGTTGCTTTTAATTAAATAAGTTCTTGCTGGCGTGTAGGTCTTAAGGAAAAGAAATAAATTGCGAGGCTTGTAAACATTTTTTATTCATCAGTTTTTACATATGTTTTGGGTGCTCCTTAACATACCAGTGAACAATATTTAAGTCATGTTAGAACGATTTCCTATGTTCCTGGGTTTAACCAGTACTAATAGTAGGATACAAAGCAGTACCTCCGGTGAGTCTAGAGCCAGCAGCCCTTTGATCTTAAGTCTATCACTCTACCACTGAGCCACCAGCTCCTCTTATATCCATATGATAATTGGCTATGAACTGTCAAGCAATCTAGTGAAGCTGAAGGTGCTTATTATGGCATTTACTTTCGTCTACGATCCTACTTTGTGTGTCAGAGCAGTAAATAATACATGTTAAGCAAACAGGTAAACGTGACATTTAAGTATAGTAAATGATCTAAATTTCAATAGTTGCTTGTCAAAAAGGCCTTGACAAATAGGAGAAGCAATCTAACCAGGTTCTTCCCTGTTTGCTATTCTAACAAGCATTTTGTGAATTCCAGCTGTTGTAACCTCTTTTTTATTTGAGTAAAAAAAGAGTAAATTGTTTGAAATTTTATAACATTCACCTTTTAGATATGAAATTGTAAAATAAGCTTGTAATAAAATGTTGATCTCTTCTAATTAACAGATGGCATAGAAATGGAATGTGACTTTCATACGACAAGTTGGAATGGCCAAATCATCACAAAGTATCACTTCATTGATTATGAACGACATATAAGTACTGGCTTTGGGGACCCAAGAAACCCACTGAAAACCAATAAACTAATCTATCAGGACACAAATTCATTAATTAAGATACTTGAGAATTCAAGGCTGTGTGTTCATTCTTAGGATCAACTGTGTGAGCCTTCACGGCAGTTCCTCTTCGATGTAGATGTAGATTCTGAGTTACAACATGAACATATCTGTTCTTGCCTAAGTCATACAGTAAAAAGATATAGAAATGCTGAACATTTGGTCGCATTGTCAGTATCTTACTGTTAAACATTTTCATTTAGGATACCAGTAAATGGCTCAGTGGTAGTGTGCTTGACTCGAGACCGAGGGGTCGCGGGTTCGAGCCTCACTGGTGTCACTGCGTTGTGGTCCTTGAGAAGGACACATTTATCCTAGCTAAGTACTGGTTAAACCCAGAAAGACCCGCCCCTGTTTAACTGAAAGATTGTTGATGGGACGTAAAGAATCAAATCAAACAAACAAAAATCATGGCAATGTGATCATTCTTTGGATCAACTATGTGAGCCTTCAAGGCGATTCCTCTTTTGGTTGTGAAGCACAGAAAGGGGTGGAGTAAACTATAATATTGTATCTCTTCTTTGTTGTAGTGCAGAACCATGCAGATCAGAGAAAGAAATGTTCTTAGAACGGGGTTCCTTTTTGCATGACGGTCCCTATTTCACAGTAGAACTGGACGAGACCTATGGTTACATAATCATGTTTTCCATTAGTTCTGTAGAGATGTTTTTATCTGGAGTGTTGAGGATTAGAATAAGCCCTGTTCTTTGCCTCACTGGTAAGGACAATAATTTAGGGGATAACTATATTCAAAAGTTTCATTTGGGGAGGTATGTCGTCAGATATACGGTCGGAAATTTAGTTTTACGGCGTCGCGTAAGCGGAGCTGTAAAATGTGATTTCCGAACGTATATCCGACGATATACCTCCCCAAATGAAAATTTTGAATATGGTTATCCCCATTCTAATCCACTATTAACATTTTCCCTCTAAAGAGACAGTGAAAATGTGCTTTGTTGCGCCTATACGTCCAGCGGCTTACAGCTGCATAAAACCGCTTGCCAGCTGCATATATTCACTTGTCAACCAATGAAAAGCGACGTTACGAAATGACGTCGGGTTTCCGACAGTATATAGCAGAATATACTGTCTCAAATTATGACGTTATCCAATCAGACGTCGCATTGCATTTGCAAGTGCATTAGAATAACTCTTAAAGCGCCAGCTAAAAAACTACATCTGAAAAAGTTATGTAGTTATGTCGTATGCTGCATATATTTGCTTACATTATAGATTAATTGAAGTATAGGGGCAAACTGTGTGGAGCCAGATCAGACTGCTCCTATAGGAGCAGTCTTATCTAGGTCTACATTGTTTGTCAAAGTGGTTTCTAAATGAATTCAGCAGTTGACTAAGCAGACCACCTTTTTTGTAATTGGCACTATAAAAATCGAATCAATACAGATTTTAGATACTCTTATGTCTGATGGATATTTCCACATTTTCCAGACAGACAAAAGTAATTAAAATGTGTCCGAAGTATCTAATGACCCTTCATCAGAACTGATCGTCTCAGTACCAAATACAGATAAATAGAACAGGCGATATCAACAATCTAAAAAAAAATAATTTTTACACTGTTTGCCAATAAGAATGTGGCCGATAATCTGATTGTCTGTCCAATATGTACTGTTAAAGCAAGCCCCACACAACTTGACATCTTAGCCTAGTGAAAAGCGTGTCAGCCTTTAGAACCAGAGAACCAGAATCGATTCCGGGGTTGGCACTTATTACAAATTGTTTGCTTTTTTTTTTTTTTTTTTCACCTTGTAATGCAAAATTACTTCATACAAGTAATATAAAATTATATAAATGACAAAAATTACACTCCTTAACGTTTTATATTGAACTATCCTCTAAATTTGTGGGGTTTGAGTTAAATTTGGCCCTCCTGAAAGATAATTACTCAGGTGGCACCTGAGTTGTTTTCTTTTTTCTTAAATCTCAAATGATAGTCCATGAAATAAAAACTAAAAAATAAGATTTTTAATCTCAGATTTTTGATATATAAGTTACTCTAAAAATCGAAATCCTTTTTTGGGGGAATTACCAAAATATATCATGCAGTATCTTGACATGGCTTGGGAAAACAAATAAATTTTCACATTTTCTAGATAGCTTAAGGTCATGAGCAATAATAAAAATAAAAATAAAGAAGCTTGATGGCGATTACAAATATTCTAGCATAAAATTAAGGACTTGGGTTTTTTTTCAGAAAATTTGTATAATGCTCAAAAATTTCATGCGAGATTATGAAAATTGACGTGATGACATATCCTTTTATATTTTTTTTAATTGACAGTTTATACATAAAACAAACTGTATGAAAAGATTTAAAAAGATTTTAATGTGGGAAGTATTACATACAATTGCCCTTACTATAGGTTTAAAGTATTGCAGAAAACTCGCCATGGAGCATTCTGCAAGACTTTTGACCTGCAGTAAGCGATGATTAGTCTTAAAAACCAATTGTTGGTCTTTTTGAGAGTGGCCGTTTATAAGGGTTTTACTGTTTACTCAAAGGTGCAATAATAAATCGATTATCTCATTCATGTCTGGGACAAACTACATGAAAACGTGTTCATCTTTACATACTTATTTCAATTACAAGTGAAAGTAGTAGAGGATTTGTTTTAAGGATTTGTTGAGAATTTGTTTTTATGTACTTCTTTTTTTGGATCATTTATGTTTCTCATGCTTTTGCGTCTGTTCATTGCTGCCTAGTTGTCACTTGCTGGGAAAGAGCTGACTTCCTGGCTCTTGATGGTGATGTTTATTACAGTTTTGTTTATTGTAGTTTATGGTATCCTGGGTCAGGTGTGGTACTTGATTGTATCGTTTCCTGATCTTTGCCCCCTTTCTTACTTTATAAGACTTATGGTAAAAACTCATTTATTGAAAAGACTATGTTTAATGTACATAGTAGATTTGCCTCATCCAAACAATTGTAATTTGTACTAACATTATTTGCTACTAATATTAATCACAGTTTTTTTTTTGTAGTTAACACGTATTAAGCTTCATGTCCATTGTCTTTGCCTCTTTTACATTCCTCGAATTGCAAATAAGCATTAAAATACCTGTCCCCATACCGCAAATTGTTTATATAAGCATGACAGCTATACCTCCAAATTTGATTGCATGAACTTTATTTTATGCTGCTACAAAAATAAAATTGGTTTAGCACTGTCAATACAAATGCTTATCTAGCCAATGTATAAAATAAGCAAAATGATCTTTGCCCCCAAGCAGTGGCTAAAATTTATTCCTGTTCTGTGATGAGAGGGACTTTATGATGTCTCTTTCTAATGATAAGCAAGCTGATATTATTGATGCGTTTAACACAACATCCAGATATCTGGACGATATTTTAAACATTAATAATGTTATTTTGACAATATGGTAAGTCAAATATACCCTTCAGAGTTCTAACTCAATAAAGCCAATACCTCTGATACAGAAGCTGCGTTTTCATACTTGCATTTATCCATTTCTTATGCTATCGTTTCTACCAAAATTTATGATAAACGTGACGACTTTGATTTTGATATTGTCAATTTGCCATTTTTAGATGGTGATGTTCCTTGCTCTACATCCTATGGAGTCTATATCTCTCAACTCAATCGTTTTGCTTCAGCATCTAGCTATGTTGCTGACCTTAACACTCGCAATAAATTGTTAACTCAGAAACTTCTTAAACAAGGCTATTGGTTTCAAAAACTTCGCAAAACCTTTTCTTAATTTTATTGACGATAGTATGATTTGATATCTAAATTCCAAGTTGGACTTAAATCTCTCTTGCGTCAAGGACTTTCGGAACCTGATTTCTATGGTGACTTGGTGAATAAATTGAAGGAGATTGTTGGCTCTAATAATTTTTTCAGTACAGTTCTTTAAATAATTTCCCATTATAAAAAGATTCGCTATAACATTAATGTATTCCAACAGACTGCATGCTTGGTGGTCAACCCAATCATGTTTGGCAACTTTGCTTTCCTTTTTAATTGCACGCCGCTGGGTTGAACTTCAGACTCTATAATGGTTCAGTCTTATCTATTGATGAAATGGTTTGGGCCTGATGCTTTGGCTGTTTGTTGCGTCCACTAGGTGTGACCTGTTGGATTTCTTTTGCTCCGGTATTCAGTTTTATTTACTGTTGAGTCCTTATCTTTGCTTTATCTCCTTTTTATATCTTGATTAATATAAACTAGGAGATGGTGCATTAATAAGTTACAGTCTTTCATGCAAACCAAACATCTATGTGTCTTGATCCACATCTGAACTAAGGGTGAGGTTTGTGCACCGTTAAACCAGTTTAAGTCCTACCGTAAAATATTTTAATGACTGTTCCAAGGCGGTACTTCTTTTGTGGATCTTATATGTTTTTTCTGTCTTGTGTTTGCTATGCTTTTGCGCGCATCTGTTTATATGTGCCATGTGGTCACCTGCTGGGAAAGGGCTGACCTCTTGGCTCTAGTTTGTGGTGTCTATATGTGAGTTTGTCACTTTCCTATTGGTATCCTGGGTCAGGTGTGGTACTTGATTGTTTTGATCCCTGATCTTTGCTCCCTTACTTACTTTAAACATGTATCAATGGTTCGTGATTGGCACCTTTCTGCCTAATCTGTTCTTGTTTTTACCTCATATGAGCGCAAAGTGAGTTAAAGTGAGCATTAGTGATCACCCTTTGTCTGGTATCTGTTGTGCATTAGATATGGATTGTGTAAATTCTTTATTTAAATGATATTCCCTTTTAAACCACTGGTCCAAATTTTCAATTGTTTCACACAAATGTTTCCATTATTCCTATAGTCATCTATGAAACAAAATAACCCTCAGAGCTAAAACAAATAAAGAAGAATCACCAATAAATATCTGAACTTAATTCAAGATGTTCCCCACATTGTCCTTGACCGAAGTATCTAAAAGAGTTTTGTATTCTAAATTAAAATAATCTTTTATTTTTAGCTATCTTTTATTTTTAGCTCTAGTGGTCATTGAGACCACCAGAGCTAAAAATAGACGATTATTTTCATTATATTTCCTCCTGAACTCTTTTCCAACATTAAAATTATTTTTTACACAAATATCCCTCATATTGTCTGCTTCCAAAATTGCTCAAATAATTTTGCTTGGTTTAACAAAATGGTCAACATGGCTAACAATAGAAATACCTTTAACCTATTTTTGCCAAATGGATTTCACTACCTTATTAATTTGATGATTCCATTTAGAATTTAAAGGCTGTTGGGTACTAAGTTTCGATCTGATTCAAAATTGAAAAATGAAAAATCAGTGAGAAAAGCAGTGCTGAAGCTGATCAGACGTTGCATCCTGTGGCGTCTGGTCTTATTATGCGCTGTTTGCCAACGTCCCATAAAAAGGACGCTAGGCTTAAAATGGATTGGATGTCATTTTCATTCTAATTACTTGCTGAAATTAAAATAAATCACAAATAATCTTCCTACTTTGTGAAACCTGTTCTACCACACCAAGCAAAATAACTGCGGGAGCTTAAAATCAAAAAAAAATCTTTTAACAACATCCTATCTTGAGCAACTGGTCAAATTTTGTAACAACTTAACTCAACTGTTCCTTATTATGCCTTAATGAACATTGCCCACATGCGTGGATCCAGAAAGTTTTGTCACAGGGGTCCAACTTTGACAAGGTGGCAAGGTTGTTGTTTTTTTGGATGATCAGGGGAGAGAGGATCAAAACTATAGCTATAGCTATATATAACAAAAAGCTGGCCATTATTGGCCCGCCAGCATAACGCCATTTAATTGCGTTTTGCTGGCGGGCTGATGATGGCCAACTATTGAATGGTGGCTTGGTAGCTTTGAGATTTTTCAGGGGATCAGGACCAGTATATCTACAAAACCCTATATTTTTGTGATTTTTCAGGGGAGGTCCACACCCCCTGCCCCCCTCCTCTGTATCCGCACATATCCCAAGTGTTTTTGCTCTCATGAGCTAAAGGGCTGTGCACAAGAGCTAAGAAATTTTTAAACGTTATTTCCTCCTGAATGACAGGCCTGAATTCAAAAATAAACTTTTATCATGCTAACATTCAGCATTCCTGTTTTAAATAAGAAATGTTCAAAATAAGTTAAATATGTTCTTAAAATGGTATCCTTTGGTAGCAAAGACTGCACCAAAGAACTGAAACTAGAGTGTGCATATTTCCTGGGCCAGACTAGCAAGTTTCTGCCATTTAGGCTTCATCAGTGACCCATGATCCCAAAGGACAAAATAATAAAATCTACACTATAGTGAAGGGCACTATAGTAAACCCCAACTGAAATTCCCATGAACTTAATGCAAAAACTTTCATTTTTGCTTTTTCATAACATTTTACTGAATAAAAATATTTGCATATCAGTGAAGAAACATCGTCTAAACATATGGTAGGTGGCTTGGGCCCACTAATATTGCTAATTTACCCATAGAGCTTCATACGTTTCAGTAAATGTCCGTTTCGCTCTCTATCATATATTTATAGCATAATTAGCAAAAATATGGGTACGCTTTGGCACATATCGAATGGGTACTCTTGGGCACATATCGAAAGGTAATCGATATTTTCAATTCAAACTTTGTGCAATTACACTTAAGATATTGTTGTCTTACTTGAGTTGAGTCAGAGTTTTTAAATGTTTTAGATATTTTTGAAATACACTTTTAAACTTTGTAAATTTAACAATAGGACTATGGAAAAACTGACATGAGGCTTAACGATTATTTATTTTAATCAGAATTAAAAACATATGGATCCTAATCCACATGCTTTCAACAAAGGACAAATCTAGGTTTAACCACACAAAAGCTAGGTACTGTGTTATTGACACATTTATGTTTGTTGTTCTGTTTATTTATCTCACAGAAACAGACGGTGACATAGAGCCAGTGATCCCATGTGGTGGAGGCTACAAGACGACAATAGAAGCCCGTTGTCTGTATGATCAAGACAAGTTTGGCCACGTAATAGGGTGCCGGTCTCTTGCACATCTTCAAAATTGTGGTAAAACACTAGAAAACAACTTAATTTTAGTAAAAATGCCCCTAATCAGAAACCAGTAAGCACATTAGATTTGATTCATTCGAGCCAAAATACATGGACCTTGACATGAGAAAACCTGTCTTCGATGATTGAGAACAATTAAGATGCAGACCAGCCTGCGCATCCCAGACTGATTAGCGCGTTTGTTATTCGCTTTTTGGAAACTATCATATTTAAACTGATACAAGCGAAATGTCAATCTTCTAACTATTCCCTGTAGCTGAGGGGGCTGGTTTGAGTCTCGTTTTGTGAGACAGACAAGTTTTGACGCGGCAAGGCCCCTTTGTTGACTCCCCTGAGCCTTCTCTGCTTGCATACACAAAGTATGGACGTCAGCAGGATGCATGCGTGGATCTAGAGGGGGGCAGGGCAGGGCGTCTGAACCCCCTGAAAAATTACAAAATATAAGGTTTCTGTTCAATACTGGTCCTGGTCCCCTGAAAATCACAAAGCTAACAAAGCAGCATTCAATATTAGGCTATTATTGGCCCGCCAGCAAAACGGCATTTAAAGCTGCATACTCTGTAACTTTGAACATTTTTCGAAAATTTTTATTTTCTTTTTAAATCATTTGTAAAAGCAGAATTAAGTTAAGTTTTCACAATAAATCTGTTCACTATAGCTGAAAACTGCACGGAAAAGTGAATTATCTTATAAAAACAGGTGTGTTTTTCTCTTATTGGTAATTATTTGCGTCCCTCCAATAATTATAGACAGGTAAGTTTTAACATAAACGCTTTGTTTTGATACTGATAATTTGTAAAGTTTTACGAAATTGGTAAAATGTATACCTGAATTTTAGTTTTTTTTACTGTGTTCTTGAAAAATAGAAACATTATTTCAAAAATTAAAAGATTAAAAGTTACAGACTATGCAGCTTTAAATGGTGTTTCACTGGTGGACTCGATAATGGTTTGCTTTTACTGTTATTTGGATCCTCTCCCAACTCATCAACTCAAAAAAACGCTATAAAAACGGTTTTAGAGTTGGACCCCCTCGGACAAAGTTTTCTGGATCCGCGCATGGGATGATACGTCAGCATGGGTGTTTAAAGCAGGTGTTTGTGCATATCTGGTTAGTACATAGAGGGATTTATTTATTTTTTGCAAGTTTGGGAAGGGGCCCTAGTGCCTTACAGTTTAGGAAAATAAGCGTGGTAAACCCCTAAATTGGTTAATTTCTTATAATGCACAATTACGGTCAAAACCAACCAGCCCAACGAGCCGCACGTTGAAAGACAAGTGACGTCATTTTCATGTAAAAGTGATGTAATCATGTTATGTCGCATCAACTGAGGGCATTTTTAGACATAAAGTACGATATTTATTGGTGAGCAAGAAAACGAGTCCATTATTTGTGTGAGAGTGGGATAGAAAACTCTGTCACTTGCGATCACCGTTCGTCATCACTCGGCAAGGCTTGTGATGCCAAACAGTGATCGTTGTGAACGGTTTTTCTATCCCATCCTCATACATATGATGGATTCTTTAATTCCCATTGAGGGTGATATAATATGGTAGGGATAGCTCACTTCTATAATACTTTTTAAGGAGCCACAGGTTATAACTGCTGAATTATGATGATTATACCCCCGGTACGAAGTATATAGGGGGTATATAGTTTTTGCCTTTTCTGTAATTATGTTTGTTTGTTTGTCTGTCTGTCTGTAAACTTTTTTTCGTCAAAAATTTCTCAGCAACTACTTGGGTTAGGATTCTGAAATTTGGTACAAAGCTTGATAGTGATGAGGTGTATTGTGTAACAAAAGAACAGCCACATATTGCTTATCAGTCCCTTTATTTGTTCATTTTTCTTTCTCTCCAATGGAAATTTCTGTCACAGATTTCTCAGCTCCTATTGAAGCCAGTGTTTTCAAATTTTGTGTACACCTTCAGGAAGGCAAAGTGAACTGTGTAAAAAGAAATTAAGATGCTGATCCTTATATTGCCTTCTTTTTCAATTTTTCATTTATTCATTCTTTCTAGATAATACATATAGACATATTTTCTGTCAAAGATTTCTCAGCAACTATTTGAGTTAGGATTCTGAAATTTAATACAAAGATTAATAGTGATAAGTTGTATTGTGTTAGAAAAGAATAGCCACATATTGCTTATCAGTCCCTTTATTTATTCATTTTTCTTTCGCTCCAATGGAAATTTCTAGTACTGATTTCTCAGTTCCTATTGAAGCCAGTGTTTTCAAATTTTGTGTACACCTTCAGGAAGGCAAAGTGTACTGTGTAAATGGAAATTAAAGTGCTCATCCTCATTTTGCCTTCTTTTTTCCATTTTTCATTTTTTCCTTCTTTCACTCTTATATTATACATATAGACATATTTTCTGTCAAAGATTTCTCAGCAACTACTTGAGTTAGGATTCTGAAATTTGGTACAAAGCTTGATAGTGATTAGTTGTATTGTGTAACAAAAGAACAGCCACATATTGCTTATCAGTCCCTTTATTTATTCATTTTTCTTTCTCTCCAATGAAAATTTCTGTGGCAGCTCCTATTGGAGTCAGTGTTTTCAAATTTAGTGTTCATTTTCAGGTAGGCTAAGTGTTTTGTGTAAATGAAAATAAAGATGCTTAAGCTCATTTTGCTTTCTTGTTCAATTTCCCCTTCTGTCACTCCTATATAACACATATGGACGCTTTGTGTCAGAGTTTTCTCAGCAACTACTTGATTTAGGATTATGAAATTTTGTGTACACTTTCAGGTAGGCAAAGTGTATTGTGTAAATGAAAATTAAGGTGCTAATCCTCATTTTGCTTTCTTTTTTCAAATTTTCAATTTTTCCTTCTGTCACTCTTATATAACACGTATGGACATTTTTCATCAAAGTTTTCTCAGAAACTGCTTGATTTAGGATTATGAAATCTTTGACAATTTTGTCTTTTCTCTGAAAGTGTTACAACCTCTGATGGCTACCGCCGGGGGTATGTGAGCTTTGCTCACTTCTTGCTATATCTTACATTGGCATAGCTCCAATTACGCAGTATACGCATGTGCGTAATAAAAATAGTAGCACTCAAGGGAGTCACCTAATGTGGTATAAGTGATTTTCATTACATTAAGAAACTGCTCTTAAAGGAAAGAATTTGCTCCCTCTGGGAACAAATTATTTCCTTTAAAGTGACTTAGTCTGCAACTATGAACATGTTTAGATTATGTTTTATTTTCTTTTTAAATCATTTGTAAAAGTAGAATTAAGTTATGTTTTCACAATAAATCTGTTCACTATAGCTGAAAACTGCACGGAAAAGTGAATTATCTTATAAAAACAGGTGTGTTGGTAATTATTTGCGTCACTCCAATAATTATAGACAGTTAATTTTAACATAAATGCTGTTGATTTGATGCTGATAATGTGTTAAGTTTTACGAAATTGGTAAAATGTATACCTGAATTTTAGTTTTTTTAATGTGTTCTTGAAATATAGAAACATTAGTTCTAAAATTAAAAGATCAAAAGTTACAGACTATGCAGCTTTAAGAGAAGTTCCAATTTTGAAAAGGGACGTAATTGTAGAGGATAATTGCTTGTTGTGCGTAACTTATTCAGCGCTCTGGCTACGCCATTGTCATACATATGATGGATTCTTAAATTCCCTTCAGGTTGATACAATATGGTAGGAATAGCTCACTTCATACTTTTTAAGAGGTGACAGGTTAGAACTGCTAAATTATGATGATTGGCATTGGCATAGTTACACTCAAGGGAACTCACCGAATTTGGTAAAAGTGATTTTCCATGCCATAAGGAATTTCACTTAAAGCAAAGAATTCGCTCCCTTTGGGAGAAAAAATTTCATTTAAGAGAAGTTCCAATTTTGAAAAAGAACGTAATTGTAGAAAATCTTTGATTGATACAGTAGTCTCCCTTTGGTGTGCGTAACTTTTTCATCGTTCTGGCTACGCCATTGATTCAAACAAAGCTGCAGACCATGATAAAATGTGGCGTTTTGCAGCATTTATGATCATCTAGCAGCACATTGAGGAGGAACAACCTAACACATAGAATAGGAGTATGATGGGTCAAGAGAGTTGAAGAATGACAGTTATAATAAATTCAGGCCTCCAGATAAGAGTGTGTACAGGAAAATTAGTATTCTCATTTCTCAACCAAAACATATGTTGTGGGTACTCAAAAGAACCGTCTAAGTGAGACGGTTCTTTTGAGCGCACAAAACACATGTTTAAATTGATGGGTAAAATAATAATTACAATTGTAGGCGTTTAAAATTGCCTTATCTGGATCTATGGAATGTTCTTATATTTCAGATGATTTTGTCTGTCCTGATGGATATTTTAAATGTAACAGGAGCTTTTGCTTGGAGAATAGATTTGTTTGTGACGGAGAAGACCACTGTGAACATGGCGAAGACAAGTATAATTGTGGTATTATACATAGGTTTAGATTTTTTAAAAAATGAGCGTAAAATTGCAAATAATTACTTACCCATCAGTTTTAGCATATGTTTTGGTGCTCAAAAGAATCGTCTTACATAGCCAGGTACACAAAATTTTGACACTCATGGCACATTTACATATACCTCTTGTATATGCCCATGCTAAACCCTAACAAAAAATATTATTAACTACTGGAGGGAAGAGCTTTGGAGTGTTAAGATGATTCCTCTATTTTATGTTATCAGTGATTTCCATGCTTTAGAAATATGAACACTGCTAAGGTCAATATCATAGCAAAAGTTCAAATGGCATATACACAGAACTTGTGACCGCTCCATATCTGATGAACTCATTATTTGATTTTAGAAATATTTCATATATGTACCCACCTCAATACACCTATATGCAGCGTGAATTTTTCAGATTCCTTGTGTCAATCTGGAAACGGATCCATCAAAAAATAGAGAGAACCTGCAATAGAAGAAAACAGCAGACTCGGTTTTATTTAGTCTGTTCATGAGAACTAATGGAAAGCGCAAATTTCTCACGCCCCCTAGCACCAGCTTAAGTGGTATTCTGCTTTCCGTCAGAACCCAATACTCCTGAAGGACCAGCTTATTAAAAATATCAACACTATATCAATGTATGGGGAGAAGTTTTACCAACTCTAGGCGGCACAATGACAGCTGTTGTCACCTCTTAATAATCTGGAAAAACGGATATAGCTTTACCCGTTTGTTCATGAATATTCATGCTATGCTCCACCCAATTTGAATAATTATGTAAAGAAATTTTTTATCTTGGTACATAGAACAAAGTAATTACTAGTCATGTCCACTAGTGTAGGATCAGATATATCAAATTTTCAGAAAACACAGTAGACCCTGATCAAGCAGTTCTTACGAGAACTGGGTCTGCTCTGTTTTCAAAACCGTCAAAATGCGTCTCCATTAGGTAAAGGATTAAGAGATAAAAGTAATGTACAGATCTTGCATCTTTACCCTAATTTCATCGACTTTTATATATTAAGGAACATCTAACAAGCAGTGTTTGTTTGATTTGATTCTTTACGTCCAAGTCTATAATTTTTTAGTTATGTCCGAAAACGGGTCTTTCAGGGTTGAACCAGTACTAAGCAAGAATAAATGTGTCTTGCTCAAGGACACAAAGCAGTGACGCCGGTGAGGCTAGAATCCACGGCCCCTCAGTCTCGAGTCAAGCACTCTATCACATAGCGACTACACTCCCTATATAAGCAATGTTTATTATTATTATTATTCACATTATATCTTTAAAGACCAATAACTATGAATTGGTTATTTTGGAAGCGTTCCATGCTCTTTTCGAAAGGTCTAATGTGCCGTTTAGCCTAACGTAAATGGTAAGACGTCTCATGTTTGGTCTGTTCGTTAATCTGCGCCCATACTTTGTGTGCTTTTACAATGCTATTCAAATACACAGTATCATTTGAGCCTCAGCTGCTAGCTAGTATGATTAATGCCCTTCTCTCATGAGCTTGATATTTTGTTCTTCAGATGGTTTGATTTGTGCCTCCCAATACAGGTGCTTGAGCTCTACCACCTGCCTTGGTCAACAATACCTGTGTGATGGGTACCAGCATTGTCCCCATGGTGATGATGAACAGATGTGCCACTTCAGGTAAGGGCAAGCACTGGTAGACAGTTATCTACTGGTCAACAATACCTTTGTGATGGGTACCAGCATTGTCCCCATGGTGATGATGAACAGATGTGCTACTTCAGGTAAGGGCAAGCACTGGTAGACAGTTATCTACTGGTCAACAATACCTTTGTGATGGGTACCAGCATTGTCCCCATGGTGATGATGAACAGATGTGCTACTTCAGGTAAGGGCAAGCACTGGTAGACAGTTATCTACTGGTCAACAATACCTTTGTGATGGGTACCAGCATTGTCCCCATGGTGATGATGAACAGATGTGCCACTTCAGGTAAAGGCAAGCACTGGTAGACAGTTATCTACTGGTCAACAATACCTTTGTGATGGGTACCAGCATTGTCCCCATGGTGATGATGAACAGATGTGCTACTTCATGTAAGGGCAAGCACTGGTAGACAGTTATCTACTGGTCAACAATACCTTTGTGATGGGTACCAGCATTGTCCCCATGGTGATGATGAACAGATGTGCAACTTCATGTAAGGGCAAGCAGTGGTAGACAGTTATCTACTGGTCAACAATACCTTTGTGATGGGTACCAGCATTGTCCCCATGGTGATGATGAACAGATGTGCCACTTCAGGTAAGGGCAAGCACTGGTAGACAGTTATCTACTGGTCAACAATACCTTTGTGATGGGTACCAGCATTGTCCACATGGTGATGATGAACAGATGTGCCACTTCAGGTAAGGGCAAGCACTGGTAGACATTTATCTACTGGTCAACAATACCTTTGTGATGGGTACCAGCATTGTCCCCATGGTGATGATGAACAGATGTGCCACTTCAGGTAAGGGCAAGCACTGGTAGACAGTTATCTACTGGTCAACAATACCTTTGTGATGGGTACCAGCATTGTCCACATGGTGATGATGAACAGATGTGCAACTTCATGTAAGGGCAAGCAGTGGTAGACAGTTATCTAGTGTTTAAAATTCTTACGATGTAATGAATTAGCTTGGTTATCAAGCACCAAAACATTTGAGCAACAACATGAGATTTCCATCAGTGTGAATGTGGGACCAGCAAGGCCTCAGATTAGCCTGCGCATACGCGCAGTCTGTTCTGAGCCTTTACTAGTCACTTTAATAATCTTTGACTGTTAAGCTACTGACCGAACATCATTTGGAGTATTTAAGCAAAGAAGAAGGCAAAGATCAGGAATCGATATTTTTGCTTTGTTTTTGTTTTGCATTACTTTGTGTCCATTCTAGTTTTTCAATAACACGTATCTTAAAGAGGAAGAGAAAGCTGGTTGCTTTGCTATTATTGTCTTACAAATGTATTGTTACTAAAGGTGTTCTGTGGCTCTTCTTCATGGTGCCATGGGGTCGTCTGCAGTGTGTGATTGTAGTATTACCTGATCATACCCCCTTTTTGGTTGGAATTTTCCAATTCGATTTCTGAAGGTATAAACTGTCTGAAATATCTGTTTAAATTGCACACTGAACAATTGAATCCCTGTCACATTTAAACAGCGAACTTGCCTTACCTTGTGTCAATGGCTGTAATGCATTTACTGTTATTCACAACCCAGTCTTTGTGTGTTTTGTGTCTTGTGTTTCTCATGCTTTCGCGTCTGTTCATTGCTGCCTTGTTATCACCTGCTGGGAAAGGACTGACCTCTTTCTTACTTTAATAATTAAGATACGCTTTCATTTTCTTTTCCAGCTTGTATTATTTTATAAATATTTGGCAAACACTTGCGATAGGTTATAGATCATATATTACAATTATAAAGAAATTAAGTGGGAATGAGCGCAGAGAGTGAACCACTTAGTTTCTTTATAATTGTATTACACATATATGATCATGATCTATGACCTACTTATAGTTTTCTCCTTGCTCCTTTGAAAATGGTCGCATTGACCACTTAACGAAGGACCTCTGACACTTTGTTAGGGTATCTGCTTATTTTTCAGATACTTCCCAAAACATCCCTATGCAAAATCTATCACTGGTATCTTTTTAGATAGGACGCTTGATTTATTAGGAACAAATTAAGGTTATAATTAGACAGGCAGACCCCTACGACAAAACAGATGACGCTACCAAAGGGGTTAGGGGTTGCAAAATTTGGCATCAGCAAAACATTTTAAGTCCAAAATAATGAGCATTTTAATGATTATTTTTGTTGTTGTTTTTTCTATGTAATTTGTTAAGAAATATTTTGAAGTGCAACTGTAGTCCATATTTAAGCATGATGACAATGTATTTACCGTGTGCTATATTATGCAGCAATGTGCTATAACCATTCATCTGTGCGTAAGGTACACCTAGTCAAGGACCATGTAGTTTATGTTTATTGGATAGATACAGTATATGTGCAAAATAATCTACTACCTGAATTTAGTAAAAGGACAATTTTCATAATCTAAAGAAAACTATGCTAAAACGTTGTAATATTTCATGACTAACGGGTTATGAAAATGAAGCTTACTTGTACAAATATTTCAATATACTCAATTATTTCAATAAGATGGAAGCATTTGATCGACTTTTAATTTTAGCAAAATCATAAGCAGCAATACACTGTGATTCCCATTTCCACCGTCAGAGGTCCTTTACTTAATGATATATTTAATAGATGTTACACATATTCGCAAAATATGTGATTAAGTTGGCCAAAAATTTTAATTTATGTGCAAACTGATTGGGTGTGATGCACAGGTAGGGGGGGAGTAAACTAAAGTTGCATCATTTTCCTTTTGGTTTAGTAAAACTTATAATTGGATTTTAAAGTAAATACATAAATGTTGCAGATGCCCCGCAGTTTGTTCCTGTGTTGGCCAGTTTGTTGAATGTACAGTTGAAATTGACACTGATGCCTTAGCTACTAACGACACTCTATTAGCACTTTCTACGAGATTACTTGATTTTAGTGAAAATCCTAAACTCCTGCAGGCTTTTAGACTTAGCTCAAAGATATTGACATATCTTCTTCACTTAAATATATCTAAACACTCTAGGGAATAGCCTCCATTTATAGGTGAGATTGCCAAAAAAGATGAGTTCATATAAGATAATCAAAGGCCACTTAGACAGTGGCCTACTGTGGATTTCCAATAACTTGTTAATTGATATGCTGATATGGTTTCATATGGTCTAAATAACACATGCTGCTGTTGCTTCCTGTGTGTAACAATATACACATGTTCTGTTTTGTAAATATGAGCGCTGAGTGCTTGACTCGAGACATAAGGGCCGTGGGTTAGAGCCTCACCGTCATCACTGAGTTGTGTCCTCAAGCAAGACTCATTTATCCTTGCTTTAATAGTACTGGTTCAACCCAGGAAGGCCCTTCCTGACGTAAGTGAAAGATTGTTGACTGGGACGTAAAGAATCAAATCAAACAAAACAAAATATTTTATTCATCATTTTAAATCTATATTTTTCTCCAGTGAGTTTGAACAGTGACCTTTATAAGATGCGTCACTGGATTAAATAAAGAAAAAAGTAGGAATGGATGAGTATTTATCTTTATATATCTAATTATATATTCATAAATTTTCTTCTTTTTTCTCTTGTTTGTAGATTGTTTATGCTCCTTAGAATCTCATCAGCACGGTGGTTCTGTGAAGTACCATAAATATATGATATGCGCCCCCGCCCCACCCCCACAAAAAAAAGAGGAAAGAAACAGGACAAATATCTTGATTTTATGACTGAAAATTGTCAGTTCTACAGTCACAAAATGGCATTAATTGCATGAATAGGCATGTTAACGTAACATAATTATGTTTGATTTTTGTTTCATCTGATATTTTTTTCGCTATACAATGTGTCAAAATCTTCTGCCTGGGACATACATGTGTAATTGTTCAATACTTTAGGACGCAGCTGTTTAAAATTTGTGTATTTCCATTCTTTTCCTAGTTTTATTTTTTTTAATATGGCTACCAAACTTCAGAAGCTTCACTCAATGTGTGTATGCTTATAACTTTTTCAGACAGTTTGAACTAAGATCAGGACCGACCGAAAAAATGTCGGTCCTGATCTGGGTACACATTCTTTAAAAGTCTGATATAGCGTTCCTGAAAGATTTTTGATAAAACGTTTTTTTAATAAAAAAAAAAACATTCAAAGAGTTAAAGATTAATCATACTCGAGATGACTTTCGTCATCTGCTGATAACCTTTGCAAACAGTTTGGCTCCAGATAAGGACCGACGTCGGTCCTGATCGGGATCCAAACCGTTTGACACTCTGATAGATTTCTCTAATACTTATAAAAGAATACCCACACATATATATAGAGTGTTAACATCAAAATAATTATTTGGGCCAAATTTTTTAACTGCTCACGGATGAGAATGGCTATAATATCAGCCATCAAAAAAGGCCTGGAAATCGATAAAAAGTCAGGGAAAAGTAATTTTGAAAATCATATTGAGTTGCAACCCTGTCAGTCTGATCAGGGTCCACAGTGTTTGGTGTGATACTTAAATTAGTCAATAATGCTATAAATTAATCAATTATGTTAGCAAACATATGCATCAGATGACTTAATCAGTCAGCGTCCACGCTTGCATAGCTTCGTTTCTATGTGTTAAATTCTGTACTAGTGGATGGATTGAAATGTTTGAAATATGGTTTGATGCTTTATCTTTTTAACCAGTGGATGTATTTTGACCAAGCTTGCATAGATACATAGTTGGGAAGAGGCAAAGAGTTGATAAGTTTTTGGTGACCTAGACCTAATTTTCAAGGTCACAGCGGCACTTTGAAATGTCCAAAATTGGGTTTCTGTGCGTTATCTTCTGAACCAGTGGATGGAAATAATCAATCTTGCATAGACACATTATTGGGAAAAGGGGAAGAGTCGATTATATTTTGGTGACCTTTACCTAATTTCCAAGGTCAAACAGGCGCTTTGATATGTTCGAAATAGGGGATGCATCGACCAAACTTGAAAAGGTGACATAGGACGATAAAAGCAGAGACTGTGGGGCTGTCGGTTAATTGCGCCCAACGATGAATCAAATTTGGATGGGCATCCAACCAATCTGAACTGCAGAGCCTTGGCTATGTGCTCACTGGACAGCAAATGGCCATGCATACAGCGAATTGTCTGACAAGAATGAGCGGATGTACAGGCCAATCAGACTGGGTGCACCATTTTGTTGGATTTGTCATAATGCTAATGTCCATTTATAATGACTTATCATTTAAAATTATGCAAAATATTTTTGAATTTTGGACAGACAGGTCTAGACAAATAGTGTAGACCCCGATCAGAAAGCTCATAATTAAGATATTCACTGTTTGCGTGCGATTTTTACAACTGAAATGACTTTTACAGTTTAATAGATTGCCGGTACTTGCTAGATCTGCTAGAATGAGGTTCTAATGAGTACCTTCATTTTACGTCTTGGCAAAAAAAATGAAGTATAGCCTTGTAAGTCCGACTTTACAAAAATATAACAGAGGGGTTCAATGAGGTCTAAATTAAGCGGTCTTTTGAGTATATGAAATCAATTGTTGTAATTTATTAGAATGTTTAATTCTTTCCAATGTCTTTTGTCATCTGCTGATAACCTTTGCAAACATTTTGGACCCAGATACAGACTGACAACATCTGGATTCTTAAACAGTTTGATACTCTGGTGGTGTTTCCGAAAGAACTGTTCGAAAAGCGAAATATTAATGAAAAAGTCAGCAAATGATAGCAAAAGAATGAAAAAAAAATCAGCATGCAAAAAGTTATACTTGTAAAAATTGCCCAACATTGTTCTAGATTGGTTCCCCTCGTTGATAAAGCTCCACTTCCGCTACGCATATAACGTTTGGTAGCTAGTAATTTTTTACAAGTAGAGAATCCTACTCATCCGACTGCGCATGCTCTAGAAAAGATTTTTCAACACAAACTTCAGTATTTTTTCAGTTACTATAATTTGATAATTAAGTAAAAGAAAAAAATATAAACTCCCAGAACAAAATAAACTTAATAAAACGGCTTGTTTAAAAAATGCACTTTAAGTCAAGGGTATTTTCCAATACCACGTCACTCATGACGTCAGTGTGTATGCGATACGTAGGCGCAATGGGGAATAGTAGTTACCTGTCTTAATATGCTGACAAGCTATTAAAGGGAGAGAACCAGTCTAACATTGTTCAGAATAGATACTAAATTGAGTATGCTAGCTGACAAACAGAATCTATCTTATGTTTCTAAAACACCTTTGCACCATCAGTTAGCTAGGTTTACAACTGTTGGTGGTCAGTTCCTACTGTGATAATATACTGCCTGACCAATTATTCAATTAAGCTGAAGGAGGCTCGGATATGAGCCTGGATTTTGAGGCTATTCCTTACAGTGTAAATGTGGCATTGCAAAACTCGTACCTACCCTTTTTACACCAATGAAGAACCTACGAACCTTGGATGTTGGCAATAACAGACTTGGAATCTTGCAATTTTCTCTCTTTAAACGTCTCAACTATTTAGCAACATTAAATTTAGCTGGAAACCAACAGATGTTGTCAATAGAATCTGAAGCCTTTGTAGGTCTCGTCTCTATCAGAAGTATTATCTTGTCTTCCCTTGGACTTGGGACTATATCAGAAAATGCGTTTTCCTCCCTTGATGTTATACTTGTTGATCTGTCTTTTACTTCTATTGATACCATTGAAATAAATGCTTTTACAAATTTACGCACAGAATGGCTGAATCTGAGTGGAAGTGTCGTTACTTCTTTTTCGAAGGAGATGTTCCTTGGTGCTCATATTCTTGATACCTTGGTCAGTGATAGCTATATATATTGCTGCGTAAAACCTCCAACTCTTTCTGAAGAAAATTGTTTCCCACCTAAAGGCGACTTTTCTTCATGCTCCAACCTTCTGGATAATGATGCTTTAAGGCCATTGATTTGGATAAGTGGTCTTCTGGCAATTATTTGTAATTCTTGTGCTATTTTCTACCGTTTTCTATTTAATCAGAAAACATTAACAATACCATACGGTATATTTGTCTCAAATTTAGCTTTTTCTGACTTCCTAATGGGAGTATACCTTTTGATAATAGCAAGCGCCGATGCAGCATATGGACAAATGTATATGTTTGATCATGAGATCTGGAAGTCAAGTATATGGTGTAGTGTCGCTGGCATTCTCTCCATGTGGTCTGTTAAATCATCAACCATGTTTCTATGTTTAATTTGTATAGATAGGATCTTCGTTATCAAATACCCTTTTGGGGAGATTCGATTCACTAAAGTTAAGTGCGGGGTACTGTCGTCAATAGTCTGGACCATAGCTGGAACTGTAGCTTTTGCTCCTGTGATCTACGAATTAACAACTGGGGATTTGTTTTACTCTAAGACTAGCATTTGCATGGCATTGCCACTAACAAATCATCGGCCATCTGGTTGGCAATATCCATTAGCCATCTACAGCATGATAAATTGGATCATGGTCTGCCTGATTGTCCTTGCTCACTGGTTTATACTGAAGGAAAGACATACACTAAAGATTCACCTGGCTGGAAAGTGGACTGTCAGATCAAATGATCTTAAAATCACAACCAATATTCGATGGATGGTTATACTGGATTTTGTGTGTTGGTTACCAGTCGGATTAGTAGGTATGATATGCCCCCTTCCCCTGAAAGAAAAGCTGTTTTTGTATTTGTATTTGAATTTAACATGAATCAAGGTGGTGGGGAACATACCTTTATACGAAAAACAGAATTATCCGATTTGTCTATTTACAGTCAGAAGTATTAACTGCATTTAGCATTATTGGATAGTGCGCAGTATTAATGATTTGACAGATTGAATCCAATATTGTTAGGAAAATCTATTTTACTTTCTTTAATGATAAACATAGATGTGTGATAAATATAAAACACTTACTTTTAAGCCCCTCAACATATAAATTATCCAAATACATTTTGAAGTAGCTGTGTTAACCTGCATTTATCTGCTCATCCTACTTAGTTTTGATTATTACTCAGTATGTCTCTTAATAATTTATATGTATGTCTATTCATAGTCATTTGATTCGATTTTTACGTCCCATCAACACTCTTTCAATTATATAGGGACGGGTTTTCCTGGGTTGAACCAGTACTAAGCTAAGATTAAAGTGTCTTGCTCATGGACTCAACACAGTGACGCGGATGAGGCTCAAACCAGCTGCCCTTCGGTCTTGAGTCAAGCACTCTACCACTGAGCCATTCCGCTCGTGAAAATTATTGCAAAAACTTTTGGCTTTTTCACAAATCACTTTCAGGGAGTATTCACACATTTACCGTTAACAGTAAGTCTCCCTCTGATCTTTAGCCCAGCTAGATGCGTCAGCATGGGATTTTAACCCTTTATATACAAATGGGTTCTTCCTACTGGTTTGATACAATAAACTTGGGATGGTCCAGTGTATATATTTAGGGGTGTCAGATTATAATTTTTAAAACAATATTGAATTTTCTTTGACTAAAGATCTTTTTTACCTAATGTGCTGACCAAATGATTTGCAGGTTTATTGATGACGGACAATGAGGAGATCCATGGTGATATCTATGCTTGGACAGCACTGATAATTGTTCCAATTAAGGCGCTTCTTAACCCATTACTGTTCACTTTGTTGACTATAGTGCAACCACAGGTAAGATGTAATATAGGTGTGAAACAAAGTCTATTCATACAATGACGTTTGTTAGATCCCGATAGAGATGTAAAAAGCCTAAGGCAAAGTGGGAATCATTGCAAACTATTATGCATTGTAAGAACAATGTTTGGCCGTTATTTAGGCATAGATTTATTGATATATTTACATAAATTAACAAAGTACTATAGTACTATATTTATTTTGTCGTTGTAATTTACGTATATAATACCAATGGGAAAGTGACATACTCGCAGTTAGACACCACAAACGAGAGCCAAGAGGTTAGCCTAAGTCTTGCTAAGTAACCGTAATAATTTTTACAGAAGAAAAATATTGCCAGTCCTGGTGGGATAGGCATTCTTTTGAACAGTTTTTAGCTTTTTCACAGAATGATAGATCTCGGAATTTGCATAAACCCTTAATTTATTTACCCTTTTCCTGTGAGTTAATGTATGTGTTATAGTATGAGAAGAGCCATTTTAATTTGCATGTCCTTACCCACTTATGCCTAATGGAGTTTTTCACCCTTATCAATTTTAGGTGAATTAATTTCAAGTTTAAGGGTTGTTGGGTAGTAATTTGCCATTTCATCTTAACTACATTCTGTTAGCAAACGGTGCAGAGTCTGATCAGATGCCGCATTCTGTGGTGTCTGATCTGGTTTTGCACTGTTTGCTGATGACCCATAAAAAGAAAGCTAGACTTAAAAAGGTTAACATAACATTGTTATTGTATAGAGGTTCAATAAGGCCTCTAATGATGCATAATAACGAAAATTTTACATTTCTTATTCCTCAGCCAAAAGATGTGTTGAGGGTGATCAAAATAACCCTCTAATTTTGAGCACATAAACAAATGTTTGATTCTGATTTAATTCCTTACATACCATTCAATATTTTTTCCAGTTATGTTGGTACCGTCTTCCTTGATTGAACTAGTACTTAGCATACTAAACAAGGATTGATGTGTCTTACTCAAGGACACAACAAAGGTATGCCGGTGAGGCTCAAACTTGCAGCATTTCGATCTCTTAGTCAAGCACTCTAAGACTAAGCGTCTGTACTCCCAAACAAATGTTAAAGCTAAAGAATAAGGAAAAAACAACTAGAGAATAAGAAAACATTCTATATTTTTACCTATTTTTTTTCTCCCCTTATGTTAAATGCATGTTTCTATTCTGTAGAGATTTCTACCGGATACTGAAGAACAGGCACGACCTAAACTCTACACTGAAGGTGTGTAAACTGTATAATTGTATCTAATTATGTTAAATTAACCCTGTGTAAAACGGCCACTTAAAAATAGACAAAACAAAGATCTTAATGTCAACTGGTAGCTTAATGAAGGTCAAAAGTATTCTGGAATACGTTTGACCTGCATTAAGCGATAATTGGTCTTGAAAACCAATTTGTGGTCTTTTTGAGAGTGGTTGTTTTACACAGGTTTTACTGTACCTAAAATACGAAAGTAATTGTAGTTAATCACTCCGTATATATTATTATGATTGTTTGTTTTCTGGGCGGGTGGCCTAGATTACGAAATAAACTTTTATATTGAATCCTATTGTTTATTGTTGTTCCCAAAGTATTTGGGGATTCTTAGGTTGTTCCTTGTTTCCTTATACAGTACTTAGTGAGTCCTTTCTAGTTTTACAGTCATCTTTATTAAGAAGAGAAAAAACTGTTTGCTTTACTTTAATTGTCTTCTTGATGTCTTGTGACTGTTAATGTTATGAGGATCTTTATCATGGTGCAGTGGGTTGTTCTGTAGTATGCGATTGTGTTAATTCCAAATCATATTTAATTACTTTTTGTTTATTGCCAAATAAATCATATTTAATTACTTTTTGCTTATTGTCAGATAAAGACTATTTTCGGCTATATATGTTCCAAACAATCAAACTTTATAAACTAAGGTTCAACTGTGCATAATCTTTTGTATACTGATGGCATCTAAATAACTACTTTGGCAAAGAATGAAGAGCCAGTCTAAATATTTGCGTAAAGTGGCAATTATGCAGGGTAAAAAATAGTAGGTATGATCAGAAAATACCACAAACACAAACTGAAGACAAACCCATGACACCCCGAGGAAGAGCCACACAACAATCATGATACACCAAAAAGACAAAAAAAGCAAAGCAACCAACTCTCTCTTCCCCATCAAGATAAATGGACATAAGACAATGTACTATAAAACATAGAACAATTACAGAACCCCACAATGGGAGTGACTGTTTTTTAAACTAAAACAATCATCATAGAACAAAGTACACATTTATTTGGAAAATATAGCCTGTGACCAATCGATGTGTACATTGGACTATCCCAAGTGCATTGTCAAAAACAGAAGTAAGAATCCAATCGTACAAAAATTGTTAAGCTAACCAAGATTTTTCATGGAAATTTCTTTCCTTTTTCAGCCCAGTTTGAGAAAATTGTAAACATATGGACAAACATACGATTCTGCAAAGTTGGGGTGAACAATCAAAAGCTGGTACCACTAAAGCGTATACTGAAATGTCAACGTCTGAGCTACAAATACTACATCAAACTTGCCCATGGCCTCGTGAAGTGTTTAATGTGCATGCACGATCTAGGGCTTGTCCAGGCTAATTTCACCATAGAGGACGTGCTAGTTGAGATAACACCATCTGTAAGTATACTGATGAAAATGCTGTCGGTGATAAAAATGTGTACATGCGCGGATCCAGAAAGTTTTGTCAGATGGGTTCCAACTCAACTGTGACATTTTTTGTTTTGTTTTTGTTCTGTTTTTTCTTGATGGTGAGACACAGAGAGAGCCGAATTATCACTACAAGCGGGCCATCATTGGCATGCCAGCGAAACTCCATTTAAAGGTCATCTCACTGGCGGGCCGATGATGGCCAAACATCGAATGCACACTCTAGTTTCAGTTCTTTAGTGTAGTCTTTGCTTTCAAAGGATACCCTTTTAAGAACATATTTGACTTCACTACAGCTGGTGACTGGAACTGTGTGGCGGCGATAGAACGTCTCCCTGCCCTTCACTATAGTGTAGATTTTATTTTCTTGTCCTTTTGGATCATGGGTTTCATTGTGGAACTTTGAAACTATTAGAGGGCCACTGATGACGCCTAAATGGCAGAAACTAGCTAGTCTGGCCCAGGAAGTATGCACACTCTAGTTTTAGTTCTGTAGTGCAGTCTTTGCTCCCAAAGGATACCCTTTTATGAACATATTAGTAGCTCTGTGACTGAAAGGGATCCAAATCAGTATTGCTAAGAAACCCTATAGCTTTGTGGTTTTCCCAATGGGTCGGGGGTCCGGACCCCCTGTCCCCCCTCTGGATCCTCGCATGGTATCACTTACAACCTTGCAAGTAGCAGGTTAGCAAATTGATAGTTTATGAAATCAAATTTAGTAAAATACTTTATCATATGACGTCGCGTCTGGGAGTGAAACAACGCCATGCAATAAATTCGATAAACCACTAGGTGTTTATAGATTTACGGGAAAAGTTATGACGCCCATAACAACGTTGCGTACATAATGAAAAAATTATAACGTTTTTACGCCAGAAATCAGATTTCAAAGTATTTGTCATATGATAAAAAGAATCTAACATTTGTGCTCTTGTATTATTGAATTTATAAAACTCGTTGCGAAAAAGAGATCAAATGCTCGGTAAGCCTCGCATTTTATCCCTTTCCCCCAACTCGTTTAAAGCTGCATAGTCTGTAACTTTTTGTCTTTTAATTTTAGAACTAATGTTTCCATTTTTCAAGAACACAGTAAAAAACTAAAATTCAGGTATACATTTTACCAATTTTGTAAATCTTAACAAATTATCAGTATTAAAACAACAGCATTTATGTTAAAATTAACTGTATATAATTATTGGAGGGACGCAAATAATTACCAACAAGAGAAAAACACACCTGTTTTATACGATAATATAGGGATCACACATGTTTTTTCATGCATTAAGATTTGCCGGGTCCAGATGATACTGTTTGAACATGAGGCCGATAGGCCGAGTGTTCAACATCATCAGAGGGACCAGGCAAGTGTTAATGCAATGAAACAAACATGTTTGATCGTTATTCTTGCATAATTTACATTATTCCAGCCCAATTCGCATTGAAAACCGCTGCTAAAAATTTAAATTGTCCATTTTCTTGCACTGGATTTCTCTAAACAAAATGGCGTCGGTTGTGTACTTTCGAACGTCATAACGTCGTCACAACGTCATAATTGTACGCAACGTTTTCGCGAACAAAAACATCGGCGAAATGATCAGTCCGGGCCGCAATGCTTTCCGTATAACGTCACAAAATAATACAGGGCTCATTTGAAGTATTTTCAAATCCAGACACATGTTCAAACAGCACGAAAATCTCCTGATTTGAACATGGATTTTCTTTCATTTGACAATGGGTGTAAACAGCTATGCGAATAGACATTTATGCAAGAATATAGGGATCACACATGTTTTTTTCATGCATGAACATTTGCCGGGTCCCGAGGAAGCTGTTTGAACATGAGGCCGTTAGGCCAAGTGTTGAAACATCGTCCGAGGGACCCGGCAAGTGTTAAAGCAATAAAACAAACATGTGTGATCGTTATTCTTGCATATTTTACCTGATTTCAGCATAAACCGCGCTGAAAACGTCGCTTAAACATAATTATCCCTTTTCTTTCGCTTGATTTCTCAAAACAAAATGGCGTCAGCGTCAACTATCGAACGTCAGTACGTCGCCACAACGTCATATATACCCGCGCAACGTTTTAGCGAACGAAAGCATCGGCGAAATGATCAGTCACGGCCGCAACGCATTCCAGTGTAACGTCATGCATGCAAATCAGTGCCCAGCTTAGGTTTTTTCAAGTAAAAGCCATGTTCAAACAGCACGTGAATCTCATGATTTGAACATGGATTTTGCGGCTTCAAACAGCTTCGCTTAACGAATTTCTATGCAAGAATTCACTTTTCCATGCAGTTTTCAGCTATAGTGAACAGATTTATTGTGAAAATATAACTTAATTCTACTTTTACAAATGATTTAAAAACAAAATAAAAAATTTGAAAAATGTTCATAGTTGCAGACTGAGTCTCTTGAATAAATTCAATAAAACATGAGCACTTATGTAAGATCCTCTGTGTAAACACTTTTATTTGCCGGTTGTTTTTATTTTGCGCTATTGGCGGTAAAAGCAAAAATTGCCAAAATATGAGACCGCCATAGACAGTTTATATGAGCCATGAATGGACACACACCCTTAGTATGTTGGTATCGATAAACGGTAGAGTATGTTTCAACGTGGAGGAAAGCACGTCTTAAAAGGGGGCTACTATTAAAGGAAACAATATGATCTCATTATTATTTCATTTAAATGTAGCTTCTATTAGCATAGAAAACAAATTTAAGGACGTTACAGAAAATGCCAAAATTAAACTACGCCAATATGTCAGTTTTTTTGAAGTCGCCAAATGTTGATGGCGCCAATGTTAAGGAGGCCTAATCATAAGAGTGCGTACCAAAAAAAATAAATTTCTTAATTTTCAACCAACACATATGTTGTGGGTACTCAAAAAAGCATATTGGTGATGTAGTTTATAAGTTCAACTTCTTTATTTCCTGATCCTTTCAAAGCGATAATCAAGCGTTATGACATTGATATTATGCAACAATCTGCATGCATGGACATAACCCATTCATGGTTATAAGCTGTGATTTCTCTTTAACTGCACGATGGTGAGTCAGGCATTTGATAAGTAAAGAAACCGCAATACGAGCTAAACAATATATACAAAAAATGTAACTAGTACAAAGATTAAGCCAGAAAAATATTGTAATATTGTTGTTGTGGGTCTATGATTGTTATTCTGTTGTTTGCTTTTTCATCGTTTGCTGTTGCTCCCATTGTAAAGGGCAGTTAGTGTTTGGCCCAGGTTTTGTGATGTACTCCTTTGAAATTTTGCCTGTAAAATATATTCAAGCGCCACCCTCTCGATAGCTTTGGCTGCTGTTTCCTTTATCATTTCCAAATATTTTCCTTGACTAAAATATCTAACGAGTAGAAGGTAAATTAACTCTTAAAGCGTCAATCACAACAAAAGTCGTCTGCTTTTCTCGTCTGCTGAAATGTTTAAGAAGCCTCTATGGCAAACAGTGTGGACCCAGATCAGACTGCTCCTATAGGAGCAGTCTGTTCTGGGTCCAAGCTGTTTGCTTCTATACTTAATTTGTCAGTAATGTTAGGCAATTTTTTGCAGCAGACGACTTCAGCAGACAACATTTTCAGATGCATTTTTTTCTTGCCGCTATGAGGGTTAATTAATATACATTTATATCTTTTGCAGGCACAAGTGAGGCTGTTTCTGAAGTGTCGTCCAAAGCTGTTGAAACGAGAGGCTGAAAAGGCTGCCAATATAGAAGTGTTTGGAAATGCCTTATCTAAGATGATTTATCCAACTGATCCTGGACTATTGTGCAAAAAGCATTGAATTACTGATCAGTGTGATTGAGTGAAAATAAAAAAAAAAAATACCTGTGTTTAGGATAACCTGACCCTACCTAAATTTACTGGTGAAACCTAGATTTTTTTCAGGTTTCTGGAAGAATATATCATTTTATGCATTTTGAAAGGCAAAACGCCTTACAAAATGCATACAATCATATATTCTTTCCAGAAAGAAAATAATTTGAAAAAAAAATATATGTGTGCCTACCCTATCTAAAGTTTTCAGACCCGTTACCTGAAACACAGTTTTTCTTGTTTGGCCTTAGCTAACTACAGCTAGTTCAAGAAGTTTTTTAACATTTTTATTAAATATTGTACAATAGGTTCTCGTGGACTCGAATTGTATTATACCAGATTAAGTCAGCTCCAGCTGGACAGAGTTAGTGAGCTTCATGCGAACCAAGCATCTATTTGTATTGATACACATCAGAAATAAATGTGAGGATGGTGCCGTCAAACACGTTTAAGCCCTCCAATAGATATTTATACCGGACCGCTCCAAGGCGGTACTTCTTTTATGGATCCTTTTTGTTATCTTTGCTTGGTGTCTGTCATGCTGCCTTGTCTGTTCCTAATGGCCTTTTGGTTACCTGCGTGTAAAGGGCTGACCGCTTGGCTCTTTTGTGTTCCGTGTTTTCTTGTGCTTTTGTCACTTTCCGATATGGTGTCCTGGGCCAGGTGTGGAATTTGATAAGACAACAGAAATAAGTGAATACACCTTGGCAACTCATTTAACCCGGCTCTTTTTAAATTTCTGTATATGCTGGGTAATGTTTCATGCTTTGTTTTCGTCTGTTTTTTGTTTGGTTTTTTTAGCTCACCTGAGCCAAAGGCTGCGAGGACAGCTATTTGTATACCAATGAATCCTTAGTCCGTCCATTGTCCGTCAACATTTTCAAACATCTTCTCCTCTGAAACCACTGGGCCAATTGAACTCACAGGTCATATAGAGACTTCTTAGGATGGGGGAACATAAGTTTGTTCAAATGGTCTTGGTCGCATGACCAAGATGGCCCATATATGGTAAAAACCCTTTGAAATCTTCTCCTTCAGAACCAGAAGGCTGATGACCTTGGGACTTGGTATGTAGCATTGGGATGTAGGGCCTACCAAAGTAAGTAAGGGCGCAAAGATCAGGTTTGTTGAAATGATGATCCTAGGTTGACCATGACCAACTTAACGACAAGGTAAAACATCACGGAAACGTCTCCGTGCGAAAAACACCCCAGATTTGCACCTAACATATAGTAATACGAGGGGATCGGTGGGGTTGAACTAGCAAAAAGATAGTGCGTCTAAAAATGAGCTATATTTCCTTTAAAAAAGCAACTACAGCACCCAAAAGATTAAATATATATAGAAACTAGTTAACTGTTTGATTAATTTGATTTTTAATAAAATCAAAACATTAAATTGATATAAAAAAATATCATCGCACATTCATAAATATTACTACGCTGACTCTGCGATTTCCGGAAGCAGACGTGTGGTACGATCGTTTTTTAGCTATACCATGGTAAAAGGTCATATTGAGTTTCCAACCAGTATAGAGCGCAAACTGGTCTGATCAGCTGGGATACTTCTAAATTCAATTTGAAATATTTTCATGGATACCAACAGTATAGCTGCAAACCAGTTTGTACAAATGTGTAGGCTGATCTGTACCTTTGCTGTCCTCATATAATAAATCTCAGTTTTCTCAGGGGACTATTCGCCGTTCGTCGCACCGTTCACGCGCTACAGAAAAGGAGCACTGTCACTTATTTAAGTACTTATGAATTAATATAGTTCAAAATCTGTCCGAAAATGCCTGTTGTGTCGGTGGCTGAGACGTCTGAGTCGTCACTGTTTGCCAAAGTAGATATTTACTGGTATCAAAGTGTGAAAAGGACGTCATAGCATTGCGGTACACAAGTAGGAATGTGTTTTTCATTTGGTACGGCTTTTGGAAACAGGAAGTCTGCAATACCCGGGGCAATAAAATGACATCTGGTTAATACCTCAGTACTGACCTTATAATCGTGTAACGTCTTTTAAAATACACATCACCGAAACTGTGTTTAGATCTGTGTCTACATGTTATTACCCCTTTAGGCACTAATAGATTATTCCATCTGGCTTGATACTTTAAACTTGGGATGGTCTATTGTGTCACGGTATTGAGGTGTCACGTGTTACAATTTGCGAATCTATTCCTGAAAAATCGTTTTGTCCACTAGTAGGCACACAGTGAAGACCCTGATGAAATCTAGGTCTTTACTGTTTGCCAAAGTACACGATTAGGAGTTATAGGTATACAAGGGTTGAAACCCAAAATGGAAATTTCGCACACAGCGCAGACCAATAACAATGTGCTATGTCTGACCAGCAAATGCTCAGACTTGCCTGCGCATACGCGCAGTCTGATCAGAGACTTTGCTAGCTTTAATATTCTATGAGTGTTTAAGTTACTGACCAAACATCATTTGGAGCCGTAAGCTAAAAAGGTGGCTGCATAGGCTCGTTGCATTCACGCCACATTGATGGCGGCAATCTTATGACACGGCTACCGCTCGAGGCAGGGTCAACATAAGTTGCTGTAAAATAACTAGCAATCCCGTATGGCATAACTGGGGTAATAAAACTGCATTGCATTTTCTTCAAACAGCAAAGGGGGCGCAGTGGTTCGGTGGTAGAGTGCTCGACTTGAGACCGAGGAGTTGCGGGTCCAAGCTTGCATTGTGTCCTCGATCTTTGCTCAGTACATGATCAACATAGGTTGGCCCGTCCCGACATAGCTTAATTTTTGACTGGGACGTCACACACACACAAAAAAAAATCAAACAATACAAAAACAACTATGATTAGACTGGTTTGAATTTGTTTGTGCTAATTCTTTACATAACAGTCACAATTTTTTACAGTCATGTCGGGACAATTTCCCGTCATCCCGGCTTGAACCAGTACACAGCAGCGGATAAAGTGTCGAAGTCTTGCCCAGTGACTGGTGGATCTCGGACTCTTCTATCCCTTTCTATCCCCAGTTTGTGACGTATATAGGTCACTGCCGCCAGTCTAACGCTCTACCAGCCAAGTCACTGCCAGGCGGCAATGGTTTACAGGCTGGTTTAAACATGTTAAAGTTTTCACTAGGCACAGCTAAATACTGTCTGTCAGTCGCATAGATAATATTTGAGAAAAGAGTCAAACGACTTTGACCAGCCGCCTCTATAGATCAGGCAGGCTCGTTACCGCAAAATTCATGATTTTTTTATGCAACAAACGGGTCAGCCTGCACACCTCTGCCGTCTTAAGATTACTGCTAGTCAAGTCAGTAGAGCGTACGGAAGTTTAGTGAAAATGGGGTGCTAGTTTAAAGGTAGATTTTGTTGGTGCATCATGCGGCATCTGAATGGGGTCTGACCTGCCCATAAGATGTTCATCTGCGGTAAAGATTTATAAATAAGGTACTATTTGAACAAAGATTTTTAATTAAAGACAGACAGACAAATACTTTTATTTAGGCTCAGGTCAAAACATAGACATAAGAGCTAATTACAATATCACACTACATTAAATAAACAAACGAACGAGACATGGAGTGAAGCATTGGTAGCTTGAGGACTTTTGGTCGGGTGCCGCCGCGTCAGCGCCAGTGCGACATCAAGTGGAAACTTGAAGTCGCAGTGTCGCTGAAGCTGCGGCGTTTAGATTGGGGCGGGCACCAAATGCCCTCGTAGGGAGCTGGAACTGTTAAACACTATTTCAAGGGAGGCGATTATTAAGCACATAGGCAATCGTTTGTATGCTTCGCTGCATATCAGGCACATGCGCTACCATATTTACTAGCTAGCATGTATTATAATACAGATTACTCAGAGTGATCAAAATTCCGGAGAGCCTTAGATATGGTCGGCCATCCGACTGTTCGGTTCTGGAATAGACTCGGGGTCCGAGTCCGTGTCAGACTGATCTGGATCCGCTTGTTGGTCATTTTCCGGAATTAGAGCTGGTGCTGGTGCTAGTGGGGCACTGTATGGGCGGGCTGTATCATGCGAATAGTTAGGTCTCTGTTCGCGCTGCGCATACTGTTGGTCCTTCTGTCCATCCGTAGTTTCGCAACGAGAGCCCCTCAGTACTGTGAACCAGTCGGGGAACAAATCTTTAACCACCCTACCTCTAACGACAAGTTTAGCAGGAAAACCGATATACACAGAAGAGTCTGGGTTCTTGGCACGTTCTGTTTTGTATAGGGGCCACAACTGGGACCTAGCACTTGTGATTTCCTTAGGGAAGTCCTTATTTATACCATATGGCGTATTTTTAAGCTTGTTTGCGGCACCGATGATCATTTCCACATCCTTATAGTCTCTGAAGCAGACAATAATAGGTCTGGGGGTTTGTGGCCCGGTCCTACCCCGATAATTGCGTCTCCGCTGTCCCAGTCTATGGGCTCTCTGTATTACAATGTCTGTATATAGCTGTAAATGATCTCGTAAGAAGTTAACAATAAGCCTTTCACTTTCTTCGCCGTCGTCGATTGAGGTCTCAGCGATCCCCCGAAACACCAGGTTATTACGCCTGTTTCTGGCTTCAGAATCTATACTTTTGTACTCTAACAATTTGAGTCTATCAGAGTTGGTGGATACATGTTTATTTATATTTTGAACATTGTTCTCAAGCGAGATCACTCGAGCATTCATAGCATTTGTTGTTGTCATCAGCTCGAAAAGCTTGACCAATTTCTCGTCCGTGGACATAGCTTTAAATTCATGCGTCGACATTTTTTCAGGCATGTTTTGGGAATCTTTAGAATTTTTATTAAATGTCCCACCTGTTGAGCGTCTTCTCCTTTTATTATCCTTTAAAATCCAGTCCTCATCGCCATCCTCAGGGCCTTCATTAAATATTTGATATCTGCCACTATATCCGCCCTTCAGGAGCGGTTCCTGCCACGTTGCAGCCATCACCTTGGATAGATATTTTCCACTAAAATGAGTCCAAACAGAGCCAGAGAATGTCCAATTCGTCTCACTAAACAGCTTATAGCAGCCTGCAACACTCCCTATGAGCAATACCACTTTCAATACCACAGAAAACATTAAAATGCCTCAAAATGTTTCACAGCGATAAAACCACGACTCCATGCCTCAAGGGCCGCAACTCCTGACGCACATCGCCGCAAACGATGGGTGTTGTCCCTGATTGATAGTAGACGTACACCGTTTAACCTGGGTTTTCGCTACTAACAAATGTTCTTAAACGGGAATGTACAAAACACATAATCCGGCGAAACGCAACCAGTGAAGACACAGCTCGACTGTCGCGCGTTGATGCATATGACCTGGGTTGCACTGTTCAATCAGGTCAATCCAGATGTGGTGCGACGAAACTATTTAACATCATTCCCGTATTAGCCATTCCTTAATGTAGATATAAGGCTCATCTAGTTTCAAGCAGTTTAGATCCGGAGCCGGACATTTTACGACTCGATCTACATCCAAACTGCTTATACATATTAGCAGTTGCCATCTCTTGTGATCTTTACATATTTGTTAATACCAGGCCGCTTAGCGCAGTCGGTAACTACGGTTGCGTGTCTGACTGCAGATCAAGGTGTCAGTGAGTTTGATCCCGGCCCGGTCCGATACTTTAGTGAAGATTGATCATGAAATAAATTAATTTCTACGGTCATTCTCCACCATTCCGTTGATTCATTCAAGAAGGTTTTGATGGGGTAGAGAGAGCTGATTGCTTTGCTTAATTTGTCTTCCTGGTGTCTCGTGATGGTTGAGAGGCTCTTCCTCGTGGTGCCACGGGGTTGTCTGCGGTTTGTGATTGTGGTATTTCCTGATCATACTCCCTTACTAATTTTGCTGTCAGTGAAAGGCAAAAGTATGTGCACGAAGTTTTGGTTACCGCTTGTTCAAGCTTTGTTATGTGAACTGAAAACCGACATGATCGTAGCTGCTGACTTGGATGTAAAACAAAAAAAAAACATAAAACTTTTTGTTAGGATACAACACGTCTCTTATCTTCCATTTATGCCTAATGAAATATCCTGAATTGGACCAGTCCACTTCCGCTGTTGGGCGGTATTTGTCATGTTTATTCAAATTTTAATAGATAATTATGTTTAGCAAACTATGGCGACCCTGATCAGACGGCGAACCATGCGGCGTCTAATCTGGATCAGCACTGTTAGTCAATTTCCCAAAATAAGGGCGGGTTAACCCGGCCTACACAGGCCCTCTAACCTCTTGTTTTCTCCCCTGGAGCATCTAAACACTTTCTTAACCGATGGAACCTTCCTTCTACTTTGTAAGGGATTCTACAAGGTTACCCCCACCTAATCCTCCCCAATATAAGTTGGGTGTTCAAAAGCATGCGCGGATCCAGAGGGGGTGACAGGGGGTCCAGACCCCATGAAAAATCACAAAAATATAGGTTTTCTTGAAATTCTCGAAAATTCTCAAAGCTATGAAGCCAGCATTCAATGTGGACCATAATATGCACGCCAGCGAAACGCCATTTAAATGGCGTTTCGCTGGCGGGCCGACATTGGTCCGCTTTTAGTGGTATTTGGATCCGAACTCCCGGTCTAAATGTATTGTCAGTGTTGCAGAGTTGGACCCCCTCTGACAAAACTTTCTGGATCCGCGCATGAAAAGAATCAATATATCGATAATCTGATGCAAATCCGACCGGCTCTGATCCGGGGTTACATTATGTTGAATACGTATCTCGAGCGTGTCCGAGTGTGTAGACCAGGCGTGTAGAAAATTGTGTTTATTCATACGCGCTAAATGGTCTCTTAAACGTTTTTTCGCATCAAAGGCACTGAACTATGAGGGGTCGAATTTATGTGCCGATTAAATGCCCAGTTTGCTTTGGGCCAAAATGTATTGGACCCGTTTACAAGTCATATTGTTGGTTTTATTTTAGGAGAAACATGCGCTCAGGGTCGTTCTACACGCCTGTTTCGAGAGACTCTGATGTATTTAGGCGGCTAGTAGTGAAAGTTTAGCATACTATCAGACTCATTTTTTTTCTTTTTATTTATTTTTCATATAGCCATTGTACATTCGAACATTACCAAGCCAGTTCTCGACATCTACGAGGATAAAAACTCCCCTAAGTAACAAGCCTTCGAATATGAAACGCATTTACAGGAATTTGCACACATTATTACAAAAACAATAATATGGGGAAATAAAGTAAAAACATGCACGCGTGCACGGCCGATGCATTAATATTGCACCGGGCCGCGTAGCGCAGTCGGTAACGTGTCTGGCTACAGATGCGTGTCTGACTGCTGATCCAGGGGTCGCGAGTTCGATCCCGGCCCGGTACCATACTTTCGTGGAGATTGATCATGAAATAATTTTTACGGTCATTCTCCTCCCTTCCGCTGATTTATTCAAGAAGGGTTGTTGTCAGTTACAAGCGAAAGTATGAGCACAAATTACTGGTTAACCGCTTGCTCAAGCCTGCCCAGGAAAAAGTGTGGTTAAGTGAACTGACCGTCCCGCAATGACCATAGCTGTTGACATGGGACGTAAAGCAACAAAAACAAACAAACAAACATTAATATTGCAGCAAAGACTGCTATTGGTTTATAAAGCCAATACTTGTTCTGATACACTCGTTATCGGGTATATACGGAAACCTCCGATCAGCAGAAAGTAGTCCCGTAAATATTAAATTTCACACGGAGCCGTTTCCGTAATGTTTGCTTCCTAATACATTTAAATGGGATTTTTTAAAGATGATTTTTTGAAAACTGTTGAAGATAAAGTCATTTTAATCGCTAAATAGGTTTAAACTAATGAGACGGTGGCTATAAATTAGTTCCAAATGTCAAGGTTGACCTTTGACCTTGGAGCCAAGATAGCTCATTTGGAGTCCCATCAATATATTAAAACATTGTTTTCTCAAAAACCATTCAGCCAATTGAACTCCAATTTCATATGAAGACTCCTTACAAAATGTTAGTTAAAATTTATACAAATTGTTTTGATCACATGTCAAAGATGGCCAACATACCCATGCATGGTAAAACCCTTTAAAATCTTCTTCTCCAGAACCAGACAGCTGTTGACCTTGGGGATTGCTATGCAATATTTGGGATGTGGTGCTTACCAAGTTTGTTCAAATATTGATCTTAGGTTGACCTTGACCTACTTAACATCAAGGTCAAATTTACTCTCTGATGCATTTGAATTGGAATAAATCGAAAAGTTGATTTTTTGAATGTTGTTGAAACCAAAGTCATTATTCTCACTTGATATGTGGCTTTAATTAAGTTCAAAAGGTTAAGCTTGACCTTTGACCTTTCAGCCAATGTTGCTTAACCATCAATATATTAAAACAGTTTTCTCAGAAACCACTAAGCCTATTGAACTCAAATTACATATAAGGACTCCTCAAGTATAGTAAGTATGTAAATTTACAACAAATGTAAATGGTCACATGACCAAGATGGACGCCTTCCCAAATAAGGTAAAACCCCTTTAAATATTCTCTGGAACCAAAAGGTCACTGGCCTTGGGACTTGGTATTGAGTGGGAGTCTGTAATTGTTCTATGTTTTGCTGTACGTTACTTTATGTCCATTCTAGTATTGCAATCATCTTGATGGGGAAGAGAGAGCTGATTGCTTTGCTTAATTTGTCTTCCTGGTGTCTCGTGATGGTTGACCGGCTCTTCCTCGCGATGCCACGGGGTTGTCTGCGGTTTGTGATTGTGGTATTTCCTGATCATACTCACTTACTATTTTTGGCGATGTAGGCCCTACCAGGTTTGCACAAATGATGAATCTGGATTGACCTTGACCTTTCTTAGGACAAGGCCAAATTTGATTCCTAATGCATTAATATTGGAAAACTCTTGAAATGTTCATTATTCTATAACCACGGGGGTAATACCAATTTCGCTATTTTTGCTGGCGACCGGGACGGTACTGCGTAAAGCTGCTATCGACCGAGGAGTACGGCTTGCGACCGGTCGGTACGGCTGTCGACAGATAAACAAACCATCAAATTCGACGGTAAGTGTGCTAATTTAGTGTGTGTTCCTACATTTTGGTGTTTAAACGGTTTCTTGGATAGCTTGCTATTGTTTTAAATGATTTGCAGGCCTGGCTATTAGCCTGTTTTAACGCTGGGCGTACTTCAACGGATATTCACCAAAAACTAAATAAAATCAGTATTCCCAAGAAAATTTGCAAATCGAGGCGATATGATGCAGATATATCATAAACTTACATGATTACCTTTAATCTGTGAATGTGCATGTTGTTATATGCCTCTGTGGTATTTTTATATTTTTTGTGATACTGCTGTCGACCAACAGTAAATTTGCTGGGTACGGTTGTCGCCGTTTACTGGATACGGATGTCGACGATTCAACGAGAATGTAAACAGATTTCGTTGCTGGAAAATTAACAGTTTAACACTGAAAAATCTAACTTTCTACGTCATTTAGTTTTTGGTCATGTTTTAGGACCCTGTCAACAGTTTTTAGTCATACTTGGACCATTTCCAGTCTTCCTGGGTTGAACTAGCACTAAACAGCCAATATAGTGTCTGGCTCAAGGAAATAGTTCACTGTCTCTGACGACTCTCGAACTATCTACCATTCGATCCCCAGTCCAACACTGTACCAATCTGAGCCGCCACTGTGATTGGTACGAGCCGTTTGGATTAACATATTGGACTACAGCTTATAAGGAACTATTAATATGCATAATCAGTCATGTGCTTTCTAGTTTTGCAATTATATTGACGAGGAAGAGAGAGATGGTTGCTTTGGTTTAATTGTCTTCCCTATGTCATGTGACTGTGTTCTGCGGCTCTTCCTCCTGTAGCTGTGGGTTAGTCTGCATTGTGTGATTGTGGTTTTTCCTGACCATGCTCACTTACTTCTACATGTTAAATGTAAAGCAGAAAACGGCAGTTTTTGCATATAAGTACAGCAAATGTTTAGACGTGTGTGCATTTGCACATTCTCATCCGAAAGTGCTGGGAGCGCAATGGCTCAGTGGTAATGTGCATGTCTAGAGACTGAAGGGCTGCGGGTTCGAGCCTCAATGGGTTGTGTCCTTGAGCAAGTCACATTAATCCTTGATAAGGAGTGGTTCAACCAAAGAAGACCCGTCCGGACATAACTGAAAAAGTGTTGAATCAAATAAAACAAATAAACAGAAACTCCTGCCAATGTGACCAGTGTTCAGACATTTTGTTTAGACTGCGTAGCATAAAATTGATTTTCTCATTTCTCGATCGAAATATTTGTTGTGTGTACTCAAAAGAACCGTCTCAATGAGACAGTTATTTAGAGCATCAACGTATGTTTAAACAGGTAGATAATATTTTACTCTCCAAAAATTGTTTATCTAAACTCGAAATATTTGTTGTGGGTACTCAAAAGAACCGTCTCAATGAGACAGTTATTTAGAGCACCAACGTATGTTTAAACAGGTAGATAATATTTTGTTTATCTAAACCTGCCTGTTCGGGCTGAACATGCGACAATAGAGACGCTGAATGACCCTTTCTTGGTTTGTGCCTGATGTATGCTGCAAAGCCTCTATAAACCGTAATATTCTCGCGGTTATCCCATTTCCTGTTGACTTTCTGAGTATATACCGGTGATCACCAAGCAGGCACATAACCTTGACTCAACATTGATTGTGTGCCTGCTAGGCAGATCAGCAAGTCCTGGATTTCTTGATAGAGGTTCAAATTTTCATAGAGGGGGGATTTCGTTAACTTTACCTGATAGTTTTTCTGAAAATTCTTCATGAAAATGAAATAATTTTAGTTCAAAGCGAACCCCCTGAATCCCCCTGGACAGGCCATTGATGAGACGAGTCTATGTTATGGTAATGCACGCAGAGGGGGAGGGGGTAGGGCGTAGGGGGGTCTGATTATTTTTTGTGGGGGGGGGGGGGGGGTAAGGGGGCAAATTTTGTGTTTAGGGTGATGGGGGTGATTACCTCTGATAGTAAGCATTTTTCAAATACTGATCCTTTGTGTATTGCGCCTATGCAGGTATGTGTGTGGGGGGAAGTAAAAATTGGGCTTCTTCTTTTCGAGGCATTTTAGGTTTTTGGTGGTATCGCTACAATTTGAACCAGCAGATGCAAGGGTCCTGGTAGAGCATCCTGTCCCACGCTGCCCGAGTTGTACGCCCGTGCTTTTTGGTGTATACGTCAATTCGCCCCCCTCCCCCCCCCCCCTTGTGAAACTAACATTTTCTCGTGCCATGGAGATATTCTTACTTCGCTATTAGAATATTTTCATCACAGTGACGTCAGAACAGAGTTTCTTCACTAAGACAGCTTCGAACACCATTGAAGTAGACCTATTTTGATAAGTTTTATATGTTTCTATTACATTTTAGCTCTTCCTCAATGTAATTTTGCACCCTTGATTTGTTTCATGTTGGCCAGTTTTCCTACATTTGGTTGACAACATAGTAGCCAAGTAAGTCACCAAAAATCCAGGGATGTGCACAACTAGTGCTTTAACCTGAAGAGACACAGAACAGAACAGAACAGAAATATAATTAGACGTAAACTATACAGTTTCAAGCCTAGCCTATTATTTTAGCAATAAACACAATTTACGGGAAGATGTCAAATCAGTCAAGCTTTATGATAAGAAGAAGGATAACAAACATGTACATGGACAATGGTATTGGAATGAGAATTATTTTAACGCAAATCAATCTAATCAGTCCTAATTTACAAGGATATAGTTGTCTACGCCCAGTGGCTTGGATACTATCTTTGCATGTAACTGGAAGTGTGACGCGTATGGTATTGCCACATTTGTGACTGCTTATAGGGACGCCTCTAGTCAAAACTCTATGAATATGAATGTGAATAAAGGCTAATCTTGATTTTTGACATCTACTTTTCTTTTGAAATCAGCCTAGACCTCTGATTTACTTTACTGGCCCGAGTTGGTTTAAAAAAAAAAAAAAAAAAAAAAAAAAAAAAAAGCGCAGGTGTTGTCACCAACGCGTGAGTCACCACCTACCGATACACCATTTTGGCAATTTTGTTACCATAGCAACATCACCAAAATCAATTTTATGTGACGTCAAAAATGACGTGCATAACCAGCACCTGTTCACATACCACGTTTCATCAAGCTAGCTTTTATCTGGGATAAGTTTGTTTTCGCAACAATTTGACTGTTTCTGTTACCATAGTAAACGCAATGTTCTTGCAACGGCGAAAAAATAACGTTCATAATTAGCATATTGCCACTTAATCACATACCAAGTTTCATGAAGCAAGTTTGAATAGCTTTTTTAGTTATATCAGGTTCTAGATTACAGCGGACAGACAGATGAACGTATGGACAGTGAGCGGGTATACCTATAGTCCCTACCAGAGTCCACAGCGGAAGGAGTCTTACAATTGAGACCACTGGGGTAGCTAGGAGAGCAGCTTAGCTGATTTAATCACTTAACCATGCCCCTGCCTGTCTGTCTGTGTTTCTGTCTATCACAAACCATTTTGCCCGACTCGTTCCAATGTCAAAACGTTCCGAATGGTCGAATACAAAGAAAGAAAGTGTTTGGGATTTTGGACCATCGGTATAGTTCAGGTTCTAAGAGGTCCTGGCTAGCCTGTCTGCATTGATGAATGGATGTCTGTCTGTCATAAACCAATGTTGCCCTTGCTCAAGACAATAACAATTTGTATAAGCTTTGCGTAGGCCATTTTTTCGTAAAAGCTGATACTTGTAGGTGGGTATATCAAAAGTTCTGTTATACTGCAAAAGAAATTTCTCTTAAAATGTCATGCGCGGATCCAGAAACGTTTGTCTGGAGAGCAGGCTATTATCGGCCCTACAGCGGTTTTGCCATTGAAATGGCGTTTCGCTGGCCGGCCGATTGTGGCCCAACATTAAATGCTGACTTCGTAGCTCTGCGAGTTTTAGTGGGCTCCGAACAAGTATTGCTAAGGAACCCTATAGTATTGTGATTTCCCATGGGTCCGCACCCCTCCCCCTCTGGAAGCGCGCATGAATGTACAGCAACCCCGTGAATTTCACTCTTATAGACGACATCCTTAGCATGTGACATAGTAGCACAAATAAATCACATGTGTCCAATATATACGGATCAAGAGGAGGGGAATGGGGTTCCGGACACCCTACATACACAGACAAACACATACACATGCGCGCGCGCGTCTTGGCAGATCACAAGGATGTAGGTTTGCTTAGGAATACAGGTATTGACCCCCCTCTCCCCCCCCCCCCCCGACAATTCAAAAAGCTGTCCAACCAGCATTATTCTGTCCGCCAGCGAAACACCTGGTCCGCTCCCCTTGAAGCAACAATCTGGATCTGCGTATGCAATTATTTTATCCTTACAGTTTGTAAATGGATGCTCGCTTTTTTAAAATAAGCGTGTTGTGCAGGAGATAATTTGTTGAGAAACGGGCTCACTCCACAAAGGCTTAAAGTTCTGTGCTCATCCCGCCCCCTCAAAAATGCTTTACGCCAACGTTAATTTTTTGAAATGGCTCACCTAGCCTTAATATTTTTTTCTTTCGTTTTTGGATTTAAACTTGAAGTGCCATGTTTTTCCAACATCATTCTTCAATAGTTTCTACATTTATTTGCAATCCTATTCCTTTAACATAGATTTTGCAGTTTTATCAAGTATAAGATTACAAAAATAACGTTTCAAATTGAGTAAAAACAAAATAGTTTCATTTTTTCTGTAGCTCACAAAGATATCTTTGACCACAAGTAATGCACCGATCCTGTCAATTTATTTAGCATTTAATATATAGCATGTTGAAATATCAATACTTAACTTAAGTATTCCTGAACAATAAGGAGGCATTGTAATTTTGGGCCAGGTTTTAAGTTTATAGAGGGTAACCAAAATATTTTTTCTAATTTCTCAACCAAAACATAATTGAGCCGCGGCATGGGATTTCAAACAATGTGGTTTGTGCGACCAGCAAAGGCTCAGCCCCGCCTGTGCATATGCGCAGACTGATCAGAGCCTTTGCTAGTCGCTTGAGTATTCTATTACTGTGAAGCTACAGACCGAACATCATTTGGAGTTTCTAAGCTTAAAATGAGGCTGCACAGGATTGTCTGAGTCTACACTTGTCAAAATGCCACATTGTTGGAAATCACATATCACGGCTCATATGCTATTGGTACTCAAAATAACCGTCTCATTGAGACGCTTCTTTTGAGCACCAAAACGTATGTTAAAACTGATGTATTAGAAAATGTTTACAATTTTACGCTCAAAGTCTATCTTAACCTATGAGTTTGCTTCACTGACCTGCTGTGTGGATTTAAATATATGGGAGAGATGGAATGTAGGTATTATTTGTGAATGTTGCGCCTTTTAGATACCAATCCGCATAAAACCTTCAATTTTGTTTATTGCTGCTAGTGGAAACTGCCTGAAAAAACAAATTTCAGTTATAGCCATAGAAAAAAATCGTGTATTTTAAGCCCAGTGCATGATAGATATTTTTCATATCTCGTCGACAACCGTATCATTCAGAATATGAAATCCACGACAGCCGTATCACTGGTAGTTGACAGCCGTATCATGGCATTTTTCTAGGGTCCATAAAATCTCCCATAGTGCAAAAAATATGCCATTCGCACTTGATTGAAGAAGCTCAAATGACAAATAACATATATAGGGCGTTTTGTTGTTTTTGTATCATTCTTAATACGTAAGATTAATGATAATCTATGAAAACTGGATTTTTCGAGAGAACCTGTAATTTATAGTGTTTTTCTAAGTCACAAACTCTAAATAACTAATCAGACAAATAGCACATGCCCTCTTGAAAAAACTCTATAGCCTGTGTAGACGATAAAACATACTCTATGACCCCTCCAGAAGCGTTCAACTCGTGACCCCCCTATACCGACAGCCGTACCGACCGGTCGAAAGCCGTACTCCTCGGTCGATAGCAGCTTTACGCAGTACCGTCCCGGTCGCTAGCAAAAATAGCGAAATTGGTATTACCCCCGTGATAACTATTTAAGCGGAAATCATAATACTTGCGAGAAATGTTAAGCCTAATGAAATACTGGTTTTATATAAGCTTGATCTTTGATCTTTCATCCAAGGCCACTCATTTGGGTCTGTCACATACATATCTAAACACCTTTTTTCTCATTGTGCTGTGTGATCTCGAATTTCCTATAGACTATTCAGTAGATAAAACAATATAAATATTTGTATGAGGTCACTTGATCAAAATGGCCACCATGCCAATATATGGTTGAACAAAATATGTTAAATAATAAGCCTAAGTTGACCTTGACCTATTTTAACATTCTAAAGGAGATCAGGTGAGCGCTTCAGGACCTTCAGGTCCTCTAGGGGTTTTTTTTTCAAAATTATTTTTTTTAAATGTTCCTTTAGGAACACAACATATAATAAAAGCCGCCACAAGCAAGAAAAGAGTGAAATGACTTTTAAGTTTGTAGCTTCTTGTTTTGGATTTTATATGTACATCTGGGATATTTCAGTACCAGATTGGATAGGCGGCAATCGAAAACGTTGATACTATCGACGTACGTAGTTCGAAAACAGATAGAACGAGAGTTTTTGAAAACACTTTTTATTGCGATTTTTGATTGGCGTCAGTCAATTATTAAGATTGTTTTCGATATATCTGACATTATGGTCCAATAATGAATATAACTTAACTTGTTCATTAGTTTTGGTTTTTATTGTGCCGGAGTCTTTATGGGTTGTACACGTGAAGAAGGGCATGAGTGAAGGTTCACCCAAATAGTAAAAGTAAGAAAGACGTCAAAGCCTCTTGCTCTGCTAGAAAGCTGTCCACGCATATATAAACAATGACTATATGCTTATGAGGCAAAACTGTTCGAAAGCCTGATGGCGTATCTAAAATAATTTGTGAAGGTCTTGGTTTTAAAAGCAAAATCAACAACAACAGCAACAACATTAACAACAACAACAGCAGCAGCAAATGGGCAAATGTTTCCAGAATTACCCAGAATACAAACATATAAATGGAGAGAGATCTTTAGGAGAATGTCATTAAATAAACCAGGTTGAGAATTTGGTGTATGTTCATGATTTTGAACATTTTATTTAAATCAAAACTAACTATAGTTATTTAATTTTCATAGATCATTTCTTCATCTTCTAATCTCAATTACAGCAATATTTATTGGGCTTATCTAAACATCTGGGGCTGACATATTACAGAAATGTTCATTAAGCAGATGGACATTAACCTCTTTTTCATTGAGGTAAATGTTTTATGGAATCACCTTATCTGTTAGATTTTCATTGGTTCAATACATTGCTTTATTTCAATATTGGATAATGGATGTTCTGTTTTAATAAACAATCAACAGTCAATGCATAATTAGAATGTTACAGCTGTTTAAAGAAAAAAAATCGTTTTTCAATAAGTTTCAGTTGAATTTGCTATGTTTTATTGAACCTGAAATGAAGAAAGTTGTTACAAAATATAGTAATAAATTGTGCTTTTAGGGTTAAATTTTAGAAATAATTATTAAATGTCGGTCCATGTATCAAAATATACATATCAATGTACACACTGCTTAAAATATTACTCTGATGAAACATTGAGAATTTTTGCCATTATCAAGTATTTACGACACTGCTCTGGTAGGATGTAAGCAGGTCTAAGTTTTTCCAGTCCACTTGCTGGGAGCTCATTGACCTTTAACATGGCTGGATTCCATTGGAGCCAGAAAGTAATCAATTACTGGCTAATTGAAGAAATTTCACAAACATTAAATGATGGATTATTCCTACCATACTGTAAGCTCTATAATAAAAGCATTTGAAAAAGGTGTGATTTTTGACTTTTTAAAACCTCGCTGACGTTTTCAGCGGGTCTAGAGGTTTCTGACTTGGTCTGAGTTTTTGTGTACATCCTCACTTTGAGTATGCGAGCAACAATGGCTAAGGCAGTCTGCGCATGCGCAGACTGCCTTAGCCTTGGTTGCTCGCCTATGTAATTAGTGCCAAAGTCCCATGTGCTGCCTCAAGTATACAGTTATAAACCAATCCACTGAACATGCTACTGAACTGCACAGGCAAACTGCAACTTTCCCAGCCCACGTACTGGTATTGAATTCTATTTTTGAAGGAATCTAACTTGATTGGCCAGTTTGATACAAAGATGTTTTCATGATTAGTTGTATATATGAATGAAATGAGTGTGACGTATTTCGCTTTTGCTGCCAACTCGGATTGGCTTATTAAATAAAAGTTGTTTGTATGGTATGGATGTCATATTCAGGGGTGGGGGATACTCTGGTAATTTTGGGGGGGATGGTGGCAGGGGGCGTGTTATAGATGAATTAATTCAAGAAAAGCTACAAGGATTATTCAATTGTAACTTTTTTGTTTAATATTCACTTTAAATTTCACAGTGTATACAATTTGAGCATGCCTGTGACCTTTCTTTAATTGGGCCTCATCGATAGAAAGCCTGATTAACAACAAATGCGCAGACCAGCCTCCGCATGTGCGCAGTCTGATTAGCGCATTTACTATTCGCTCATAGGAAAGTAAAATATGTAAACTAGCTAAATGCAAAGTTTCAATATTTTAGCTAGTCTTCGAAGCTTAGCAGGTCAAATTGAGACTTATTTGGTCCCAAAGGTCGGAGACAGGTTTTCTCGATACAAGCCCCAATTTATCTACGATGGCAATGCTGTACTTCTTCTTCAAGTTCTGAAAAAAAAAGATGAGTTTTTCATGTGAGACACAAAAAAACAAAAACAGTAAAAACCTGTGTAAAACTGCCATTCTCAAAAAGACCAAAATTGGGTTTCAAGACCATTTAACGCTTAATACAGTTCAAAAGTATTGCATAATGTCCAGGAAAGCATTCTGCAATACTTTTGACCTCCGTTAAGCTACCATTTGCCATTAAGATCTTTGTTTTGGCTTTATGAGTGGCCGTTATATACAGGGTTTACTGTAAAATCCCAGAATCAAACATGCGCGGATCCAGAAAGTTTTGTCAGAGGGGGTCCAACTTTGACTACGTTTTTTAGTTGATTAGGGGAGAGAGGATCAAAATACCACTATAAGTGGGCCTAACAGTGAAGCGGCTGGCTTGGTAGTTTGTGGTTTTACAGGGGATCCGGACCAGTATTGCTAAGAAACCCTTTATTTTTGTGATTTTTCAGGGGGCGGGGCCCGGACCCCCTGTCCCCTCTGGAACCGCGCATGTCAAACGTTACTAGACGTAGATATACTGAGGGAAAATAGTTTAGCAATTAATTATAGTAGGGTTTCCCATAGGTGATCTTGGAAGCATTAGCTTTTTTTAATTGGCAGGTTCGCAAACATGTCAGTTGTTTGAAAATGACCTAATAGCTACCTGCAAGTGCTCAAAAGAAACAAAATCCGATTTCATAGTGAGGATTTGATCTGCTTAGCATTTTAATTTCAAACGTTATTCAATTGAAAGGGAGGTAACTTGGAAAAATACGATTTTCAACTAAAAGCTGTACGAAAAGGGTGAACATAACGTTCAGTTTTAAACCGTTTTTCACTTTCTTGGTTTTGGATCTAAACATTGGACAGAAAAATGAAACTTTTAGTCAAAAACTATTCGCACTATTGCCAGATAAGCTGTTTTAACAAGGGGGCATAAAACCAGACTTTACATAATGTGAAATGTCAACCTGTAAATGTCATCGTACTCGTGAACGTTTGTCAACATGTATTTTTGACACTATGAAATTAAAAGTCTTATTTGTTCTAAACTGTGAATCCTCAAAGTAAATTGCTAAACTTTTTTCCCTCAGTATATATACTTAAGGAATAAAGAAACGCAACAGATAAAAATATAATTTTTGCGTGTTTAAATGAAGGTTTGGTGAAATCTCTTTTGAAAATTTCTTATTGAGTATTTATAACATGTGATGAAATACCAAAACGTCATTTTAAAGCTACATTTTACGCCACAATATGAAAACATATGAAAACGTAAAATATGACGTTAACGCCAGAATAAAGATCAAGAAACCCCGTCTTTCCCATGTTTGGCTATTTGGCGTCGACTTGACAATGTGCAAATTAAACAAACGTCCAATCATATTCGTAATACACTCAAATATTGCGTCAAAACACGCTACTTGAATGGCAAGATGAACAATGGTAGTGAATAAGTGATAAACGTCAGTTAGAGCCGTCGGGAATGGGTGGCTGGTGGATATAAGGGATAAGATAGACCGAGAGATATCAGAACATGCTTTCTTGGGAAAAACTGACTTTTCAGATACCGTAGAATTACGCTGGTAGGGTGTTTATATTGACGTTAGCCAAACAAAACACGGCATAATGCAAGAGAAAACATCTGATTACATGCCTAGAGTGTACACCAAACTTGTTAAATGTAACCAAAACTTTTTCCCCAGACTATTTTATCTTTAGAAAAACACATAAACATCATGGAAACCATTAAAACGTAGGATATCGAATTTTGACGTCATGGTTGAGTTTTTTGACGTCTGAAGATATCAAGTCATAATTCTTGAACAAAACGTCCTTGAAATGAATAAATCTCAATCAGAAAAGAAAGTTTACGCGTTTCACGCAGTATTCAGAGTTGACGTTAAGCCGTTTCAGAATCCTACAGAAAAGTCGTCATTTGATCATTTGCTTGATCCGTAAAATACAGTTTTTTAGTAGTAAACATAAATGGATGAATAAAATATAAAAAAAAATGTAAAAAAAAATAAACACTAAATGGACACATTTACGCATTATATTGAAATTTGCATAACTAAAGTAAGAAAGAGGATTAAGATCAGGAATCTATACAATCAAGTACCACACCTAAGGGAAAGTAACAAACTCACACTTAGACATCACAAACGAGAGCCAAGAGGTCAGCCCTTTCCCAGCAGGTGACCACAAGGCAACAATAAACAGACGCGCACAGTAGCATAACAAACACACGACAGAAATAACATGAATGATCCACAAAAGAAGTACTGCCTTGGAACAGTCAGTAAAAATATTTTATTGAAGGACTTAAACCAGTTTAACGACGCCAACCTACCCCTTAGTTCAGATGTGGATCAAGACACGTAGATGAGGGTCTGGATGGGGTATAATGATTAGTGAATAATGGCCCTTTTTTATAATAAATTGTGAATAATGAGCAAAAAAATAATGAATAGTGGATAATGAGGGCCTAAAAAATAATGAATAATCCTATTTTTTAATGAATTGAAGAAAAAAATTAATGAATAGTGAATAATCAGATTTTTTTGCCACTTTTCATAGTTTTAATGAATAATTGGTCTTAATTTAATGAATAACCTAAACTTTTAATGAGATGAATAATGGGCTAATTTTTTTATGAATTATAGTGAATACCAGACCCCCCATCCAGACCTTCATAGATATTTCGTTCGCATAAAAGACTACTAACTTAAAGTCATGTATTCCAATCCTACACATACACAATTTACTTTGGAAAATTCTTAACTCTTAAAGCTGCCAAGAAAAAAAGCATCTGAAAATGTCGTCTTCTAAAGTCGTCTGCTGCAAATAATTGGCTAACATTATTGACGAATTAAAGTATAGAAGCAAACAGCGTGGACCCTGATAGGTCCTTCCTATATGAGCAGTCTGACCTGGGTGTACACATTTTTGTCATTTTTGTCCTAAATATTTCAGCAGACGAGAAAAGAAAACGACTTTTGTTGTTAGAACACAAAAAAACAAACGACCAACTACAATGCAGCAGCAGACGAGCACATTAAATTTTGCAGCTTGTTTTGTTTTTTAAAAAAAAATAAGGTATGATATTTCATGAGAATCGTCTGCTGGCAGACGATTCTCGTGAAATATCATACCTTATTTATTATTTCTATTATTCTGAAATATCATACTTTATTTTTGAAAACTATGAAAGATGTGGGAAAAGTTGTCGTCTGCTGCAGTCATGATTGGCGCACTTAAGGGAAAACCCTGATCCCACCACTATTATTTTCTTCCCTGATAATGCCTTATCTTCTGTTTATATCTAGCCTACTGCATATATGCATATTTGAGTGCACTCCAGACTATTCCTTTCATGAAAGCAAAAATATTAAATGTCGTCACTTCATATATTAAAGTGCATTCTAGGCAAGTTTTTTTTCAGGGAAGTAAAAATATGAACCCTGAGACGACCAAAGTCTTGACAGAAGAACCCTAACATTCGGAAAGCGGCGTCTGATCAGTGGTTGTATTGTTTGCTTACAAAATGTACTTTTATGATCTAAATGAAATAGAATATAATCACCCAACAACCCTCTTTTTTGTTTGATTTGATTCTTTACGTCCCAGTCAACAATTTTTTAGTTATGTCGGGAACGGGTCTTCCTGTATAGAACCAGTGCTAAACAGGGCCGAACACCTTTAAATTCGAAATAAATTCGTCCAATTGATATAAAAGGGTAAATTAATCAGTTACCCCTCTCTCATATTAACTGTATTGTTGCACGTTGACCTGATAAACGTTGCCTTTCTCGCATACCGGATCGGGATTTCCGCTATTTTTACCCATGTAAGAAATTTCTATCTCACACCCCTGGCACGTGCCGTACCAGCCCTAGGGAAAGATAAAAAAAGAACTGACGCACGTAGCGCCGAACTACTTCTGCCGGAACTACTTTTGGTTGTCAATGTAAACAATATTCGCTTTTCGGACATTTCGGCCAAACATTTTGATCATCAAGAGAACAAACAAACAAAAATTCTACGACTAGAATTCCAAATCTATCGTTTATTTTTTACCTAATATATACTTTTTGCGACCGATATGTGTCCCAAATCAACCAAAAAACGCGCCGGGCCCCTATGAAATCAAGTAGTTTCTGAGAAATCTTTGATGAAAAATGTCCATATGTTTAAATTGAAAAAGAAGGCAAAATGAGCTTTAGCATCTTAATTTTCATTTACACTATACACTTTGCCTACCTGAAGGTGTACACAAAATTTGAAAACATTGGCTCCAATAGGAGCTGAGAAATCTGTGACAGAAATTTCCTTGAAGAGAAAGAAAAATGAACAAATAAAGGGACTGATAAGCAATATGTGGCTGTTATTTTGTTACACAATACAACTCCTCACTATCAAGCTTTGTACATAATTTCAAAATCCTAACTCAAGTAGCTGCTGAGAAATCTTTGACAGAAAAAAATGTCCATATGTATTATATTATAAGAGTGACAGATGGAAAAAATGAAAAATTGAAAAAAGGCGGCAAAATGAGGATAAGCATCTTAATTTTCATTTACACAATACACTTTGCCTACCTGAAGGTGTACATACAATTTGAAAACAGTGGCTCCAATAGGAGCTGAGCAATCTGTGACAGAAATTTCCATTGGAGAGAAAGCAAAATGAACAAATAAAGAGACTGATAAGCAATATGTGGCTGTAATTTTGTTACACAATACAACTCATCACTAATATGAACTTAGGCACTACCTAGATGCGGACATGAGCACTTATGAAGTTTCTCTCCCTCCTTGACTGTCTATTCATCCACCAATCCATGTATGCATATGTATCTATCTATTTCTCTAGCTCCATTTTGAACATTATCATGCCAGTTGTATTAAAAAGAAAATATTTAACTGTGTTTTACTTAGGCCATAGAAAAGAATATGTGTGTTTCGATCAGGTTTTTGAAATAGGGACATCTAAGGTAGATCTACAAAAATATTTTTATTTTGTTAAAAGTTTTTACATGGGGAGACTGCAGTGGTCTAGATAAGGATTTGGACCAATGGGTTTTTCACACCCTACTTTTTAATTTAATGAGCATTTTACTCTATATTTAAAGTATCAAATTGCAGGAATTGCAAAGGCTTGTAAAAAGACCCAATATTTGCTTACCATATTTTTAAGAAAAGTTGCTTGTATCAAATACATGTTGCATTTTTATGAAAACTTACCAAGTTTATACAATTGGTGTATGTTAATTAGTTTCTTCTTACTAAGAATAAAGATTTCACCACATAAATTGAACATCAGCACTGAAAACTCAAACTGCAAAGGGTATTTTTACCCTTCAATTTAATTTTCAATTCTGAATTCCAAAAAATCAATGCTGAAATACCCTTTAACCCCTCTTATCTGGAGCCCTGTTGGACTGATTGAACCGGGAAATCCCATAAAAAAGATTTAGGGACAAAAACATCAGTTTCAATGCTACCCTTTAAAAAAAGCGAGTAGTTTACTTAAATTTTAGAATATTTTTCTTGGCTTATATAAAAAATATCACACCCTACCTCCTTAAATTTAGGGGGGGGGGGGGAGGGGGGATCTTTCAAAAACTGGGGGAAATCCCTTGCGAAAAATAAACACTAAAAAATAGGCAGTCTAGTAACCTGAAAGATTTTTTTTATTTATTTTAGGCCTAAATGACAGCCATCAAATCTGTGGTTTGGCTTTAAGTTTGGTCCTTATGTCACTTCTGTAGCATCAAAAGCTCACAATGTCATTACATGCTTTTCAAGGGAATCCCCCTCCCAACCCCTGGGTCGGGACATGTACAAATAGGGCACTATGTGATGACCTGCTAACCTTTTAGCTGTAAGTAGAGTTCAATTAGTTGTCAACAGAGAGTCAAAGTCTTTTTGAAGAGAAGCCAAGATGATGTTCCCCAATGGCCTGACAAGAGATGACCTCTCAAGCATGCCACAGTTTCTACCCCTAGTTAGTAAACCAATATCTAACCAATATCTAACCATCATAAGATGGATATTGTTTGAATATCAGTTAGTTATTGGGGCGATATCATTTTGCCCATAGGGTGAAAGTTGGACTGATATCTTGTTGGGCACACATTGGTCAACTATTGGACTGATATCGGTTTAGTCAGCAGGGCAATACTTTACCATCATTTGGTCAATATAGCATTCATAACTGCAAGATATTGTAAACAACATTTGACTGAGTGACATAATGCCATCAGCATATAGTCTGGCCGATATTGCCACAGAAGTTTTCCATCCAACAAAATGACTAATTGTTAGGGGTACATGTATCTAGTTTCTACTGGTCTAGGACTACCAGGAAGATTTTATTTACATGTGTGAAAGTTCCAAACTTTCAAATCCTGAACTTAAGAAATTAAAATCTCAAAACTTGCAATCTACCTGGTCAGTAATGAATTGTCTTTTTAAACTGAGCTGAAATCAGATAAGCTACTTTAATCTGCCTAATTCAGTGTTTTAGGTTGACTTTCTATGGAAAGTCAGCCTCAAAATCCTGAATAATCCTGAAAACTCAACCATGTATTTAAGCATCTGCTGATGTATGGCTTATGGCTTTACACATTAACATGGCTAGCACTGATCCCTTTTTCATTTTCAGATCTAGCACTAGATAGTTATCACATCTGGGCCTATTTCCTATCATGAGTTTTAGGGCTCTAGTTAAGTGGCTTTTGAGATAAAATCGTTCTGTTTGAAATTATTTTGAGAAAAAAACTTTTAAGGCCACTTTATACACAGAATCTTACTGTTTTTATCGGGGTACATGTATAAAACCTCTTGCAGTTTGATCAAATCAAAGGTTATCAATTATTTTAACTCTGAATTTTGTTCCTCAGAGATTGACTTTAATAATTCTAAACCGTAATTTACAAGGGACACAACTTTTTATACTTCCTAAATGCTTTTCAAGAGTGAGCATGTTTTCTATCCCACCATGGAAGCTAATTTTGTTGTACTTGCTAGATTTCTATTAAATTTTGTTAATATAATTGAAGCATCCAAATCAGTTTCCAGCTGCCAACATTTTTACTTCCACCAGGATTTGAACCTGGAACCCTCACTCCAAGAGTGAGTATGTTTTCTATTACACCACGGAAGCTTATTTTGTTGTACTGGCTAGATTTCTATTTTTGTTACTATAATTGATTCCTCCAAATCAGTTTCCAGCTGCCCAACTTTGTACTTTCACCAGGATTTGAACCTGGAGCCCTCACTCCAAGAGTGAGTATGTTTCCTATTACACCATGAAAGCTAATTGAGTTGAAATGGCTAGATTTCACTAAAGCAGTGTTATCAATCATTTTAACTCTGAATTTTGTTCCTCAGAGATTGGCTTTTAATTCTAAACCTTAACTTACAAGGGAGACAACATTTTCACTTCCTAAATGCTTCTCAAAAATGCTATATTTTGACTGAATTTTTTATCATTTTTATGTTTTTCATATTTTTGAATAAAAACAAAGCATCAGATCAGACTGCAAGTACTGGGGTTCGAACCCAGACATACCTCCAGGTGCTTTCATATGATAACCCGAGGCCGTTCTGCCAATTGAACTATACCAACTTGTCAAAAATCTGAGCTTCTTAAGAAAAGTTTGCAACATTTGAAATGAGACACAGCTTGTATCTTTCTCCCTTCTCAATGGGTTAAATTTGCCTTAAACAGAGGTCCTCCCTTGTATGTTAAAATTGTGATCTTTGCCAATTTCTAAACAATTTTCTATTCCACTGGTGTATACAACTGACAACTAAACATAAACAACATATGTTCAATTAAAATAGCATTCCTTAAAAATGGTTCATTATCATAGGTCCAGATTAAGGAACTTTTTATGCATAAAATTGTAATTATTTTTTATTCATGTTAAAATATGCTTGGGTACTCATAGACCTAAGATTAGGCCTAAGAATGGATTTTTTGTTCTGTCCCATTCTAATTTGACCATGATGAAACTTACAAACTAGGTTATGGTCCCAGAACTAGGGTACTCACTACTTAATAAAACCGTCCCATTGAGACGGTTCTTTTGAGTACAACCAACATTATGTTTTCGTTTAGAAAAATATGGTTTACAAAATTTCTCTTGCCTCATTTATCTTTCTCTTATGTTTCTGGCATCCTTCCCTATCAATATTTAATTGTTCCTTACCAGTGATTTTATTTGGCCATTTTTACCTCCTTATATGGGAGTCATTCTCAATCCAAAAATGGCCTTTATTTTCCCAATTTCATGTATTAGTGCTTATTTTCCCAATTTTTATTATATATTTTCCCAATGGTGAAGCTATGTTTCATAGCTAGTAATTAACTGGAGGAAGCAGTGTATAGATATCCTGTTCTGTTCTGTTCTATTCGTAGGTATACAAAATAATGTCTCCGCCCTAGCGCAATCTGACGTCACTGTATGACTATCAGAGTCGTTTATTGGTCCGCTAGTATGAGATGCTCAAATTGATTGGCTGTGCTCTTTGCGCACGCCAGAAAATTTTTCCTTATCTCGGGACAGGGCCTTACCCTCGCCCGAGTCAGTCTCATTTTACGCTTGTAACTGGAAGGTTGAGAAGTTTATTTACCCACCCTCTTCCACCCTCAACATATTTCATTAGTCTTCTATAATGTTCCATCCCCCCAAGCAGTATTATTCCTCCTTTTCTCTTTAATACTGCTGGTTCCTTGAATGTTCCAATGTTCCACCCTTCCTTATTAGTATTGTTCCTCCTTTTCTGTCTACGCCCATTTATTGACATGCATTTCGACAGGGTATGCTGTACATGTAGCAAAGAATAGTGACTGTTCAAAAATGAGCTAAAAACTCTCCAAATAAATGCCTTTCTGCTGATGAAAGAAGGGACAATCACATAGGTACATAGAGGATCTTACATGAGTGCTCACGTTTATTGAATTTATTTAACGAGTTGGGGAAAAGTGATAAAATGCGAGGCTTGCCGAGCATTTTATTACTTTTCCGCAACGAGTTTAATAAATTCAATAATACAGGAGAACGAATGTTAGATTCTATTTATCATATGACAACTACTTTGAAATCTCATTTCTGGCGTAAAGACGTTATAATTTTGTCATTATGTACGCAACGTTGTTATGGACGTCATATCATTTCCCGTAAATCGATAAACCACTACTACATTATTTCACTCTCTACGTCTCGTCATATGATAAAATAAAATCCCTCATATTCTGTAGGCTACTTACTAACTATCCCTTTTGTTTTCCTTTCATCATGATGCAAACATTGCCACGAAATTAGGCCTCCAAAAACAGTGTTCAATCCTCCTGCAAATGGTAAAATTCAAATACTTTTCAAGGCCTTTGAGTGTTTTTCAAGTACTTTTCAAGGGAAATTTTATTTTCAAGGACTTTTCAAGACAGTCTTGTATATTCAAGTACTTTTCAAGCCTGTGCGAACCCTGTTCAATGAATTAGAGTGCTTTAACAATGTACTTTGAAAGTGCCATTACCTCATTTATATTGTAAAAATGTGGAAAAGACTTCCAGAAAATCCTGAATACGCTAAGATGTGCCATGGTGATGTCATTTTAACTTCACAATGACGTCACGGATCGACGTACGGCGAGCATGCGGCTGTTAGTTTTTTTCATTCTCTAGGGCCGGGTTTTTGAGATTATAAGAATTATGAGTGTGAGATAGAATATTATTTTCTTTATTTCTCATCCAAGACATATGGTGTGGGTACTCAAAAGAACCGTCTCAATGAGACTGTCCCCCTGAGCACCCAAAACACATATTCAAATTAATGGGTAAGAAACTTCAAAGTTTATGCAAATTAAATTTCCTTATCTGGATCTATGAATAGCAATACAAAACATATGGTGTGGGTACTCAAAAGAACCGTCTCAATGAGGCAGTCCCCTTCAGCCCCCAAAACACATGTTTAAATTAATGGGTAAGAAATTAATTAAAAGTTTAGGCAAATAAAACAGCCAGGCCTCCAGATAAGAGTGTGTATTGGAATATATTATCTTCTTTATTTCTCATCGAAAACATATGGTGTGGGTACTCAAAAGAACCGTCTCAATGAGACGGTCCCCTCGAGCGCCCAAAACACATGTTCAAATTAATGGGTAAGAAAATGATTAAAGTTTTACGCAAATAAAATTTCCTTAATGCTTGAGTTCTAATTTAATTTATAAATCAAATACCTACTTCTGTCATCTGCTGATAACCTTAGCAAACAGTTTAAACCCAGACCAGGACCAACAAATTGTCAGGTCTGATCTGGACCCCAACTGTTTGAACATTCTGATTGCATTTAAGAAATGAATTCGATTTTTGGAATGTTCATGGAATCATATATTTCGGGTCTCTTGCATTTGTGGAAATTTTACCTTTGAGACGCTTAATCTACATGTGAGAGAATCGACACTCGAGAAGATTGTGCCACAAGGCCTGATGCGGAAAACGGAATATGGTGTATTCATGATTCCAAAAATAGAATTTATTGCTTTTATTTACATTTTATTATCTAAAATATAGAAATCATTTATCAGGGATTTTTTTTACAATTTTGGGAAGGGGCCCTAGGGCCTTTCAGATTGGGAAAATTAGCGCGGTAAAACACTATTTTGGGAAATTTTCTAAACAAACAAGAACAGCATTTTTGGTCAGTTTAAAAACAAAATTAGCTATAACACATACTATTGCCATTAAATTGAAGGAAAATAGGATGCAATTCTAGTAGATTGGCATCATGTAGCTTGTGAGTGTGTGTGTGTGGTGACTGAATGAAAATTCTAAAAAAAAAAAAAAAAAAAAAATTTTTTTTCTTTTTTTTGAGATTGGGAAATTTTTTTCAAATTGGGAAAAAGTCACCTAAATCCCTTTGGGAAAGCAACCAAAAAAATCCCTGTTTATAATTTAGGGGGTAAAAGTTTTGTATTTAATATATAATTGTATTAACGGTTTTGTTGGAGTGTAAAACGGAAAAGCAGAACAGCCACCAGTGTGAACACAGGCAGCCTATGAAGCAAACAAGAAGCTTGTTTTGCAAATGCGACTTTGGTATGGCTCGCAGTCAATCACAACATCAATGTCACTTCTATGTCCGATAAGTATTGCATGGGCAAGAGAGCTTGGCAGCTATCAATCAAATTATGTCATTCATGAGGCTATGAACAGTTCTATCTGTCTTTTGCTACTGGCAGGATCGCATGCGATTATTTTATTTATTACGCCAGGGAGTGTGAATTTGGAATTTTGAAGAAACAAAACAAAACCAAACAAAAAAACAAACAAGAAAAATCTTTCGGCTGTGTTTTGACTAAATGAGGAGTGCCCTTAAACTCCTCAGTAGTCTGGGAATTGACCACCGAAGGAGAAAGACCATTCCACTGTGGAATAGTTCGGTTGCAAAAATTTAAAGATTCATTAAAGGCTTGCTTTGAAAAATATTGTTGCTCTAAGAGAAAAAGCAAACAAAATCAAATTTTTATGTCCCAAAAGTACATGGGCTAGGAGGAAGCATCTAGCTGAAGATACAGAATCTGTAACTGATTTGGACTGAACAAAGCAATTAAATTATATGGGGGGGGGGGGGGGGTAAAGTAAAGAAAAGAAATTTCCTAAAAATTAACAATTTTACCCAAATGAACTAAAGCTTATCTGAGGCCCTCCCCGGGGCAGGGGTTTTGGGGAACAGGGGAAACAGGGCATTTATTTTAGGGGAACTGGGGAACAAAGGCCAAATTTTGAGGGGAACAAACTATGTTCCCTGTTCCCCAATATTGTCTTTGACAAAGACAATATTGGGGAACAGGGAACATAAGAAAACAAATTTTCGATTTTTGGGGAACAGGGGAACAAGCCAATTTATTTCAGGAGAACAAGGCAAATGCCCAGTCCACAGAGGAGTTTAGGGCTCTCCTTATTTAAACAAAAATTCAGCCAAAAGTTTTTGTTTTTTTATGTTTTTTGTTTTTTTGTGTTTTTGTGTTTTTTGTTTTTTATTTTATCAAAATTTCCAAATTCGCACTCCCTGTAATGCTCATGAACCAGTAAAGATATAAAGAAAGGGAACAGGTACCCCCCTGGGAGGGCCTCTTATCTGGACTCCTGTCTATAACAAAAGATTAGCAATCACTCACCAACACCGGGTTAACCATGTCGAGGCTGCAGACTCAATCACTGTCTCCACAGTCTTCTATGTTCTATCTCGAAGGAAAATGGAGCTTCGAGATTCTCCTAGACTGTCCCTCGTGGTCTCCGATTTTGTTCAGCTAGATTCTATTTCGGTCCGTAAATCTGAACGGAGAGCTGGGTTTTTATACAAATATTTGTACATAGTCCTTCCATCACACGTAGAAGTCATATATCAAGACGATATACTGTTGCCGGTCGCGGTAACCGGTGACATTGACAGAAAATCTAGGCTTCCAGTCTTTCATATCTGCCGCCATCTTGATTCGCGATCAAAGAAACACTGCCAAGCGTGTTTATGTTAAAGATAAAATCCGTATTGCTATATTAGGTGTAAGGGATATCTAATGGATACAAATTCAATGATGCATGCCGTGTAGTTATCGTTTCCAAGTAAATTTTGAGAAAAAAGGAATAAATTAGGCACCCAAAACGGCACTATTTTTTAAGGCGTTGACATTGTAACCGCGTCGTGCTTAGTGTCATCGCAACAGCGCATACTTTAATTATGCATATGAAAATAATGAGCCGGTTCTCAAAATAAAGTGCGAAGAAAGATTAACAAAAAAAATAACAAAAAACAAATAAACATTAAAATCAGTGGTGGTATGCAAGAAAAAGGATCTTATATGTGTGTCGAGTCGAGATAGAAGTTTCCAACCCTCGGAATGACCTTGCTGATCGGAACCTCGGCAAGCCTCGGTTCCGATCAGCACGGTCATTCCTCGGGTTGGAAACTTCTATCTCGACTCGACACACATATAAGATCCTTATAATCTCACATGGGCCTTTAACAGCTCACGATGACGTTGCCCTTTTTGAAAGACGTCGCCAATGACGCTGAATCGACACAATCATCGATAATTACTTCATAATCGCTAGTTCGAAGAGTGAACCAAAGCTTAAACTAATAAATAGAAATAGAGAATACTAGGTGAGTGTCTTTTGATATCCAGTTTATCAGGCAAGGCTTCGAGAACACTTGTTGACATCGCGAGGCTTGCCGAGCGATTCAACATGCGTTCTGAAACTGAGCCTTGTAAACTTTATATCAAAAGACTCGCGCCTGGCATTCTATCTATCAGCTTACCAAGTTGATTCACTCTTCAAATTAGCGAATATGACGTAATGATTGATTTTAGTGTCGATTCAGCGCCATTGGCAATGTCAAAAGTACAACGTCATCATTACCATACCATGAGATAGACAGCGTTTATCAGGCAACGTGCAACGCTGCAGTTATGATAAATGGTAACTGATAATACTATGTTCGCGCGTTTTGATATCGAATTTACCAGTCAAGTATTGGTTTGCTCCCTATATATAAACTAGCCAAAAGTTCTAACCGGCCACTTGCATTTTATTAATTTTCTTCACAGTGTAGAATGATATGACTACTCTTTTTGCATCTCGAAATTGACAGACGTGTCTTGTACCCTAGACAGTAAAGATATTGTAAAAATGTTCAACAGTACACGCAGGATGCCAGTTTGAATAGTGGCACCTCCATTTTCAAAATTCGCAATTTGGCACAATTTGTGAGTCACGACGTTTTGAAATAACCCCTTTTCACACGCAAAACGTTCAAACTCCTATTGAAAACTCCATCTGCCTGAGACTCGTTGCTATTGACCAAAGTGTCAAAAATTACTCCACTATCAAATGCAAACTCTTTTGAATTTTGAAATTGAGGGGACGTGTATTCGGCAAAGCCTCTTGGATACAATTTTATGAATTTTGCTTATCCATTGTCTGGTATCATTTACTGATAGATTGGCCTATTCAGGAATGCAAATGAAATTGATAAAGTGCTTAGAGTAGGGTGATCGTGACTCGGACACACTTCGCTATTTTCGTCTCATACCGACGTACAGCTGCGATGTATTAAATTGAGAACTGTTTGTAAAGGGAGGCAATTACCAAATCTTCATTTTCAGCAAGTTTTCTTTAAAGCTAGATTGCACGTTAGGGTCATAACTCGTGGAAATTGAAGGCTATCGAACTGAACCGTCACTCGGACGCTGTGGATCATGACTCGGACACCTGTAGATCATGATTCGGACGCATCCTAGAAAACATATTTTGAGTCGGACAACAGGCACAAACGAGATAGTCTTGCACTTGGGGAAATTAGAAATCATAATGGACATAATTTTCAACTTCATGCATACACCGAGTCAATCATTCGTACGCAAAACCGACATGCTGGGCCCGAGCCTACATATGATGAAAAAATGAAAGTACCCCCCTGGGATATAGAGAGTCCATACTTCCCATCACTGACTCAGATATCCTACTATAAAAAGAAATCGTTACTGCGCCGAATTATAGATGTTTGGACACTTACGCTGGCGACTTAGTTGTTTTACAATATGTTACGCATGTTACTATCTGGGGGGACTCCATATATATGACATAGCCCCCTTTTTCAGCAACGACAGGTATATGATAAACCCCCTTTTTTTAAAAGAAAGTATATAGTGCTGCAGCAAAGCAGTAAAAAGTGAGCTAGTTTTCGAGATGGTGGTCCCCACAGGGTAACAAGCAGCAACATACATCAAATTAAAGCTAAGAGTCTCCCGAATTCAAAAATGCATGATGCCACCTCGGTATGTCGGGGCGTAAAATTTTATGAGTCATTCAAAAAGGGCACCCATACAAATGAATAACTTTACTGATAAAACTTAATTTAAACAAGAGATCAAAAAAGTTGGTATAATATGAAACTTAAATGATACAGAAGGATGGTAGAAATACTTTGCATCATACATGAGATGCAAACTAGTCCAAATACACTGACTGTGAAAGGTCATTAGGTGCATTAGTCACGAAAACCCATGATTTTCTAGAACTCTTTTTGACAAATGATCCTCCTTAGGTATAAATGCATTGAAAACAAGTTTAAATACTATGAATGACATCTGGGAAGCAAACAGTGCTTAATTTCACTACCATTTATTGGGGCGAAAACTTTTATGGTCCACCAAAATGGGTATCCATACAAGTCATAACTTTACTGATAAAAATCAATTTAAACCAATGATCAAAAGCATTGCTGAAGCTGGCATAATATGAACACTAAATGATACATTAGGGTGCTAAAATATTATTAATCATATGTAAGGTTCATATAAGGCCAAATACACCGATGGCAAAGGTCATTAAGTACATTAGTCACGAAAACCCATGATTTTGTAGAATATTTTCTGGCAAATGATCTCGTTTGAACACAAGTTATAATGTTAACAACTGATATCTGGTAAGCAAAAGGTGCATGATGTCTCCTCCATATATAGGGTCAAAAAGTTTACAGCCTTTCAAAGAAGGGTTCCAATAAATTAAATAACTTTACTGGTAAAAATCAATTTAAACCAATGATCAAAACTATGGTTCAAGTTTTTATAATATGAATGCTAAATGACAAATAAGGGTACTAAAATATTTCAAATACTATATGAGGTGCAAATAAATCCAAATACACTGATAGCGAAAGGTTATTAAGTACATTTTGTCACGAAAACTCATGATTTTGTAGACTTATTTTAGTCAAATGATCTCTTTAAGTACAGATGTATTGAAAACAAGTTAAAAAGTTATCAATGGCATTTGGGAAGCTCCTTCTGAAAATAAAATCATCCCAAATGAATAGATGATACATTTACGGTTCATTCATTTAGCAAAATCCTTATCAGATCTTATTAATGTAATATGTGGCAAGAAATTTTGTCAAGGACATTGACAGAACAGTTCCAACTTTTGCATAAAGTATACCAACGTGTGTCAGGCAAGTATTAAATTATTTCTTTTTTGCTAAGTGATATCATATTTCATTGGCAATGAAAGTTCATCAAGTCCATCATCCACAAAAACACATGGCATACATCTATATTATACTTTATTAATGTCAGAAGTTTGTCAACAGTTCACAGTGACATGCTCGGTTATTATATATGACATTTGAACGACGAGTTCCAATAAAACGAGCCAAAGTTTATGCATCATGGCGTAATGCATTCACTGATTTATTCGATTCAGCATTCGATTCAGCAACATCTTCACAAGCCAAAATAGATGAAATACTCAGACAATTTTCTTTCTTGTGGCACTGCTACATTGCACACACACACAATGTTGTACAAACCTGTTCATTACAGAAAGAAGAGCATACTCACAATGGAAAATTTACATAATATATCATTCAATAACTTGTGTGGTGTAGCGGACTGGCTCATCATTAGCGGCCTTAATGCCATTCTGGCGTGTGCTTCCTCATAATATTCATATACAAACTCTGCATTTGCAAGACAATCCACAAGTCTACAATATAAGTACATGTAACTGATAACAACAGCTCATAACAGGTAGCATTTTGGTGGTACTTTCTTAATCGCTTTCTCACATCTGATTTCATTAAGTGAATTGCATTGCTTTTTACCATACAGTAACTCTACAAATTTAGTGCAGGCATGTTGCTCACATAGTTGTTAAAATATTTTGGCATTCTGCACATCACTCTATGTGCTACTGCTAACCCCGGGCTGCTAACGTCTTTCCTGTTCGATAAACGGCATTGCAAGTGTCACATCCAGGCAAACGATAGAAAAACATCAATATATTCTGTTGTTCTGTGGTCTTGTAAATGAGCTCATTCACAGGAATAAAACGTTTCAAACCAACCTGTGTTCCTGTTTATCATAAGAACGAATATCTAACTCGCAAAAATATTTGGCCTGTGATGCAACAAGAAAACCTAAAGGTAAGTGAGTATGACCAGGAAATGCCACAACCACATACTACAGACCAACCCATTGCACAACCAGGAAGATCAAAAGAACACTATGCAACACGAAATTCAGAACACACCAAAGCACCAAGCTTTCTCTTCTCTAGTGAGATGATTGCAAACCTAGACAGGACAAAAAGTTACTGCAAAACAAAACAAGCATCTAACACTAAACCCCCACAAACAATGGGAGCAACAGCAAACGATTAATAAACAAAAGCAGAGCAACTGCCTTAGAATAGACTATAGACATTTGGGGACTTAAAATTCATTTTACGGACCAAATCTTCAACCAAGATTCTGCTGTTTTTAAAAAACACCAAGCTCACATACAGGCTTCCTAACTTATGTAATGTATCATTAATGGGAAACAACCAAGTCATTTAACAAACACAGTTTCACCATCTGGACTGTTTGCAATGATATTACTTACACCATTTTTTGATGCAATCGCTGCATGGAGGATCATTAATTTTGTGTGTCTGATTCTTCCCAGTTTAATTGAAGGGGTGGATCGTCTGTGTTTGTGCTTTGTAATGGCAAGGCATTCTCTTTCAGTCCACCACTGAGGTATGCGGTTTCCCTCCATTCAGTACTTCATCAACATTTTCTATACCACATTTATATACATGTAGTTAGTGTAGTATTCTACAATTCACTTTGTTTTCTTCCCTTGCTTAAATTTTTCATTCTTTTGGTATAGGAATTTCAGCTTGCATGTAAATTTTATAGGATGCATTTGTATTGCCAATTTCTACCTGTCTGAAGTTTGAGGCTGCTCTCTTTGTACCTGTCAACTACTTTAAATTTGAGTAAAATTTGATGTAGACTGTACTGAAACAATTTTGTTATCCAGTTAACTTTCTAGCTTGCGCATGTTGTCGAAAAATGTCATGCAATCATTGGTCAGTCATTCTTGAAGATACTAACAGGAATCGGTGCTGGTTCAAAAAGAGTTCACTGCAAAAAGCCTTAAATACATTATTTCTCAATTGATTGTTACACTGTTGAAATGGATGCGGACTGTCCTTTACATTTCGGTAATTACTTTAATGTCAGACTTGGGAAGTAGGTCGTAGTAGCTTTTTGTGGCATGTTGTATTCTGATAATATGAAATGCTTCTTTGTGAAGTTTATTGATATTTGACTGCCTTTGTCTAAGGCTTTTAGTAGACTTTCCTTGATTGTAGATGTTGTCACTGCACCAGACGCGAAGTTCAAGGGATGATCAGATGAATTGTCATTGTCGAAGGGATCTATGAATATTCCTTCAAACACATAGGAGTCGTTCTTTTCACATCATTATCAAACCTCTTCTACATTGCATGTGTGTCTGAATGATAAATTCTTACTCTTTTTGTGTATTTTTCTGGCATCTAAACACGTCATGGAATGTCAAAGAGTACTTGGCTGTAACAGGTCTTTGAAGAAACCACTTGGCTCAGGCGTTTCCATTTAGCGTCATTCCTTTTATTCCACATGTTCTTGTAATTTTGAAACAAACAAACAATTATGTAATCGCTGATTGAAGTCATTTGTTGTTTCATTTTAAGAGTCAAACAATATTTTGAAATTTAACCAGTTTGTAGCAAACATCAGCAAGATATTTGTGCAGTTTTAGCAACAAAACCTAAGCCTGTTTCATTGAGAGCATAACAAGGGCGAGGAAATCATCCCAACAACTGGACTGTTGAAGAGGTAGATGTTCTGTCTAAAGTGTCTTGCAATGTCTTGTAACAGAATATCAGCATAGTTTAGCATTTTATCACTCCACCATTTGTACTGGACAGGACATTTCATGCTTTGTCTACAAGTTTGAATGCTGGGAACACACTGTCTGTATTTTCCTGCTAGAATATGATATACACAGCCTAAGTCTAATATTAATGATAACATTGTATTTTTACAGTTATATACTCATGCTAAAATAAAGAAGGCCACCCTGATCTTTGTATAAGGTTCGTTTAATTTGCATATTAATTCGGGGGTCTCTTACAGGCCAACGCTATCGGTTGAAGTCCTTCACCCACATGTCCTGCAAATTTATCAGACAGCTGGAAACAATTTTCTCTTCCAGCAAGACAATGCCAGCATACCTGCAATATGGTAAGGAACTGTTTGCAAGCTGGTCATGTCATACCACCTTGACTGGCCTTCCGGATCCCAATCTGGAGCCGATCGGCCACCCCCTGGGGTATTCTAGGCTGGCGGATACATAACCGTATCCCTTCCCAGCTGCCACATTTCCCGAATTTGAACACTAGCTGATTGAACAATGGTAATTTATTCCTAGAGGGGCTGGGGTACAACCCAGGTTTCTTTTAAGCATGCGCAAAAGCCTCATAGAATGCATTCATAAAGGTGGCGGTCATACAAGATATGACTTACAATATATAAATTTATAATCATAACATGTTCATGTCTGTATATTTTTTTTCGACACAGCCGGTGAATTGTGGTGGCCTTTTTTTAACATGAGTATACAAAGTTCTAGCAGAATGTTTGTTTCATTAAGATAAACATCATTTCTTGAAAGTGGTGAAACCAATTAATGGGTTGTTGATCATTTAATTTAATAATAATTGTTGGTCGACAAATTAGATTATAAAAAAACCAATACAGAAAAAAACAATATAAAGGCCAGAATAATTTAATGGCAAAACAAAATTGATCAATTAATCAATCAATTAATCAATCGATCATATAAAAATCAATCATATTTTCCTTCTGTAATATTTGTTGACTCATTTGCATAAAATCAGTGTTATATTTATGGAAAAAACGCTAAAATCTAGATTAAAATGTGTTGCTTATTCACAACTGAGTTTCCGTAGTTTTATTTCAAATGCAGTTTTATAGTAAACTATTACCTACACTGACGATTATTTACAAGACATTTGAATAAAATGTTATGTTGAATGGCCAGTTTTTATTTACCGCATGTATTATGGTAAACAAATCAATAGTATCATCAATATTTTACAATGTCATATGTTTTCGGGACTTTTGCACTTGTTGACCTTTTTTCGTGACTGTAGACAGGAAACGTTTACATGGAACTGATGTTTTATTAATAAATATTATCATTTCTGTTTATTGTTGTGTCAAACTGTCCATTATCACGAATATACTGCAGGGCATTTAATGCATTTATCAGTAAGAGCTTTAGACTTGGGTATTAGGGGCACCCTCTGTTGAAGGGCCGTAAAAAAATACGCCCTCGGCCCTGACAGTGGCATCATGCAATTTTGAACTCCCAAGACTCTAAGCTTTAATTTGATATATGTTGCTGCTTGTTACCCTGTGGGGACTGGTATGTGTCACAATATGGTGGGTCTGCTGCAGCACTAATATGAATACCCAGATTTTTCTCAATTTTTTTTTTGGCATTTGAATGGCCCAGTTTTTTTGACACCCATGTAAATGCACATATTTTTCGCTCAGATACTCGTCAAGCCTTTGTTTCACATTTACATAATCCAGGTTTTCTCATGATGAGGGTCATTTGTAAACTTGTTAACAAATCACAGAGGATATGAAAAGGTATATCAATTCAAAAACCATGGTATGAATATGTCAACTTTCTGTGAAATCAAGTTTATGAATCTTATAAGCTGTTTTTTTTTTCAAAGGCCAGGTATATGATTGGGGTTGGTATCAAAATACTGGCTCGCACACCCGTACCAAAATTACCCCTCCCCCCCTCCTCCCCCGAGGTTAGTATACACATAACATCTGGAAAAAAAAAACATTTGAAAGCTGTGGTATAGGCCTTATTTGTAACTCCTCAGTAAATGGCAACCCGTTACATATGTAACCATATAGTCAATTTTGAAAAAAAGTCATTTGAAAGTTTTTGGGTGTAACTGGATGGAGTTCGGCTAGTTAAATTGTAAAAAAAAAATGCTTTTACTCTCAGCTTATATTCTTTGAGTTCAATATCTAAACTTCTAGTTGAAGCGAAAGTAATTTGATTTTCAATAGCATGTTATGCGTTACACAATAAACATTACCTATACTACATGTCCAGTAAGCATGTAAATCGGATCACTATCGGCCCGCCAGCGAAACGCCATTCGATTGGCGCTTCGCTGGCGGGCCGATAGTGGCCCTAGATTTGATGCTGGCTAGGCGTTTATTGTAAAAATGGACTGAAACACATTTTTGCAAAAGGGTGCCACAATATTTGTAATCAGCTGGATGTAATGCATGCACGTTCGGACTTTCTTGTAAACGTGACCAGAATAAAAAGAAAAGAAATAAACAAAAATACAATGATTGGATAAGCTAGCTTATCATGGCTATATAACGCATGACATATAAGACATAAAGGATATGCATGAATTTTTATTTATTAGTTATCCTTTTTTATCTCACCTGCGTACATGCGCAGACATAGAGGGGGAACAGGTGGTCCCGATCCCTCCTGGTAAATCACAAGCTATATAGGTGTCTTTAGGGAATAAGCAATTGGGTCCCCTGGAAAAAGTTGGACCCCCTGACAAATTTTGGACCCCTCTCCAGGAACCCTGGAACAATATAGTTTTCTTTAAAATCAACCATTTGCCTACTGTAAAATAAGTTGAGGACTAAAAAAACTTTGTCAGCTTTTGTATGACAGATAGATCTGGGCCCCCCTCTGTCGAAGATTCTTGCTGAATCCTATGGCGTACATATCAACAATTTAAAATCTAAGCTGCAATAAAGAGTTGTAGAAGTTGCAGCTGTATGAGTGAATAGGTGAGCGAGTACGACCAGGAAATACCACAATCACATACCAGCCCAATGGACCATAAGGTAGAGACATTAGAACATTCAAAAAGCATAAACAACACATAAAATTAAATACAAATCTTTTCCCCAGAAAGGACCCTAAAGTCTATACGAAAAACCAGGACAAAACAGAAATAAACCACTATGAACCTACAAACTAAGAACGGACAACAGCCGCAGTAAGTGTAACATCACAGGGAAATAATCAACTGTGATGAGTCAGGGAAACTCACAGACAGTCAGAGCTAAATAAACATCTAGAAGTCAGGCTCATCATTAAGTCATAGCGAGGCTTGAACAACCGTGGATACATGTACAAAGCATTAATTATTTACACAGATACTTGTCGAGTACGTGCTGCGACCCAGTGATATTCACCTACATTATACGCTCCAGTTACTTTATTATCATTCTACGTAGTCTGAAAGTGCATGATAACTGTGGATGGTAATTGCCGTTGCTATACACTTTGAGAAAACAATAGGCCAGGGGGTTTTTTTACCTCGAAACAGCGGCTCATCGATCTCAGGAATAGCGCTGTGTTCCTAAATTTTCTATCAAACAGGTAATTGATACGATTAATTGATATTGTCAGAGTTCATCCAACTGTCCAAGATTTCTGAATTGCCCCCGACACCGTTCCCGCTGTAGATATCTTAATTGTTGTTAATCAGAATAAAAGAAAGCATGGTGATTTGGAGTCGGACATGGCAATGATTTTCTGAGACTATACTTTTTTTCTTTGGTAAAGACTCTGTTCCAAAATAAACGAAGGTTGGTTTTTATTACTGCTGTTTTGCTCGATTTCGAAGTTTTACGGGTGCTGTCTTTGAACCATAGTAGTGAAGGCCTATACTACACAATCGTATTGACGGGCATAACCTTGATAAATTAAACTTTGGGGCTTTCAAATCAATTCTAAACTTCGAGATATCACGACACATTCTCGTTATAAAGAAGCACCAAAAAAGTGTCCGACTCATGATACCGTCCGACTTACGATGCTTTTCAGAAAAGCGGTAAAACACACGCGGCTGGCTAGAACTTTTGCCTAGAGTGTTTCCAGGACTTAAGTGACCCCCGTTTTTTGGTAATTATTGTTTAATGGTGAATTTAATTGAAAAAATAATTAGAGAAATGAATTCAGATATATACCACGTAATTGAATTTATTTTACCACATATATGAGAGTTTTTGTATAGGCTGGGATTAGATGGAATTTTGGTGTGGTTTTGCTGCTCTTCTCTGAATTAGTCCCCAAGTGAGCCTAGCGATATAAATAAAACATGGCGTATACAGGTCAATGGAGGTAGTTCGTCAGTCCCACAGGTAAGAATGCGTAACAGAGAATTATTTTCCCTATTTCTCAACCAAAAAATATGTTGTGTGTACTCAAAACAATGTTCTGGGTGATATGGCTCTTTTGAGCACTCAAAACACGTGATTAATCTGATAAAGACAATCGCAACTTCACGCTAAAATTGCTTAACTGGCCCAATCTTAGTGCATTAAGCTATGATTCACTGCTTATACTGACTCATAAACTCCATTGTACATCTAAAGCGGATGCATTGAAATGGCGATTCCAGTTACAGTATTATCTGAACCATAAATAATGGCTTAATTTTCTTACGAGATAATTGTTTCCTAAAAATATGTCTTTCAGGAATACAAGTAGGTTATCAAACAGTATGGATCCAGATAATGCCAAACATTTTAACCTGAACTTGCCTTCGGCTGTTGACAAAGTTTATCAGCAAAATAGCTTTAGCAGGCAAATATTTGATGCTCTTTAAGTTAAATGTATATCCCCAATTCACTCTCTAATTTGCTTGAATTGTCGTCATAAACTCTTTACTTACTAGTGTCGTGTGCTGATTACCTTTGCAAACAATTTGGACCCAGATCAGGCCCTACAAAACGTCGGGCATGATCTGGATCCAAACTGCTTGGCACCCTACTGATATTCCCAAAAGATCGTTTGGTTTAAACCTAATTTCTTTGTATAAATACGCAATAGCAAAATTACAAGCACTAAAATGAATAGTTACAAGTTTTATACAAAAGGGATTCAGAAGGAAGTCTATTGACTTTTGTGAACTGTATCCCTTTAGACGAATATGCGCTAAATGGTAACTGTGATATGTAACGGCAAGTACAAATTTTATGCCATTTAACTTAAGAACAAATTTAGTCACGTAAACCAAAGTATACAGATAAATGTAGCGCTTGTCCCAAACATACACAAAATGTGTCTGATTTGAATAAGCGACATTCACTGTACTCATTACAAACAACAAAATAAATATAACAACAACAAAAAATACATAGTACCGATCTCCACAGGTTAGGAGGTGTTACTGCCCTTGGTAAAAACTTTGTTGGAGAATACATATGCTTGAGAGAGTCTTAGCTAAAGACTAAAGGACAAACGACAGAAAAAAGGATGTTACTAAAATGTATGTCAGTCAAGCTAGGCTGAAACGCTTAGATTTTTTAATAAAATTGTGAACAGCCATAAAGATATTGAGATTTTGTTCTTCAGAAAGAGCGTCGTTTCCATGTAACAGAATGTTTAAAGTAGGGTTACAATTGGCAGATATACATGTAAGCATGTCCCTTCGAATGAGATTGTATTGGTTACACTCAAAGAAGAAGTGGAAAGGGTCTTCAATTTCACCACAGTTACACATAGGATTTTCAATAGAGATGGAGCCGAAAGGTACTGCAGCCTGTTTCAGTTGTGCATGATAGATTTGTGCTAGACGATTTTCTTAAAAATATAGTTTTTGAGGTGGGATTATATCAGAATTTAATTTATTGGCAAAGCAAAGATCGTTTTAGAAAAAAAAACAAGAAACAAACTGATTTTGAAAAAAATATCAGCAGACGACAAAACCATGACAAATTACCTCGTAGACAAAATGAGTCAATGAATTGAAATGGAAGGGGCTACATGTGCATGCATGTTTCATGCTTAAGCCTTACATTGGCCTGCTTTCAATACGGCACGGTCTAGGACCCCTATAGACTTTTACAATTGAGTGTGTGCGTGCGTGTTTGTGTCAAAATGATGACAAGTGAGGTTTGAGGAATAGATTTTCGTTGAATCATTGGATATAGACAGTCCTGTAGGCTAGTACATATCATCATAGCAATGCAAATATACCACGTGTATCAATTGGGGTACACATAGGTATATTCACAGGGAAAAACAACTAAGTTATTGTTTTGTACAGGGGACTTGGGCTTCAGTTACAAATAAGGGCGTCTCCAAAAAAATAAGTTTTAGTTACGCGGTGTGCATTAAATCCATATGCTAAGTGCCGTTCTTCTAAGTTCAATTTAAAGCTGTTAAAAAAGAAAAACGGGGGTCACTTATAACCTGGAAACACATTAGTATATTAGCATAGCTGGGTCAATGGCGAATGTACTTACAATGTATATTTGGACAAGGTTCATTTTCACAACACCACCACTTCCACATGAAGACTGGCGGTAACCAATAGTTAGTATTTGGGAAGTTCCAGGATAGGTCAGTTGTACATATGAAGCCAAGGGGACAGCACTTGTGACACGGTCTCCACGCCGGCTCACCGGTTACCGTACAATTTGGCCATGCTGTGAAAGATAGGAGAATACAAAACATTTTTATAGGGATAAGGCGTTGACATGATTAGAAGCATCAAATTTTCAAATTGCACCAATGTTTTTTTAATAGGTGAGGTTTGGTAGATAAATATACATACTAGGCATCGAAATACATTTCAAAGCAACTCATCATTTATTAAACCGAGAAAACTAGCGTATTCTAGGCCTTCTGCCACCTCTCATTTTACGTTTTTATAGGGTAAAGTTGGGTATATTCGGATAGACAGCTAAATTCGGACAGCGACCTTGTTTGTGTCATATTTCAAATATTGGAATAAAAAATAAATTAACTAAGCAAACAGTGAAAATGCTGATGAGACGGCTCACAAGGAGCCGTCTCATCTGGATTTACACTGTTTGCAAATATATGTCGAGAATTTACCTGATGTCCGAATTTACCCGACTTTACCATATTGGTTTCGAAAAAAAAACTATGAGTGAATGCATTGCTATGTTAAAATATTAAGGATAGGCGTGGTATTGAATTCCAAAAGGTTTAGGTCTGCTCCGTGCGCATGTGTAAGGAATGTGCTTAAAACAAGGACGTTTGTCATTGAAAAGTTGCAATTTATACCGTTCACTTTGTTTTAGATGCTCTCCCCCTAGACCCAAGATGTCATTTGGACAATGAAATGTCGCGACATATATACACAACATATGTAAAGGGCGTCGTGGGTCTGGGGGCGTGCAGGGTTGGATAAGTCAAAGGAGACACCAGACATCTGTCAAACGAAAAAATTCTAATTGCACATCATCTGTATTTAAAGGTTTGTGAAACAAACGGTACCCTTGGATCCCGTATACATGGTTCTATGGTTTTCCTTTTTAAAAGGAGGGCTTGTCTAGTTATTTGGTTTCTAATGTATGAATCGAAAACTGAAATATTCCTCATTCTTAGTATAAATGTATTCAGACAGCCAAGGCGCAGAAACTAGTCACAAACCATTACTGGCCTTATGATAGAAAAAGTATGCCCATATTTAAATTTTATATGTTATTTCAACAGAAGACATCTCTTGAATGAGAGTCAAACACATGATATTTTTTGTTTATTGTTTATACCAATTATAGTTAAGGCGGTCATCTTGATAATGTAACTTGGAAAATTTCTTTAACCAGGAAGATGTGCCTAATTGGTTCAGTGGCTTGTGATTTTTCTTTGATTTGATTCTTTACGTCCCATCAACAATCTTTCAGTTATAAAGGGACGGATCTTCCTGGGTTGAACCAGTACTAAGCTAGAGTTAATGCGTCTTACTCAATGACACAACGCAGTGAGGTCGTTGAGGCTCGAACCAGTGGCTTGTGAGAAAATGTTTTATGTGAATTCCTATTCTGTTTTTTCTGTTTTAGATAAATTCCAAGCTACAATAGTCCTGATGGGTATTTTGGACCGACAGTGTATGCATTTTGACGGTGCTAATAAAAATGATGAGCAAAAGTCCTGCTCAAGCCTTAAGCCAGTACCCTACTCTTTTTATGTTGCTGGGTCTTAAGGCTCAAGCTTTTGCCTGACCAATTATAGCCTATAGCAAACAGGATATGTCACAGCTACATGAAAAATGTTCCCAGGGGAATGCGTCTAGCATGCAATACATTAGAGGAAAGTTATTTGATAACACTGGACAAAACTTTTTCACGATTTTTCAAAAACCTAGGCCAGAGGCCTGGGTCAAAATGGCCAAGAAGCGGTATGTAACTCTCTGCAACCCTAAAATGTATCTACACACCCATTTTTTATTCCTACCTGAAACGAAATACAGATATGCTCCCGGCTCGGCCTATATAGAACTGAAGCCAGTGGTCAAGGGTCACAGTGACCCAGAAACGATAGTCGACTCATCGCGGCCAAAAGATGTATTCACATACCAAAGTTTTAACATATATTATAGGAGGTATGCTCTGTACAAGATTTTTATATAACTGAGGTCAAGGTCACAGTGACCCAAGAGTAGTACACTGCAGTCTCCAATATCAAGATGCTTACACACACATTGTTAACTCAAATAATGTATGAGATATGTTGTTGAAACGACTTTTTAAGAACTGAGACCTGATGTCAGGCTCTTAGTGACCTTAAACAAAATGCAACACACCACGACCTTAATATGTATCCTCGAATCAAAGTCGGGATTTCTATGTCTTATAGTATTGGTGATATGCTTCGTACATGATTTGAAAAGAACTGAGGTCAATGTCAAGGTCAAAATGACCCAAAATTAGTAACACCAAGGTGCATCTACATTTCCTACGTGAATTATATAGGAGAAATATCCTAGTAAGTAAGGGTGCAAAGATCAGGAATTGATACAATCAAGTACCAAACCTGGCCCAGGATACCAATGGGAAAGTGACAAACTCCCAGTTGGACACCACAAACGAGAACCAAGAGGTCAGCTCTTTCCCAGCAGGTGACCAAAGGCACATATTAACAGACGCTCACAAAGGCATAGCAAATACAAGATAGAAAACCATAAAAGATCCACAAAGAAGTACCGCCTTGGAACGGTCAGTAAAATATTCTACTGGAGGGCATAAACCGGGTTAACGGCGCCAACCTCACCCTTAATTCAGATGTGGATCAAGTCACATAGATATTTGGTTTGCATGAAAGACCCCTAACTTATCAATGCATCATCTCCCAGAACATATAAATCAAGATATAACAATGAGATGAAGCAAAGATATGGACCCAACAGTAAATCAAACTGAATACCGGAGCAAAAGAAATCCAACGGGTAAACCCCGGTGGGCCCAACAAACAGCCAAAGTATCAGGCTTCTACCATCTCATCAATAGATAAGTCTTTAAGTCGGAACCGTCATAGAGTCTGAAGTCCGACCCCACCGGCGTGCAATTAAAGAGGGAAGCAAAATTGCCAACCGTGATTGGGTTGACCACCAAGCATGCAGTCTGTTGCAATACATTAATGTTAATGCCAACATTTATCACATTTATAAGTCACATTTATCCTTGCAGCCTTGTGGTCACTTTTATCCTTGCGGCCTTGTGGTCACCTGCTGGGAAAGGGCTGGCCTCTTGACTCATTTGTGTGTGATGTTTCCCTGTGTTATTGTCACTTTCCCATATGGTGTACTGGGTCAGGTGTGGTATTTGATTGTATCTATTCCTGATATGTGTCTTCTTCCTTACTTTAACAGCAACTTCTTATCTTGAGAAATTGAAACAAGAAAAAAAGACATTGTAACAACGCTGTTTCCTTGCAGATCTTATGAGCACTGTCGCCGCATCATCTTTGACCAGACGATGTTTCAACCCTGCATGTCCGCTGGGGCGTATTATGGGAGTTTGTTCAAAGATTCTGTTTGCTGGGAGCTTACATTGTTTTAATAATAGAAGCTTTAATAAGGTGTATTCCACCTTTCATGATATTCCAATGTTTAACATCACTTTCTCGCAATGCATAAAGTACAAATGTATTCTGGTGCAATAAGCACCTTATTGCATGGTTTTGCGTCTGTATTGGTGATAATACACTCGCTTAAGCTCATGGATTATCTTCCCATACAATAACTTACACATACAGCCTGAGCATATGTGCAGGCTCATCAAGGTCTTTACTTGCGTACAAATACATTGTGCAAATAGCTTATTACTCAAAATCAAAGGGTGGACTATACACATGAGTGCCAGATATCTAACTTCAATGGAGTACACATGAGTATTAACTTATCTGACCAGGGCCCAGAATTACAATGTCTCCTTAGAGTTAAGGAAGACTTAAGTTAAGTATTGATTTTCAGGATGCGAAAAATAACGTTTAAAACTGATCAAAATCAAAATAGTTTTGATTTTTCTGAAGATCACAATGATATCTTTGACCACAAATACCACATCGATCCAGGCAATTTATTTAGCATTTAATATAGCATGTTGAAATATTAATTCTTAACCTAAGTCTTGCTTAACTTTAAAGCTGCATAGTCTGTAGCTTTTGATCTTCTAATTTTAAAAATAATGTTTTTATTTTTCAAGAACACACTAAAAATACTCAAATCCAGGTAAACATTTTACCATTTTCGTAAATCTTAACAAGTTATCACTATCAAAACAACTGCATTCATGTTAAAATTCAAAGGTCTAGAATTATTGGAGGGACGCAAATAATTACCAACAAGAGAAAAATACACCTATTTGATAAGATAATTCACTTTTCCATGCAGTTTTCAGCTGTACTGAACATTTTTATTGTGAAAACATAGCTTAATTCTTCTTTTACAAATGATTTAAAAAGAAAATAAAATTTTTCGAAAAATATTCATAGTTACAGAGTATGCAGCTTTAAGGAGACATTGTAATTTCGGGCCCAGGTATCGCTCGAGCCCATCGATGGGTCAAACTAGTCCCGACGGTAAAATATTTACTGGTGAAAGAGCTGCGTTGATAAACGAGGAGAAAGTATTTGTGACCGCCAATACTTGTAAAATTAAGATAACTCTTACTTATATAAAAAAAAAGAAAGAAAAAAAAAACACAAGGTTATCTTTCGTCATAAGGAAGATCCTTTTTCGAATTGTGATCTGTGCTTAGCGTTATCATATTTACCTATACGCCATCTTCTTTCTTCAATAACTCGCTAGATCAAGGGGAATTAGGGCTGTCGTTCGGCATAATGAAAGGAAAGGGGTTGAGCTTTCTCGTGCAATAGGTACTTTCTTATAAATGATATTTAAATCTGATTTTGAGCGAGTTTTTTTTTTCAAAATATTATTTTTCCTTGAATAAATGTACCTATTTCAATTGATTGCTCATTCATCAAAAGGCCAACTGGAGCCCAATTTCGTACCGTGGTAGACTCAACAATACCTAAATGAGATGCACCGTTGGTTTGCATCAAATCCTACGGGAACTGTTAAAATCAGGTCAATACTTACATTATGCTAAAAAACGCCCTCCACCCGAGACATCTGTGCTATATGCATCATCTATGCTAAAGGAATCGGGTTGTACGGTGAGTTATTATAGTTTTAGCAACTTCGTGAAAATATGCATTTGCTTTTTATGCAAACAAAAAAGCAAACAAAGAAATAAACAAAGAAAACAAACAGTCTGATCAGTGTCATATGTTGCTCACTGTCTTTATTCACAAGTATGGTAACGTTTATCACAACCATATCAGCTGCAAATTGAGATTTCCAACAATGTGGTATGTGCGACCAGCAAAGGCTCAGACCAGCCTGCGCATACGCGCAGTCTGATCAGAGCCTTTGCTATTCGCTTGAATATTTTATAACTGTTAAATTACTGACCCAACAGTATTTAGAGTTTCTACGCTTAAAAGGAGGCTCGTCTGAGTCTACACTTGACAAAATGCCACATTGTTGAGAATCACATGTCGCGGCTCATATCTTATTTCCATATCATCAGTTTAAAAAGTTTTTTGCTTCAATGATGGTCCTCGCTTTTAAATCATTATGGATTTAGAGTGCTATATAAATCATGTGCGGATCCAGGGTTGGGTAATGGGATCTTGACCCCCCCCCCCCTCTCCTATCCTCTGGAAAATTGCAACAGTGTCGGGCATTCATTAGATGGGCTAGCCTTTTTTAGGAAAAATAAGTTGATGACTTAAAGCAAAAAGAAAAACAGAACGTCAAATTTTTGGATTTGGACCCTACTGGCGAAATTGTCTGAAATCCGCACATAGTGAGCTTCAGAAATGTACTTACAGTGTGTCCAATATTTCAGATATTTTTCTTCTCCCTTGAACCACTCAGAATCATCTTCGGCAGCCTTTACCTGTCTGGCATCCTTCTGTTCTTCTTGACCCAAGACGAACACGAAGAGCCCAAGCACACAGACGCTAGCAATAAGTCTCATTTTAGCAAAATGTTATGACAATACGTGGCGCATAGTGTTTCTTTATATATAATTCTGGCAACAGTACGCGTCTTGGTAAGAATGACTTTAATAAGAATGGCATTGAGACGTCTGGAGGCAAGTTTTATTTTATATGATCCGTGGCCATTGCTACCGTACAACCATTAAACATTCAAATAGAGAATACTGTAAAAATCTTATATTTTGTGAGAGAGGCTAGCCATTGTTTTTGTTTTATTTTATGGCAACGAAATTCACACTTGTGCTACTGTCAAAGATCATATCGAAGATAAGATATTCAAAACATTGTATATTATATCAAATAACATATACAACAATAGAGGCAATGCTTTATCAACCTCTAAGATTTATACTTACCTTTAAAAGTAAAAGAAGTATGGAAGCATTGCAAATATGACATGCATAATTATATACTTCATGCATCCTTTCTAGGCATTGCATTTAAGTCTTTCGTTGATGGCAAAGACTACTGCACCAAGAGTTTCTAAGAACAATTGTATGTCTCTATAAATCACTACCCTCAACATGTTTTGTGCTTTTATATAATGTCCTATTTATGTGTAATGCATTTGTTTTCTGTTTGAAGAAGCAAGATATTTTTTTAGAAAAAGATATGTTTATTTTAACTTTATATCACTTATTCATTCTTATGTTTATATACATATAGCGCTGTGTTATCAAGATATATATTTACAAGACTCCTGTATTGATTTGGCCATGCCACATTCTGTATAGTGAAAAGGGGCTCTTTCATGGTATGGGAAATTAACATGGGAGTCTGCCCACGCTTGGAATTTGATAATATTATGTTTATGAATTGTCTGGGGTATGATTTTTATATTTATGGTGCATTTAAGTTTTTATGCAATTCCATTGCTAATTTATGACGTCATGTATGATATCACTACAATACCTTAGGGTATCTAGTTATAATCATTTCTAAAGTAATTGAAATATCATGTAACAGGCGCAGAAATGTTTTATTAGATAACTATATCATTGATAAGTTCGTTGATACCATAAATGGCTTTGTGTGAACTATGATAGCGGGTAGGCATTCATTTTTATGAGATGGTACCCCAAATTTCAACTGTATATTTTGTATTCAGTCAAATTTGGAATTAAAACTTTAACACGTTGCGGTCTTTGTCAAGATACCATCTCAACATATAAACTTTCTATATATGTTAAAAATTTGTAGACAAAATTTCATGAAATTCAAGCACCGGTAACATATTTTGTCAGCTTGATGTAAACACATGGCCATAATTCATCGAAATGTAAAAATACAATAATTATGTTTCAGTGTAAAACATACTTGAATACTTGCTTAGTTTGAATCACCATGCTAGTACGTTTATTGGTAGAAGTTGATATGTTCAGTGTTTTCCATATTACTGATTGGAAAAAGAAATAAAAAAAAAATTCTTTGATATTAAGTGTCATAATTCTTATTTAATGACGTGCTTACACAATAATATTACCCGAAACGATACAATATGGTGACACCGGACTTGCCACATCTAGCTTCGGACGTTAAAACTGCATCTAACCAATGTTACACTTAATATGTAACATTATTAAGAATCTTAATTCATACAGAAGAGAAACCTTATGACAAGTCATTTCATACAGGAGAAGAACCTTATATCTATGGTTTTATAATTGTAAGCCTCATTAATAAACCTGGTTCACAAGAATAACGCCCTGTCGAACCTTTTGGTTAAAATTAACCATTTTGGTCACAGAGAACTCTTGGCTTCAAAGGTATTGCTAAATTTATGCTTAAATCTTCACTGTTTATTCTGTTTTGTAAAACTGATGCTGATTTCCATTAAATGGCAACATTTATTCTTTGGCTGGCTGTATATTCCAGGCATACAGTTTCATTTTGGACCTCACTTACTCATGTAGAACACTGTTCTATGATACCTTTGATATGACTCTTAATCCTGGCCGCGGCACCAAAATGTGGTTACTCTAATTCAGTTGGGATGTAAAGGAAATATTTGGTCTTCTTGTTTTCTCACGTTTATTGATAGGATATTATGTTTCTTAAACAATATCATGCAGGACTTGAGGAAGTGATACACATTCTCTTGGCCCCATAGTGCCATGACATGGGACCATGACCTTTGGCATTTCAGGCCATTGAATCATTTGAAATTGTCTAAACATGTCTTTCTTTAAGAAAAGTGGAAGTAGATTTAAAAACAACCTCCTTCTGTCGAGTTATTGATTCATTTCAACTGAATAATTAATTTTGCTAAAACTGACCTATACCCATAAGAGGTAGAAATGACAAAGTTCCCGGTTTTGGATTTTCATGAAATTTGGCTCAGATCAGTAGGATATATATGGCATGTTTTTGTGATAATATGATATCTTGACAAAGACTAAAACACATCTATCTTTGGAATTTAATGTTGAATGTTTTGTAAATTTTTGAAAAAAAAATATTGAAATTTTATAATCACTTCTTCAAAAAAGGTTAACCATAATTTATCCAAAAGGTTTCCTGGTATTAATATAAGGCCTATGGTATTTTGGATTCAATCTAGATGACAAATCATAGAAATGAACAAAACTAAATATTTAGGACATGGAAATTTAGAGACAGGTGCCACCTCAAAGGTGGAGTACGTCAGGGTAGCTTCCTAAGCCTTATTCTTAACTATCTAATTCAATACATACATTTTCATACTTTGTATATAATGAGTCATTATTATGCAAAGTTTAAAGAAAATCCATGCGTGGGCACACATGCAAGTACCCCTTATCATCAGTTATCTAAGCATTGATTGCTAAAACTGAGTAAGATCTCATGACTGCAATTTTTTAAACGTTATTTTCCATCCAATATCTCAAAGAACATTTTAAAGTATATTTTACATTATCTGAGTGTCACAATGTCTTATTCAGACTCACATAACTCTTGACTGATAATGTCATACGTGTCAGAAATAGTTTCTTAAGCAGCAATTAACACGTGTTCCTTGGATATGTTCATATCACATGAGATCGTTGTCATCCATTATAACTGAATTCCCCATTTTCAGGGAAATGTTTCTAAAATATAAAAACTCTCCTAATAAAGTGGTATTAGTTTAGCAAATGGTCAAAGGTACTAACAGTTTCATTAAATAAACTATAAAAGGTATGCTGAAAATAAACTAAAATCTGTTTAAAAGCTGAAACAAGAAATGTGTCACCATCTACATATGCATATAAATGTCAGTATACAATTTGATTTTTAGAGATTATCTTTAAAAAAAATAACTGAATACAGACACATATAATGCATAACCTCTATTGTAATGTATATAAATTGTATCCTACCAACTCTTAGGTAATTGATTTTGTCTGGAATGTAAGCAAAGAAAAATAGTATAATTTTATTACCATCTCTCTTAATATTTAGTAATTTGTATTTTTTTCTATGGGAAATTAACCTAGGTATTATACAAGGAGCTAACCTATATTATGTTACTGACTTTGTTTGCATTATGTGTACACTAGTAAACTGGGTACATAATAATATTTTCAAATGACTGGCGAGACTTCATTCTATAAAACTTAGTTGTGTTGTTTTTCTCCTGCGATAAATATTACAAAATTTTACATCCTTAATATTTTAGTTTTTACATGGCCCAATCCTATACTGTCTTTGATAACATTTAGGACAAACATAGGACCTTATGATATTTGATAAGGTTATATATGTTATTTTAAAAAAAAGTTGACAGAAATTGAATGTACTCTACTACTACTAAAGAGCTGTCTATTTCTTTGAGTATGTGTTTTAGAATCTTTAACTTTGGACAAATCAAAATGATACTTCATGAGATGAAAACTTAGAGAAAATTCTTTATTACAAATGTAAATGTTTATAGATATTGTTTTTATAGTAAAAATGGGGTAGATGTACAAAACGACTCCTCCTGGAAAACCGCTACCACAATTTGACTGTACGACGTGCCTAGAAATGTTGTAAAAGGGTAGTTGTAACTATTTCTGAAGTCAAACCTTTTCTGGCTGGACAATTGTGCCAAGTCGATTTTCAAAAACCTAGCTCCTTGACTAATAGGTTTGTGATTTTCCAGGGGGAGGCGGACCCCTGCCCTCATCCCCATCCCCTCTTGGATCCGCGCATGAAGAAAATGATTTACAAGTACGCGCTTTCATCTGGAGGACTAGGTTTGAGTAAACAGTGTCGCAAAACCCGAAAACATGTTTTCGTACGACGAGGTTCGTGCGCAGACAGATACGTGTAGCAGCCAAATACATTCTGAAATGTACCTGCGCAAAAATCAACACCTGTCACATTCCCTCATGACTGGAATTTCGTCTATACGCGAACTAAATTAAAATTCATAATTATATCTTACATCACAATAAAGGACCTCCTGTTGCGTGCTCATTGCAATTTGAGACAAGTGGGTGAAAACAATAGAATACACCGATTGGCACAAGTAAAAGTATGGTCGCAACTTTTGTCCTCTGCTTTTTCTCGTCTGCTTTTTTTCTTAGGAATCCCATATTGCAAACATTATGGACCGAGATCAGACTGCTCCCAAGGTTGAAGTCTAATCAGGATTGAACTTCATATCAATTGCTTCGATGATACTATCTAGTCTATAGTGCTCTTCTATATATGCAGCAGACGACATTTACAGGACAAAATATTGGCAGGGCAAGGGTTACTTAATATCTACAACAACGTGGAGTTATTTTTGTTTGTTTGTGTCCCATTCAACAATTATTCAGACAAGCCGGGACGATTTCCTCTCTTCCTTGCCTAGGTTCAACCATACTGAATATCTTTTTTATGTTCCGAAAAGAAGAAAGCTTTGAATGTAACATTGTCAACCCCCCCTCCCCCCACCAAAAAAAAGGGTGGGGGGTTGTTCGACGAGGCTCATCATTAAGATTCATAACTATCTTACATCACAGTAAAAGGCTCCAAGAGGACGAAAACAATAGAGTACACTGATTGACACTAGCGCTACAAATCAGAAACAAGTAAAGTAAAACCTGAGTGGGTAAAACGACCACTCAAAAATAGACAAAACAAAGATCTTTTTGACAAATTGTAGCTTAATGGAGATCGAAAGTATTGCAGAAAGCATTCTGCAATACTTTTACCTGCATTAAGCGATAATTTGGTCTTGGAAACGATTTTTGGTCTTTTAAGATAGTGGCCGTTTTACAAAGGGTTTACTGTACTGTTATTTTACTGAGCAGGTGTCCAACAGAAGGTACAGGTTAGCATGTACGCACAGCGAATATTCAAATCAGTCTGCCCATCCACACAGTCTGATAAGAGCCTTGGTTTTCCAACTGAGAAGACGTTGGACGCTTGACTACCCATACTGCACCCATAGAAGACTCTGATAAGACTGCGCAAGTGCTGGCTGATCTGAGTCTTCGATGGGCGCACATGGCTACGTGTTCCTTTGGCTGGACGCCGACTCATTTGATATATACAGCAACGTGGTGTTATACTATACATGTATTTATTATTTTACATCTGACCATTCTGCAGCAGACGGAAGTACGACACACGTGTGTCAGTCGCACGTAACAGTTCAGTTAGGCATATTCGCTACGTCTAACATTGAATCGAACCAAATTTAAAATCAAAGTTCGTGTTCCTAGTCAAATGGTCACATGACTAAATCTTGCACAAAGGCACAACTCAAGAAAGCCCAAACAAAACGGAAACGATAAAAAAATTGACGCGCGCGTATGATCTGCTGTATTTTCTAAGGCGGTGATTCTGCTGTGACATACTGCTGACTATTCTAAGGTGGTGATTCTGTTGTTGCCTTAGAACATAGAACAGCCACAGCAACTGAGTGGTTTAAACATATTCCATTGGCCACACCTTTACCCTTAATTCTGTTGTTGCTCTGCTTTGACTGCTGACGGTTCTAAGGCGGTGATTCTGCTGTTGCCTTGGGAACACAGAATAGTCGCTTAAACATATTTATTGGTCACATCTTCGCCCTAGATTCTACTGTAGTTCGCTGCGACTGCTGACTGTTCTAAGGCAGTGATTCTGTTGTTGCTTAGGAACATAGAATAGTCACAGCCACTGAGGGACTTAAACATATTTCATTGGCCACATCTTCGCCCAAGATTCTGCTGTTAAACTTATGTGGCTTCTGTTGTTGCCTTAGAACAGAGCACAACAACAGCCACTGTGAGGCTTGAACATATTTCATTGGTCACACGTTTGCCTTAAATTCTGCTGTTGATCTACTGTGACTGCTGACTGTTCTAAGCCGGTGATTCTGTTGTTGCCTTGGAAATAGAACAGTCACAGCCACTGAGGGGCTTAAACAAATTTCACTGGTCACATCTTTGTCTTTAATTCTGCTGTTGTTCTGCTGTGACTCTAAGGCGGTGATTCTGTTGTTGCCTGAGAACAGAGAACAGTCACAGGCACTAGGGGCTTAGACATAATTCACTGGCCACATCTTCGCCCTAGATTTTGCTGGTATTCTACTGTGACTGTTTACTGTTCTGAGACGGGGAGTCTGCTGTTGCCTTAGAACATAGAACAGTCACTGTCACTGAAGGGCTTAAACATATAACATTGGTCACACCTTTACACTAAATTCTGCTGTTGTTCTGCTGTGACTGCTAACTGTTCTTAGGCGGTGACTCTGTTGTTACCTTAGGACACAGAAAAGCCACTGTCACTGAGTGGCTTAAACATATTCCACTGGCCATATCTTCGCTTTACAGTCTGCTGATGATCTGCTGTGACCACTGACTGTTCTAAGGTGGTGGTTCTGTTATTGTCTTAGAACACAGAAAAGTCAAAGCCACCGAGTGGCTTAAACATATTTTACTGTCCCCTGGCTCTAGATTCTGCTGTTGTTCTGCTGTGACCACTGACTGTTCTAAGGCGGTGATCCTGTTGTTGTCTTAGAACACAGAAAAGTCAAAGCCACTGAGTGGCTTAAACATATTTTACTGTCCCCTGGCTCTAGATTCTGCTGTTGTTCAGCTGTGACCACTAATTGTTCTAAGGCGCTGATTCTGTTGTTGTCTTAGAACACAGAAAAGTCAAAGCCACTGAGTGGCTTAAACATATTTTACTGTCCCCTGGCTCTAGATTCTGCTGTTGTTCAGCTGTGACCACTGATCGTTCTAAGGCGGTGATTCTGTGTTGCCTTGAAACGGAGAACAGTCGCAACCACTGAGAGGCTTAAACATATTTCATAAAAACTGGACTACATGACTACATTCTGCTGTTGGTCTGCTCTGACTGGTGACTGGTCTAAGGCGGTTATTATGTAGCTGTTAGCAGCAGAATTGCGTCATTAGTACAAAACACCGCGGGGTTAAAGGATGTCCGCACTTAGCCAAAACACAGCCAATAGTTTTTTTAATTGTTTGCTTGTTTGTTTATTTATTTGTTTGTTTGTCGTTGTTGTTATTACATTAATTTTAAATATATTTGCAAAACTGTTAGCCAAAGACAGGCTGTGGCGATCATGGGACAGTTGCTAATGATGCTTGGAACTCCAAATTGATCTTGAGTTTACGTTGATCGTTCTATGGGTGGCAAATAATCCACATTATATTGAGGCGGGCGCTAACTGCTAAGTTGTTTGCATATAACAGATTCTAAAACAGTCAGTCCCAATTAGGGAACCGTATTTGAATATGCAATTAAACCTGTGTAAAATGGCCACTCAAAAATAGACTAAACAAAAGTCTTAAAGACAGTTGGTAGCTTAATAAAAGGTCGAAAGTAGGTCAGGCCTCAGACTCTATGACGGCTCTGACGTAAATCTTTAATTGGTGGGTTGGTGCCTGATGCTTATCTGTAGCTGGACCCACCGTGGCTCAACTTAAGGTTTTCTTTAGCTCTGACTATCTGTGAGTCATGAGCCATTTTCTTTGTTTCATCATGGTGTGTTAATTTGATTAGAGTGTTTCTCCATGATGATACATTGCATTAGTTAGATGGCCTCCATGCGAGCTGAACATTTCTTGTACTTCAACAACAGCAGAATCTAAGGCGAAGATTTGGTACCAGTAAAATGCATTAAAGCCCCCCCGGTGGCTTAGGCTGCTGTCCGATCTAGGGCGATTGTTCTGTTATTGTTGACTTTTTGTTTATTGTTACTCCCATTATGGGAGTCTATAATTGTTCTATGTTTTGTTGTACGTTACTTTATGTCCATTCTAGTATTGCAATCATCTTGATGGGGAAGAAAGAGTTGGTTGCTTTGCTTATTTTGTGATCCTGGTGTCTCATGATGGTTGAGCGGCTGTTCCTCGCGGTGCCATGGACTTGTCTGCGGTTTGTGATTGTGGTATTTCATGATCATACTCACTTACTATTTTTGCAGAATGCTCCATTTAGCTTTCTGCAATACTTTCGACCTGCATTAAGCGATATCGGTCTTAAAAGTCATTTTGGTCTTTTTGAGAGTTGCCGTTTTACCCAGGTCTTACTGTATTGGGTTTGACTGTTTTAAAATCGAGAATGTGCACAAGCGTTCTCAAAGCCTTTCCTGGTAAACTTGATATCAAAAGACACTCACCACAGTGTACATCCGATATTGATGATTCGGTGGCAAAACGGTCGGATACGGCGAAAACAGTTGTTTACTGTCGCACGCGACATTTGGCGGGTAAGTTGTTTCTGTACTTTATTCATTGAATAACTTGAATTTGAATGCCAGGTATTAACGGTGAGTTATACTTTGATCGTCGCCTTCCAGTTACCCGCCTACCAACAGTTTTTTGTACTGTATTTTAGCATTTTATTTGGTTGCTTGGTGGCACGTGGCATACGGGAGATTTCAGTCGGTGTATTTCAGTTTGATATGGGCAATATCGGACGGTAGATATGGAGAAATCAGTCGTTTTGGCACACTTTTATGAAACGGGTCTGAGGCAGACGTTGCATGTGTAAAAGAGGATCTTAGTACTGGTACATGTACATCCCAGGAAACTGGTACTGTATATCCCGGGAACGCAGCTACTTAGTACTAGTTCTACCCAGGATCAGGCTACTTAATTAGTACTGGTACATCGCAGGAAACAGACGCTACTTAGTTATAGATTAAGCCCAAGAAGCAGGCTCAGGTTTGAGAACGGTGTCGTTTTTTTTAAAATTAATTTAGCAGACTTGAGTCTAGCTTGTTGCTGGTGTAATTGAAGACAACAATGCAATTGGGGTCTGGTCTGAGAAATGTGATTGGTGTCTGTAAACCATGTCTAAATGTCGCTAGGAGGCAAATATAACACATACAAGCACAGCACAAAACATACGTTCCGGTCCATGCGTATGAGGCGAGGTTCAGGCCAGCCAGCTAACCCCTATGATTAGCTCCACAAACGAGCCACCAAACGCTCACACTACAAAAACTCAAACGCCTCCACTCAGCCATTTCGGCGGGCCATTCTCCCAGCGATAACGTTGACACTGTCCAACGTCTGGGTTGTGCCTGATGATGCCCTATGATTCCCTCCTTATCCTACTCGACAACAAACAGATCACCTTGCTCGACGATCCTGGAACAAGGATGTGGCTATAGTGGCTCTAGGAATAGGCGTATATTCAAGTGCACTGCAGACTAGATCTAATCATAGACTGAAGTAAACGCTATGAACTTGCTCTGACCAGACTGCTCCCAGGGAGCAGTCTGATCTGAGCCCATATTGTTTGCCATATCAACTATGTAAAAATAAGCAGATGCTTTAGACGATTCTTCCTTGGTTAAACCAGTACTACTAAATAGAGGATAAAGTGTCTTACTCAAGGATACAAGGCAGTGCCTCCCTGCAACTTATTGATCTCGAGTCAAGCTCTCTATCATGGAGCCACCTCGATGATGCTGATGATGCTGATGATGCTGATGCTGATGATGATGCTGCTGCTGCTGCTGCTGCTGCTGATGATGATGATGATGATGATGATGGGGAGGAGGAGAGTGATAATTTAAAAAGAGTTAATTCGTTACATCTAGTACAATAGCTATGTTTAAGATTGTCTACACGTATATAAAGCCCTTTGTCATTTAAAATTAAACAATTTGAATAGGCCATCATCCTGGACAGTTTCAGCCAGACTATATAGACCGTGAGCTGCTTATAGACCCCCTCCCCACAGGGGGAATTTTGTACACTATGGTTTTCTTAAACTACACTATATATGACGCGAAATGACACAAAATAGCCCTCTGGCAGTTGGGGCGTTACTGTGTTACAGCTTTGTTAACTACGTTACCCTATAACAGCTTCCAATCCTCTTGTGCAAATACAAACCTATACCTAAATCTGATTTATCGACATGCTGATGGCCTTAAAATCACTTATTTAAACACAGCAAACAGCTAGCATGCATCAAAATAACTTCAATCCATTATATTGCAGTTATATACGTTACTTACTTTCCAATATGCTACTATTTAGTGTTGTGCTATCACTAGACCATGAACTGCCAAAAATATCCAAGGGAGAGTTTTATACACTATAATTTTCTAAAACCACATTACATAAGCCACAAGAAAATGCATGCTACCTTTTTATGGGTTGAGGTGTTACCCTGCAAAAGCAGAGTTTAATACATTACCCTAAAATAATAGGAAATCCTATAGTTTATATATCAAACTGTTTCTCATTCTTACATATCAATATTATCTTGTAATTGAAATGGAATGACTAGCAGTATAAGTTTAACACATTTATGCACCTTTTGTTTCTGTTACATATGTTACATGTTTTAAATACATTACTAAGTGCAATATTAACATCATATGAGGTTAAACTGCTAGAGGGTGTAGATATTTGCCATTTGAGGGTTCAATTAAATGAGAGAAACAATAAATATCGCCTTTTCAACATAACTTAGTCTAACAATGAAATTTTGTTTTATTTCTATTTAGCATACCTAATGAAAATATGATCATGGTTACAAAATAACATCCTTCTAATCATTTGCATAATTCGAATCGAGCTTAATAGATTATAACTACTAACGCAAAGAATAAATCAAATGAGCCAGCACATTTGATTTTGGTACTTATCACAGTTTCAAGAAATGAAGGCTTATGTTAGCCTGTGTAAATGTGTAGACTCACTAGAGCATTTGCTGGCTGCATACACTAAGTATAGATGTAGATCAGAATTAAGACAGCTGGCTCCACTGCGTCAGCATGGACAATTAATGCTGGCTTTTGCAAATATGTTATAAGTACCAAAATCTCACATGCTGGTCAAATCTTCATTTTAGCACTTTATATATTACATTAAATAAGATCAGCATCTAAATGGAATAATTTTCATACTTTTGCTACTGTCAAAGAACAAATCTGAGATATGGTTTCAATATTTGATATACTATATCATACACACATGTAACACATATGACAATAATACACTGCAATATATCTGCTATTTATGAATTTTTTTTCATTGTGAAAGAAATATGATTTATTTTAGCAATAACTTAGGAAAAAGACCCATTGAAATCAGAAATATATAGATACTTATCAACAAAATCGTGTATACTTTGTTAACATTGCATGTAAGTCTATCATGGTAACACTGTTGACAGTGACTAGGCTGGCCTCTCAATACTTTTTTGTCAAAACAGTTGATTTTCTGTATGTGTCCTTTTTCCAATCTCTGGTGTGTTTACAACTCATTTTATTAGTTTAATATTCCTATAAAGCTTTGTTATTGAGGATAACTGCAATAATTTGGTCATGCCGCATTCTGTATAATGGAAATTAGCATCAGCTGTTTTGACATTAATTTAGAAAGCTAAGTAAGATCTCATGACAGCACTGTTTTATGTTTTACTTGTCCATCCCACATTCTAAAAGAACATTGTTAAATCTTTTTAACATTAACTTGAATGTCAGCTGGTCAAATTTGGTCTGCCCTTATTCTGGCTGTTAAAGTCTTATAAATTTAAATTGGTATCGTAAGTAACAACTGGCCTGATTCTGTGGATATGATCCTATCAAATGCGATCATCCATACGTAAACCCCATCATTAACACTTTTTTTTGCCATTTTCATGGAAGTATTTGTTCTTTGTAAATCATTTATTATTTATATAAAGTTTACATTGCTTGAGCACATGATCAGAAATATTATGTTGATTTCATTAACATTTTATTCATTAATCAGTGAATTCTAACACACCTAGCCTATAGAGCCAACGGTAACAAACTGTGATATATCGGACAATAATTCACTGCTAAAGTGTGTGATAGCTGACGTCACTAGAAAATGACGTCATTCATGGCGTTAGACGGTGTAACTTCGTTTTTACGCTTAAAAGACGTTACAATTACATGTAAACGAATGTGACGTAGTCTAAGTATTGGCGGGAGTTCTTCAGTGCAATGGCGGAAAGTTGGAAGAAGCTGAATACTTCGAATGTGTGTTCGTCCTTTATTGTGTGTTAGAATCGAAATAGATCAGCTCCTGTGCGTGAATTGTTGAGTATTAATTCACTGTTTGTCGGTCAGTTGTACGACGATAAATCACTCGCGCTGCGCGCTCGTGATTTGATCTTCTTTACAACTGACCTCCAAACAATGAATTATTACTCAACACTTCACTGCTGGAGCTGATCTATTTCTTAAATATATGCTGAAGATAACAAAGTCCATTTAAAGCTAAAAATAAATAAATGTGTCACCATTGGCATATGCAAATAAGATGTCAGTATAACATTTTATTTGAAGAGAAGTTCTTTAAACAGTTTCCGATTACATTCATTTATACTACATAGTATCTTATGTAACACAAATCAAATTTTATTGTACCAACTTATATATGCTTGATTCTGTCTGGATTATTAGCACACACTTTTGTATGGTACCACCTCCAACACAACATTTAGTTTAAAAGCAATTTTTATTACTGTAGATGAGTATACATATACAAGGAATGCTAGCCTGTATTGTGTTACTGACTATGTTCATTTAATATTAGCAAAAGTTAACTGGTTGCACTAAAATTATTTGGTTGCTGTTAAATAAGTAATTGAATTAAACATAGTACCAAAAGTCTTCAGATAAGTATTACAGAATCTAAATCCACCTTAAATTGCCATTTCAGACTCATTTTATACTGTCTTTGACATCATTTTGGACACACATAGTACCTTATGATATATTCAATACGGAAATATACGTTACTTTAACAGGTTTTAAAAACGTGGGAATAAATTTTTATTTAGCTATCACCTGAGATCTCTAATATTCTTTGTTAATGAAGTTTAAAAGCTATAACTTTTGTCAAATTGGTAAAATATTTTTTTTAAAGTTCAAAAATATATTATTTCACAAAAGCAAATATGCTTTGACAATTTGATATAGTCTTAATATGAGCTGATAAATTCCAATTCAGACAAATTATTATCTTGATATCTATTAAACACACAAAAAGTTTTGAAATAAATTAAATACCCTATGGTGTATCATTTGGTGTATTAATCAATATATAGAACGCCCTGAAGTTAATGTAACATACATAACATATTGGCAATCAAACATCAAAATGATATTTTACACCAGAAACAATGTTTAATATCCCCTTTTCAGTCTTGCTTATCAATAGAATGCTACTATATGGTGTTTAAAAGTATACAGATAGGATTGCATGCTGTATTTTAAAATGAAAAGATTCTTACCTTACATAACGTTTTCTTCAGAGTTGTCATATTCAACAGCTTATAACTCTAAGAGTTTTTGTGATAGAAGCAAGCTGTTTGCAGTTTTAGAATGGTCAGTAAATTGTCTTTTAGAAACATGTTATTTCAATCTAAAATATTTATTGAAAAAATTATCAAATCAAACTATTTAACAAAATTTTAATTATCTTATAGGGTATGGTTGAAAATGTAACGTAAATGACACCATTATGTGCCTAAATAACTTTGACAAAGATCAAAATCTGCAGGAAATTAACTGTTCTTGTATATACCATGACTATTTAGCCAATTTGAATTGTTCAAGTACTACCTTAACAGCCTTAATTACATATTTATTTTTAACATGAGGGGTAACGAAATCAACACGCTGTAACACCCAAACGCCCCAGCCGCCAGAAGGCTTACATGTTTCAAAAACCTCGTTAGATGATACGCTTTATGAAAAACATAGTCTACAAAATTCCCCATGGGGAGGGGAGCAAAACCCTTAGTAGCTCATAGTCTAATAATGGGTAGTGTAATTTACTCAATGCTTCGCTTCTAGTATATGCATTATAAAAGCCAATATTGCAAAGAATGTAGCCCTAGATCAGACTGTTTATGGTCTTATCGGGTTCAATAAGGTGTGTCTGCACGCACAGTACTTATTTTACATAAGGGTTATTCCCTCATCCCCCTCCCTCCACTGTGCATTTTATTTTAAATAGGGGGCAAGTACATAAATATGAATTGAATAATACCAATTGTCCTTCTGTATATCACATTGATTTTCAATAAAACTAAACCAATACAGTCAATATGGCCATTGATAAAGTATGTCTACCTTCGATAGTCTAGGTCCATGGGTATAGACAATAATTGAGCCAGCCTATTAAAATGGATATTTGTGTGGTCTGACTGGTGTTCTTCTTATTTTACACATTTAACACTACTCAATTACCAGGGAAATAACCATACTCTAACAGAATACCACTTTCCGAACGAGACCATATTCATGGGCAATAGTTCCCTTGCACTGTACAATAAAAGTCTGGTATCTTTTATGGTATAGTGACTGTAAACAATCGACATCAAGACACTATAGAGGCCCTCTGAGAGGTTTTGGGGAACAGAGGAATAATATATACTGCTAATTCATGGGCGTCAGGGATATAGTTAAAACTAGTGCCTGATGCATCAATGACAGCCTGCTACTATTGCCATGTCCTGAGGCTGAGGTCAATACAGTATTGGCAGTCATAGACTTGGAGGGCATAGCTTTGAGTACATGTCCCAAACATACATGGACAAACTGAACACAGATTTCAGAGTTGTCTCTGTACTTGTGGCACCTACGCAGACAACAAAGCAGCCCCTATACTTCTCGTACCTGCATATTGCAATAAAAAATGTTTAATAGGACATGGTACAACAGAAGCTTACGCCTGCTCTATATAACACATATTCTGCTACAATATCTTCGATTCTGCTATAGCTTTTGTTTAACTGTTCAGCCCCGTATCATAAATATTTCCAATGTCTGTTCAACGCCGTATAGGCCGACTGTCATCATACGTATCCGTGAAATTTGCACGTGGTCTTAAACAATTGCAATTTTGACAATTTCAAGCTGTCGTTCAACAACGTGTTTTAATCGATGTTTGCACAAGAGACTGGGCTACGATAAGCCAAAAACCATCTTCTGAAACGATGCTTGCTTCATTGTAAAAAGTAGTCACAAATGCAACAGATCCTCAACGAGGCTGTATTTTTAAACATTCTTATCTAGTTCTCCGCCAATCAATGAAGAAACGAAGTAAATTTTATCGTATACTTTGCATTTAAATGAATCCAGAAGGCCTGCCTTGTTTCTCTCGCGAAAATGCTATATAAATGCGAGAAAAATAGACAAACATACTAATCCGCCAAAAGGCACGCGCTCTGGTAAACACCTGTATATCCGTATCCGTCTGTTTTCGCCGAATCGTATGTACGGTGTGCTCACCTAGTAATCTCTATTTCCTGCACCATAAGCTGCAGCAAATAAAGGCATAACAATTTATAATAATTTAGGTCTCCATCAACAGTGTCCTGTACTACAGACAAGAAAAAATGCCAAAAGGCATTGTAGCCAGGTTTTTTTTCGATACATATCTGATAAAGATTATTATGAGTGTGAATGTTGTTATGTACACACATTTTATATGTATATATTTTCTACCCTGGCATTTGTTTTGCTCTTTTATGTCCAGACACACTAATTGTTTGGTGTATTTATATATATATATTGATGTTCAAGCTTTGATCATAAAATAGGATTGAAATTACCTCTTGTTAGTCCAATCAGTGATTACCTTTTTCATCCAATCAGAAGCCAGGTGTGGACCAATCAATGTTTACCATTTTTATCCAATCAGCAGACAGGAGAGTTAATTATCAGCCAATCAGATATTTGTTTAATGGAATAACCCTTGAAATGAACTTGCCCATATATATAGCAATGAAAGGAGTGCATTGGATCAGTTGGCTTATGACTGCTGAACCGAAAGGTCTGAATAAGATCAATTGGAAGGCTACAAAGGCTATTGGACAGCTAAGAAGATATAATATACTGGTAATTTATCTACAAAGTGAGGAGTTGACTGAAACATGTCTACCGAGCTTTGTAGTTTATTTTATCACAGTATATAGAGACTGAGCATCAGAGATCTGGCTCATTGCAGCTCATTGTCTTAAAGGCTATTTGACAGACAAGAGCAAATATATATATTTAGTGGCAAGGCCTCTCATGAATCCTGTATAAGGCGATTGCGAGACCTAGCTCACTCTAGCTCATTTGTTTACAAGACAACTTTGTGGCTGCTCACATTGTGACAGCCTGTTTTATATATTTAACCTTGTGGTTGCTCCGGCAGTGTTGTCACTCCGGTAATTGTTGTACAACACAGTATAATACTTATTTAGCTTTGGTTATTCCAACGGCTAGCTGCTTTGACAGCGTATTGATACTTATTTTCCTTTATAGGATTTTGACTGCTCTTGCAGTATTTTTCATAGTGTTGTACTTTTGTAGTCTTTGGGCTCAAATAACAAGGTTGTTAAGGTTGTTTTGAATAGGTCAGTTTGGGCTGCTCAGATATTGTTCTGATAGTACTTTTGTGCTCACTGTGGCTCACTATTTATATAATTGATCAAGGGTTAACATTTTTACTACTTGGACTGCTTTGATTATAGTTATTGTCAACTTTAGCTCATGTCATAATTTGTTGTTGACCACAGTGAATGGTCCTATTATTAAACACCAAGTAGGTGACTCAATCATTGTTTGGAGCAGATAGCTCTGTCTTAATTGGGAAAAATCATTTATAGCTCATTTGGGCTCATTTAAGTTGAGCTCTTTTGAATTGTATTACTTTCTTGTTGCACCTAGGCTTGCAAAGCATACCTGGGCGTAACAATGTGCACTTTTATACAAAAAAAAAAACGCAAGTAAATATGAGCTGGAAATGCATTTGGTTCCAAGAGAAAGATATTAGAACAGGCTAGCATTTGGTTCCAAGAGTATATGACAAAATACATGTGCTTTCCATCCCGTTTACTATAAATGAGCTTATTTTTCCAATATGAATAATTATCAGAAGCTATCAGGTAAGACAGAAAAATACCTCAGTACAATGTAGGCAGTGCTCCGCCATGTTGTTTTGGAACAGGTCACGTGACTAATCTGTCTACATCACCTCGGAAGACGGAGTACGCTTGAGTACTCCAGCACAGATGTTCCTGTGCACTTGATTTGTGTTCTGTCTGTCCTGAATAAAAGGAGTAAAGAAAACAGCTAAATCAAGTCCGCCCCAGTACAGAGCCGATGGATTTTTTATGCCCGGATCACACGAATGCTAATCGGCAGTGGTTCTGTTTTAAACCGTCCCATGAGTCGGGACCAAATCTTAGCGTCTAACCCGACAGTCTGTGAGAGCCGGGGATCGAACTAGGGACCCCTGGGAACTCCGGCGGTTTAGGAGGATATAGCATAGCGAACATTTGGATAGTCAAACGGACGGACAGCTAGAGACGATCATGAATTCCTCGGTGCTTTTTTTTTAAAAGTATGGGGATAATAACCACGTTGTAGGTCGAATACTGAACTACCGATTAATTAGTCGAAGTGACAACTCTGGTCCAGTCGTGGACGTCCACTTCAGTTTATTAAATACGTCATTCTTTATCATGTCGCATATCAAAATGTACAAGAAGGCTTAACAAACGAAATCCATTTATAAAGTGTCCAGATTCTATTATAATGTATCCGCTTGCATGGCATACAGGAAATCAGACACAAAAACCCACAATATCAATACTTGTTACACACACCGGATAGGCGGCAATCGAAACGCTCTTCAAGTTATAGCTCAGTCATTTTGTTTGGTACTGGCACAGGCGGATCAAAATCGCTAGAAACGGTGTTTTCTATCGCCATTTGTCGCTAGTCGAGCGACAAATGGCAATCGAAAACACTGGTCCTAACTATTTTGATCTACGTTTATCGATACATGTAGTATTAACGTTTTCGATTGCCGCCTGTCCGGTGTGTAACACACTACACGTTATTACGGGCGTATAATTGCAAATGTCTGAAAAACGCGAATAGGAAGAGTTTTAGTTGTATAAACTTTTTTATCCGTATTCAGTTGAGCCGCAACATGTGATTTCCAACAATCTGATATTTTGGCAAGTGTACACTCAGGCGAGCCTGTGAAGCCTCTTTTTTTCAAGATTAAAATACCAAATGGTGTTCAGGCAGTAGCTGAACAGTCATAGATTATTAAAGCGAATAACAAAGGCTCTGATCAGACTGTGTGCGCAGACTGATCTGAGGCTTTGTCGCCGCCACTAAGTGGCACATACCACATTGTTGGAAATCTCCCGTCGCGGCTCAATTATTTTATATCATTATCTTTTTTACCAATAAACTTACACCATCAAGTGTGGGTGGTTAGTAATGGAAGTACTTGAGTTAAAAGGATCGGACAGGATTTGAACGGAATTTTTCTCTTTTGGTTTCATCTTCTATCATTTTATATTGAATATATGGTGTCAAAACTAAAAGCAACCAATCAGCATTGGATGGTCCAAAGTAAATCAAGTTTGGTGGTTTGTTGTAATTTTTTTTACTTGTTTTTTTTTTTTTTTTTGGGGGGGGGGGTGTTTTATCGACATTTATATTTGTGTAGTGAAGGGAGTGGCGCCACAATCAACATATCATCTTCCTTTTAATGTGTTTCCCTACGCAATATCCCTTTTGGTAACTGATACATGTACACGCAAAAGAAACTGTGTACTCGAAAATTGCATATAAGTCATGCGGGGGGGGGGGGGGGGGGGGATGCAGTCTAAGGTTTTACAAGGCTGATAAAATGTATACCCTAATTTTTGCTATATTACTTTGCTTGAAAATTAAAACTTTATTTCGGGAAATAGAAGATCAAAAGTTACAGGTTTTGCAGCTTTCAACTGTCTATTATTCCTTTTCATTTGAATAATTATGAATGCAGCGTTTCTTTGTTTTCGCTCTTTTTTTTTCTTTCTTATCTTTTACGAGGGTAGGGTTAAAGTTCTCTAATTCTGTGGATTGTACCTATTTGTAAACTTCAGCGAACCGAGTGTATCAGCTAAACTATTAATGTTTTTGAAACATGAAACATTAACAAAACTTATATAATCAATATATGATGATAATTTCAAGGAACTATCAATGCATTTTACTTTGTATCATAGAGTTAAGCTTGAGTTCATTTGTTTGGTGCGCCTTCCTAATGACTGACACCTATAGGGCGATATCTGGTTGCAATAAGGATCGAAAACATACGGGATCTTCTGCTATTTACAATTCAAGAAGTCAACTAGACTGTGCTTCAAAATGTTCTGAAACCTTTGATTGCACGGGGATAAATCATTGCCTACTGTCTGGTGTTAGTACCTGTGATCTTATGTATGTCACCTCTAGACCACCATCTTGCAATGTCCTTAAACCTCAAGAAGGGTGTACATACTTTCACAAGGTAAGTAATAGTTATACCATGGGTTGTCTGCCTGTACGTAAAAATAATTCACGCGCTTTAGCGAGTGGATTATCTTACGTACAGATGGACAAACATGGTATAACTATTTTATACCACTTACATAAGTGTAGATCTTGCACATCACGAGATATTTCATTCTAAAGTTGGTAAAGGCAGTGTTAAGCAATTTTTCTTCGTGTATGTTTCAGTGCATTTCACCTATAACCTCTAATACAAATAAATCATTTCCATTAGTATTATAAATTTTGTAAAATTACAAAATAGACCAATAGTAGTCCAGATTGTGGCCACTACATAAAAATCAGCCAGCCAATTATTACACTGCTGACTACTGTGAACAATTAATTTCGATAGACAAATTGGCGGTAATTTGCAGGTATATGTATTAAGTTGTTGTTGTTGTTGTAGGTGTTTCCGAGAAAACAAAATTGATAAAGGCTAAAACAATGACGGTATTTTAACAATAGTTAACCCTTAAAGCGCCAAGAAAAAAATGAATCTGAAAATGTCGTCTGCTGAAGACGTCTGCTGCAAATAATTGCCTAGCATTACTGACAAATTGAGTACAGAAGCAAACAGCGTGGACCCAGAACAGACTGCTCCTATAGGAGCAGTCTGATCTGGGTCCACACTGTTTGCCATAGAGGCTTCTTAAACATTTCAGCAGACGAGAAAAGCAGACGACTTTTGTTGCGATTGGCGCTTTAAGGGTTAAAATTGCCTCGTCGTTCTTTAAAACGTGCACAACCTCGTCAAATGTACCAAATTGAAACCTGTGCCGTTTTGTCGCGAGAGTAACAACAGAATAAACTTCCACATGCTTTTTTCGAAGGACCTGGCGAACGATTATGCATTGAAAAGCAATTGGATGTCGTTATTACAACGTATTGTATAAATCCAACCGATATATTAACATTTTACGAAAAAAATATGGCACTACTGTATATTATGTCACCAGGTGGTTGAACGTTTCTATTGGTAAACAAGGCTCTACTGAATTTGATCAAAAAGTTAAAATATGCATTGCAGTCAGGGATATATATTATATATAAGTACGTCATTAATATCTTCTTTATGGGTAATATTTTCAGGGACCTTGTTGGAATGGCGGTATATTGAATCGAGAGGGTGACACCTGCCAATGTCCTTTCAACTATGCTGGCTTACTTTGTGAAAGATATATTCAAGGTGAGAAACCTTTTAGACCGTGAGCTGCTTATAGACCCCCCCTCCCCCAGGGGGGATTTTGTACACTTTGATTTTCTAAAACTACACTATATATGTAGCAAAATGACACATGTTAGCCCTCTGGCAGTTGGGATGTTACTGTGTAACAGCCTTGTTAACTACGTTACCCTATAACAGCTTTTTGTGCAAATACAAACATATACCTAAATCTTATTTATCAACATGCTAATGGCCTTAAAATCACTTAATTAAACGCAGCAAACAGCTGGTATGCATCAATACAACTTAAGTACATTATATTGCAGTTATATACGTTACTTACTTTCAATTTTACTACTATTTAGTGTTGTGCTTCCACTAGACCATGAACTGCCAACATATATCTAAGGGGGATTTTATACACTACAATTTTCTAAGACCAAATCACATAAGTCACAAAATAATGCATGTTACCTCTTTATGGGTTTGGGCGTTACCCTGCAAAAGCAGGGTTTCATACGTTACCCTAAAATAATAGGAAATCCTATAGTATATATATATATCAAGCTGTTTCTTATTCTTACATATCAATACTATCTTGTGATTAAAAGTAAATGACTAGAGGCATAAGTTTAACACATTTAGGCACCTTTTATTACTGTTACATACGTTACATTTCAATAAATACATTATTTTAGTGCAATATTAGCATCATATGAGGTTAAACTGCTAGAGGATGCAGATAATTGCCATTTGAGGGCTCAATTAGATGAGAGAAACAATAAATATTACCTTTTTAACATGAAATTCAAGTAGGATTAAACTCTGACAAAAGTATGGGTGATGAAAAGGAAAAAACTTCAATTCAAAGCGAATAAAATGCCGTTTCAATTAAGAGTGTTTTATCGAATATATGTAAAAATCACTTACAGAAAATGCTTAATTCAATGATCAAATAATGTTTCTTAAATGCTAAAATAATATCACTTAACTGTCTAACACTTATATATGTTTAATTATTTTCATACATGAAATGATAAATTGTATATGCAAGACATTTTCCTCACTGTCTATAGTTCAATTTAGATGAAACATGATATTAAGCATGTAGTAGTATAGTATGATCACTTGACCATTATGTAAGCCAACAAAATACATAAAAAGCTTATCAGCTATTGATTACAACAACTATATTGATAACAATCAAGGGAAGCTACCTTACAATTTCTAAAATTGTAAATCATTTTAAGCATGGTCAAAATCGAGAAATGAAGAATTAAAGCAGGTGTTTATCCTTTGAACAAAAGCTTAAGTTTTTTTAAATCATAGTTGTTTCTGGCCCATATATGGCACCCACCATGCCAAACCTATGATTATATCCCCTATGGTAATGAATCCCTCTATATCTAAAGCATGTCCAGTATACATTTTATCTCGGTAACATGCATAACACAAATATTGTAGGAGAATATAACACTTGTCATCTGTTTCATCTGGTAATACAATTTTGTGAAGTAATGAAACATGACAGCATAAGTTTTGTTCTAAAGGTTCTTTGTTAGTGATAAATTAAATTTAAAAGGGACAATAAATAGAAAAGCTCCCTTGCATTGTTAGTATTGTATTGTATACATGGTTAATTGAATTACCTTGAATAAATTAATTGGTAATTTTGCTTTGACTTATTCATGTCAATTATACTTAGTCTAACAGTGAAATTTTATTTTATTCCTATTTCGCATGCCAAATGAAAATATGTTCATGGTTACAAAATTACATCCTTCTAATCACTAGCATAATTCAAATCAAGCTAAATAGATTATAACTAGAAGCGCAAAGAATAAATCAAATGAGCCAGCACATTTGATTTTGGTATATGTACTTATCACAGTTTCAAGAAATGAAGGCACATGTTAACCTGTGTAAATGTGTAGACTCACCAGAGCCTTTGCTGCCTGCATACACTAAGTATAGATGTAGACCAGAATTAAGACAGCTGGCTCCACTGCGTCAGCATGGACGATTAATGCTGGCTATGTCAATATGTGATAAGTACCAAAATCTCATGTGCTGGTCAATTCTTCATTTGAGCACTTTATATATTACATTAAAAAAGATCATTGATTATTGTTTCCATCTAAATGCAATAATTTTCATACTTCAGCTACTGTCAAAGAACAAATCTGAGATATGTTTTCAATATTTGGTATTTTCTCATACACACATGTAACACATAGGACAATAAATAAACTGCAATATATCTGATATTTATGATATCTTTTTCATTGTGAAAGAAATATTATTTTTTGGGGGGATAATTGAGGAAAAAGACCTATGGAAATCAGAAATACATTGATTCTTGTCAACAAAATCATGTATACTTTGTTAACATTGCATGTAAGTTTATCATGGTAACACTGTTGATAGTGACTAAGGTGGCCTCTCAATACGATTTTTGTCAGCACAGTTGACTTTTTTGTATGTGTCCTTTTTCCAATCTCTGGTATGTTTACAACTCATTCTATTAGTTTAATATTCATATAAAACTTTGCTATTGAGAATTCCTGCAATAATTTGGCCATGCCACATTCTGTATAGGGAAAATTAGCATTAGTTGTTTTGACATTAATTCATAAACTAAGTAAGATCTCAGCACTGTTTTATATGTTTTACTTTTCTATCCCCCATGCTAAAAGAACATTGTTAAATCTATTTTACATTAACTTGAATGTCAGCTGGCCCTTATTCTGGCCGATAAAGTCTTATAAATTTAAATTGGTATCGTAAGTTACAACTGGCCTGATTCTGTGGATATGATCCTATCTAATGCGATCATTGTCACACAAAACCCATCATTAACACTAATTTTTTCCCATTTTCATGGACGTCTTTGTTCTTTGTAAATCAATTACTTATTTATATAAAGTTTACATTGCTTGAGCAAATGATCAGAAATACTATGTTGATTTCATTAACATTTTCATTCATTAAACAGTGAACGTTATGCTGAAGATAACAAAGTCCATTTAAAAGCTAAAAATAAAGAAATGTGTTACCGTCTACATATGCAAATAAGATGTCAGTTTAAAATTTTATTTGGAGACAAATTCTTTAAACAGTTTCTGCATATATATTCACTCATAATGCATAGTATCTTATGTAACACATATCAAATTTTATTGTACAAACTTATATATGCTTGATTCTATCTGGATTGTTAGCACACACTTTTGTATGCTACCACATCCAACACAACATTCAGTTAAAATGTATTTTTTATTACTGTAGATGGGCATACATATAAAAGGGCGAATATTAGCCTGTTACTGACTATGTTCGTATAATATGAACAACAGTTAACTGGTTGCACTAAAATTATTTGGAGTTGTTAAATTAAACTTAGTACAAAAAGTCGTAAGATAAGTATTACCAAATCTAAATCCACCTTTTATTACCATTTCAGACTCAATTTATACTGTCTTTTGACATCATTTTGGACACACATAGTACCTTATTATATATTTAACAGTTTCAACAAAACATGGAAAAAATAATTTTTTTTATTCAGCTATCACTTGAAAGCTCTAATATTCTTTGTTAATGAAGTGTAAAAGCTATCAGTTTTGGCAAGTTGGTAAAAGAATTGAAAAAAGTTCAAAAATATATTATTTTACAAAAGCTAATATGCTTTGACAATTTGATATAGTCTCTTAATATTAGCTGATAAATTCCATTTCAGACAAATTGTTATCTTAATATCTATGAAACACACAAAAACAGTTTTGAATTAAATTAAAATGCCCATTAAATGTATCATTTAGGGTATAAATCAATATATAGAACGCACTGAAGTTAATGTAACATACATAACATATTGGCGAACAAACATCAGAATGATATTTTACACAAGAAACAATGTTTAATATCCCCTTTCAGTCTTGCTTATCAATAGAATGCTCATATATGTTGTTTAAAAGCATACAGATAGGATTGCATGCTGTATTTTAAAATGAAAAGATTCTTACTTTACATAACGTTTTCTTCAGGGTTGTCATATTCAACAGCTTATAACTCTTGGAGTTTTTGTGATAGAAATAAGCTGTTTGCAGTTTTGGAATGGTTAGTAAATTGTCTTTAAAAGACATGTATTTTAATCTAAAATATATATTAGAAAAGTTATCAAATGAAACTATTTAACAAAATTTTAGTGATTTTACAGGGTGTAGTTGAAAATGTAACGTAAATGACACCATAGTGAGCCTAAATAACATTGACAAACATCAATATCTGCAGAGAATTGACTGTTCTTGTAAATTACATGACTATTTAGCCAATTTGAACTGTTCAAGTACTACCTTAACAGCCTTAATTACATAATTTTGTTTTTTAAAAAAATGACGGGTAACGTAATTAACACGCTGTAACACCCAAACGCCCCAGCCGCCAGAGGGCTTACATGTTTCAAAAAGCTCGTTAGATAATACGCTTTATGAAAAACATAGTCTACAAAATTCTCCCTTAGTAGCTCATAGTCTATATCTTCGGGGTTTCTGACCAAATAATGCCCAAACAAGTCTATTCAGCTACAGAGACATGTTACAAATTTTATATGCATCAAGTTTGACTTCGAGTACTATGCTTTTCATAAGCGAATAACAAAGGCGCTGATCATAAGTTGGTCTGCGCCTTTGTTGTTTGCAAACCCCGAAGACAAGTTTTCTTGCGTTGAGACCAAGTTAGTATGTGGTATATGTGGCATCACAATAGTCTTGGGTAATTATTGCCAAGACAATCTATGTGAAAATGTCTGACAACAAACAAGTAAAACCACAATAGCATATCACAGATAGACCCGTGACACCAAAAGGAAGCGTCACTTAATACAGACACACACACGCACGCACTCGCGCACGCACACAAACAAGATCCTTATAAGATAAGCAATTAGTTCATCTCTTCTCAGCGAGATGATTAACAAACTCGAATGGACATAAAGGAATAAACATAAAAATCACACTCAATGCAGCATGTGTTTTGCCAATGACTCGTGTACCATTTATTACAACCATGCAACTAACAGGTTAGTTCATGGCATTGGATTTGGATATATAGTTGCCATACAAATATATACAAGGTGTGGTTTCAATACTGATTGGCAGTTTGAAATGTTTAAAAAGCCAAATGCAATGCACATTAGTCTTGGTAATTGTATATGCAATATGCCCCCCCCCCCCTCCCCCCCCCCCCCCGACGCTAAAAACCGAAAGTGGCCTTCATTAATTATATTCGAAGAATAACCCAATTGTTAAAGTCTTTTACTTACATATTTTTTACCGTTGTTATACATATTTACAAAAATGGCTAACAATTAGATATAGAAAAATTGTCACCGTGTGTGAATGAAGCTTCGTAAGACTGTTAATAATCCAATTTTGATTTATGCCGAATGTATTTTCCCATATGGTCGACTGGCCGTCGAGCTAAATATGTCACCCTCTTGAAATATTGTATAAATAAATAAACTAAAATAATTCCTTATCAATTGGACGAGTCTATATTTCCAATTCTAGGTTTGTTGGGCGGTATTTGTCATTTTTATTCAATTTCAAAAGAATCTTCTGTTTACAAATAGTGGAGACCTGAGCAGACGCCGCATTTTTCTGTCGTGAACAGTTTTCACCTAAGACTTGAAATTTTCGTAAAGCCCCCTACGAAGTCTTGGCAGGAATCACTCTTTTGTCAGTACATGTTTTTGGTGAAAGCTGTTTAGCAAATTAATCGAATCTCAGACAGATTTATGTATTTTGTTTGACCTGTACCTTAAGTTAATAGACTGAGTATAGTTTTGCATTTCATCAGACAGTAAAGAGATAAAAGGAGATGACAAGAATCACACGGTTTGATAAGAGTCACACTTAGAAACTAAGTTATTGAATAGATAAGAATCACACCTTTTGATAGTGTCGTTCAAAATTTGTCATCTTCCCTGGAGTGAAGCTCCAGTTGGATTGTGCTAAAACTTTATGTGAAGGATCAGCGTAACATGGAACTTTAAATTTGCTACAATTTTTTGTTTTGGTATACAAAATGGCCGCCAGGTCTGTCCTCTTAAAATACTTCAAACATCTCCGAACCATATGCCAGATTGAACCAAAAAATGGTATGAGGCATTAGTGCAAAACAGGCCTCCAAGTAACCCACTTACAAAATATAGGGTTTGCTTAATTTGTCTTCCTGGTGTCTCGTGATGGTTGAGCGGCTCTTCCTCGCGGTGCCATGGGGTTGTCTGCGGTTTGTGATTGTGGTATTTCCTGATCATACTCACTTACTTTTTTTGTATAGGTTCCTTTACCTAAAATATAGGTTCTTTTATAGGGCTTTCAACAAAAAATATTGGTTTAATAGGTTCTTCTATACATGCTCCAATCACACTTTTAGCAGTTTTTTTTTCTTAGTACTGGTTCCTGAAATGTTATATTCCAGTCAAAGTAATTAATCTATAATACTGGGGGCAGCAATATAATCTTTTCCTGCTATCTTGTAATTCCTCAAACGACATCTATTCCCAAACTATATGTCCAATTGAACCAAAACATGGCGAGAGGCATCAAGGTTTGTGATTCCAACCAACTCACATACGCACAGTCTTTTGTTGCGAATTTCAAAAAAACTATACCAGCTTCCTTACCCAGGAGCTTTGTTCTAAGTGTCATTTCTGAAATCCACCAAAAATCAAGAAAATACTTGTTAAACGTACCGTTGATCGAACGGGAGAGATAAACAAATAGTGTGAGATTACCACATGTGTATCACGTGATTGTCCATCTTGTGCGTATCTTGAGACGGTACATTGGAATATATTGCTAAATTGGTAGTTGCGTTGTTGTAATTCAGATTGTGTAGAGGCATACGATCAAGGATACCGCCAATCTGCTGTGACTATGGTGCAACCAAGCACACAATTACCTCCCTTTGAAGTTAAGTGTCGCCTCGTGTACAAACCAGAAGCCAGAATACTAAAACGTAACATAGAGGGTACAGACCATTTTTTTGGAAAAACTTGGAGCAATTATAAGTAAGTCACTTATATTGTAAATAGTTTACCGTATTTTTATTATATTTTTAAAACAAACCTTGGGATCTCCCGTATAGATATTGAATCATCATATGCAATCAAAACATTCTCTCTTGGGCCGAGGAGCTTTAGCGAGTGGATTATCTTACGTACAGGTAGAAAAACATGGTATAACTATTTTATACCACCTACATCCGTGTAGACCTTGCACATCACGAGATATTTCGTGCTAAAGTTGGTAAGGGTAGTATAAGCATAGTAATAAGACTATGATTTTGTTTTGTTTTTTCATTGAAACAGGTAAATCACGGTAATGACCTTCATTAAACGATAATCAATCTTGAAAACCATTTTTTTGTACTTTTGAGAGCGGCCGTTTTACACAGGCTTTACTGTACCTGAAAGCAAACTATGTATTAGCGCATAATTGAGTTCATAATCTAATTTGATTGGTAGATATCCTGGCTGGACCGAGTTCTTGTTGGGCGCGCAATTCATGCTTTTAGGCTGGTACTATGATCTATGTTTAAGCCCTCCAGTATTTATTTTACTGACCGTTTCAAGGCGGTGCTTCTATTGAGGATTTTTCTCTTATTTGTGTTTTGTGTTTGTCTTGTCTGTTCCTTGCAGCATTGTGATCACCTGCTCGGAAAGGGCTGACCACTTTGCTCTCTTGTGCATAATGTTTTCTTGTGTTTTTGTAACCTTCCCATATGGTGTCCCGGGTCAGGTGTGGTACAATATGTATCGATTCCTGATATTTGCCTTTTTTTCTTACTTTTTTCATGCACTGGTTTACAATTTCGTGACATTTTAGGTTTGGTTTTGGTACTCCAGCAAAGAACAACATGTGGCTCGGTCTAGAACACATGCGACAACTGTTAAATGTTGGTGGTCGGCTATATACCGCACGTATAGCAGTGCATTTCATAGGGGATGACAGGGTGTATGACGGGTACTTAGATGGAGTCCATATTGCCTCAGAAGAAGACGATTATAGAATTACCTACTCTAACTTTCGTACTGACGGGTTGAATAATTTACCGGATGCATTTTCAGAAACCGGAAGAGGAATTAATGGACAGCCTTTCTGTACTCCAGACAGAGATTGCGGCGAGTGTGCTAAGGACAGTAACTCTGGATGGTGGTTCAGTACGAGTTGTGCTGGTGTAAATATTAACTTGCCAGCTAGTAAACTTGTTTGGCCGATAAATGGTGAACCTGCTGCGATTGCAAAAGTTACTGTTGACATTTTCCCACTTGACTGAGCGACATAACCCATTAAAACCGAATGCAATGTCCCACTCTTCTGATTGGGATCAGTCCAGTTCCATTTTTATAAGATTTGTTTCATTTTTATTCAAATTTTGATGGAAAATTTGGTAAGCAAACAATATAGACCCTGGTCAGAGGTCACATTATGTGGCGTCTGATCTGGGTATACACTGTTTGTTTAGGTTCCACAAATAGGACGGTTAACTCTTATCCTGCTCATATTTGTGTAAAGAAAAATTCATCTACTGCTTGTCTTCTGCCTATATGCATATACACTCAATACTAATTTTATCACAGAAGCAAACACAATGAACCCTGATCAGACTGTTCTTATGGAATAGCTTGAGAAGTGCTAAATATTAAGGTCGTGCATCTATAGCCATACATGCCCAAGACAAACAAGAGTGACATTCTTAAAAAAAAAAGTGAGTATGACCAGAGAAGGTCACATAAAGGATAAAGCACGCAGGCCAACCCACGATGCCGTTAATTGAACCATGTTCTTGTCGACCCATAGTATTAATACATATACTTAAAACCAAAAGTAAATTCACACTTTTCAGTTCCGAATATATCTATACTCGTTTTGATTTTAAGCAAATTAAATAGTGCAATGTGTTCCAAGCCATTGCTCTAATATAATGCATGAAAAAACGACTTAGGCAATTTTATCTTCTTTCGAGTTACCTTGGCTTTCATTAAAAACACAAAATCAGCTTTTTCTCACAAAATCTCGGGTAAACTGAGAATTTGAACGCGTTTTCTAAGGGCCACCGATTGCCTATTAAAATACTGCCAAACATTCTGACGCTTGGTTAGATCATGACAGCTTCTTAAAGTTGCTACACGCTGAAATTATCTCCCTTTGAGTTAAAACAATGGTAAAGTTTAGTCCTTTCTAAGAACTTTATCTCTGGTTGCATTTGATTTTTTTATCAGTGACTCATTTGGCTCTCTGTCGAGAGCATGTGGCAATATAATCGAATAAAAATGCCCACCGGTTCGGAAGAAAAATGGCAAACATTTTTTCATTGAATTCACTGTAAAGTAACTTGGGTTTTAGGTATACTATATTCTAATAAAGAATGAAAAAACACACAGTGAAAATCTTAAAGCAATAGATTGATGATGTGCATTAGTTCCTGATTCCTCTTCCGGTCCTTACAAATTTCTAGTACTTATGTGCATATTACATTGTAGATCTTACACTCAGATCAATGGTCGTACTTTCCCATTTGCATTCAAACTGGATTGATCTTTAATATGAGCCAGTGCATAAGAATTTGGTATGTGCGACCAGCAAAGCCTCAGACCAGCCTGCGCATACGCGCAGTCTGATCAGAGCCTTTGCTTGTCGCTTGAGTATTCTATGATTGTTAAGTTACTGACTGAACACCATTTGGAGTTTCTAAGCTTAGAAGTAGACTGTACAGGCTCGTCTGAGTCTACACTTGTCAAAATGTTAAATTGTTGGAAATCTCATGCCACGGCTCATATTGTATACTTCAAAGCGTCACTCTATCGACTATTTGCTTTCGTGCTTCGTCTCGAGTTGTTTATTTTCAATTAAGCCACGCTAGGATTCGTTCTGAATGAAATTCTCAGTAGGCCTGCTATTATATAACACAGTTCACTACAGTTCCTTGCAGTTCTACAGACAAAGACATCTCTAAAAGCACAACAAGCCAGTTTCGTTCTATTGTACTTACGATGTTCAGTAAAGCCGATTTAATTAGCCATCAATACTTTAACAATACAGATATACTTTACAAAAAACATCATATCAACACAGTTTCATATGAGAGTGAACGTGAGATAGTAAAATCCGTCCTTTTTCTATCCCACCTTCACATGAATAATGGATTCTTTTTCTTGCTCGCCACTAAATATCTCATTTTATACTGGAAAAAAAACATGAAATAAGACTTCCAGAAAATCCTGAATACGCTGAGATGCGACATGATGACGTATTTTTACAATGATGTCACAGATCGACGTAAGGCCAGCGTGCGGCCCACGTTCGGCTGTTCGTTTCTTATCTTTCCGACGGAGTGGTACGGGTATGTGAGAAAAAAGAGTCCATCATTGGTGTTCAGTGGGGACAGGAATATTCCAACCCTCGGGTCCACCGTTCCAGTGAGAAACGAAGTTTCCCTCTTCATGGTGGACCCGAGGGTTGGGTTTTTTCTGGAACCACTGAAAAGTAATGGTCGATTATTTTTCCCACATACCATTTAGTAGACTGGCCTCTAGCGTCGTCTGTTCAAGAGGTACCTGTCATTTTGAAATGAAATGACATGCAGAGTCTCGCCAAAGCCTTGGATTTGTTTATAGAAGCATGAATTATGTATAACTAAGTTTTACTTTCTAAACTAGCGTAAAATGTAAGGCGACCAATTAGAAATTTTGTTAAATGTGTATAGAGAAGCATTGAAAATCTTGTCTGAAACCACACCGCCTAGAGCCTTGATTTTAGTATATAGACGTCGCGCGTCAGATGTTGGTGTTAATTTTAAAAACGTAGGGGTCCTCTCTATTGAAAGTTCTCTGTTTCACTTATTCCATCATACATTGTTACAAACTAAACATCAAAGAAAAGGTTATTAATTATATTTTACATTGATGAAACACGAAAGACAAACTAAGATACAAAGAAAAAGTTATCGCTAACATGTTCCGTATAAATTGCCGATTTTTTGCATGTAGAAGCGTAACAGAATTCGTTTGGTGGAGTGTTTCTAAATCCAAAAGTTTTAACTTATAATGCATGAAATCTTGTAATTTTCCCCGCATAGCTACTTTTTGTGCTTATCCTCACGATAACATGCGCGAAATTGGCGTTAATCGGCAGACTAACCAGAAATAGCCAACCAAGCAAAGAAACGGAACGTGTAGAGATTTAAAGAAAACGTTGAAAACATGGGGTCTGTACTATGTATTTATGTTGACGTATTACTTTTTAGTGCCTCGTGTTTTTGAAATTCGAAGTATATCACAAAAATGCGTTTTCAAAATTGAATTTAAATTTGGATTTATTCTTGATTTTTTCCATATTTAGAGCAAAAATTTGTTATTTTGCTATGTCTAGCAAAAATGTCACACTCACGCAAATGGCGTCTTCGGAAATATGAGACATTAATTCAATACTAAATGAAAAGATATTTCTTCAAACTTATTTCTCTCTAAATAAGATATGTAAATGCGTTTTTCATATATTTTATGCTGTTTTTAAATAAAGAGATATTGTTAAATATTAAATAAAATATCGCTAAAATGCTTTGTCTAGCAAAAATGTCACAGACGCCTTTTTTTACTTTACTAATCGCGTCGTAAAAACGTTAACATTTTAGCGTTATAATATGCGTAAACTTAATCGCGCATTTTCTTAAAACTTAAATACTTATATACTGATGCATTAGCATAGTCTAGTAGGACACTGTCCTATATAAAGTAATATAAAATAGGTCACTGGCCAGAATAAATTCGAGAAATCTGAATATTCAGTGACCTTTACCCCTGTTTTCAGGAATATTCAGGAAATATATCACAGGAGCTTGAAATTCGATCCTTATTCACTCCTATAGCCCCTAAACCGAAAGCTTATAATGTCATTACGCAATGATGACATTTAAGCTTTTGGTTATGAGGCATATACATGTAATGTAAGGACCAAACTACAAGCTCCTGTGTATTTATACAGCCACAGGACATACCCACTCTCCACCCAGTGACGTTGCCGCTTAAATCGATGTATTTCCAGATGTTTTGCAAAAAAAAAATGTTGTCCAAAAACTATAGAAGCTACAATTTTGAAAAAAAATACCAAATGAAAGCAAATTCATTTACGCAATAAACATTTTTATTGTAGCTTCTCGGTTTTTGTTGTTTTCGTATGGTAGTAATTTAAACGCAAACACAAATTAAAATGACAGTTTTCGGTGACGTTAGCGTCTACGGGAATAGTGATGTTTTAAAATTTACATTCACTTTTAAATGCGTTCTACTTGAGAACCAAAAGTGTAATTATTTTAATCATTGATTGTTTATTGCTGCTCTCTATTTGCTCTTCATCCCTGTAAGTTTTAAAAAATTTAACCCATAAAGTTTGTCATGGTATTTTTTACAAAATTCTAGATAGGTCTTGTTTCAAGCGGCGACGTCGCAAAGTGGCAAACAACTACATGTCCCGAGACTGTACATCAACATCATATTGCTAGGTATTAGTAATAGTCAACTCATTGGAAGCCATACGATGAAAAGGGTTTGTCTGAAACTCAAACGTGACGTGCTCGAATCTGAAATAAATTAATTTCTTTGGTGTTTTCATTCATTTGTGTCTACATGTTTGTTTTGGGCCAACACTCACTCTTGGCGATATTTTGGTCATTATCGCATATACGCAAAAGCCTCGTGAAAATGTGGATGCTGACATACATGTATCAAGCGGTGATAGAGGTCTCAATTCTACAGCTATTTATCATCTACATTCATACTTTATTCTGACGAGCCTGTACCATTGCACAGACTTTCCCGAGTCGCGAGTCCCAGTTGCCGGACAATGCGATAAGTACCAAACGCTTACGTATTGGCTAATTTTAATATAAAACATGCAAAGGTGTGTGCAGCAAAGATATCCTTAAGACCTATAATCACCCTGTCTGTCCGTCCGTCTGTCCATTGAAGTCTATTGCAACGAGAATAGATTTATGTAATTAATAAGCACCGACCGACCAATCGCATTTACTGCTGAAAAGTGATTGTGCTTACCTGGGTATGTATACCCTACTTTTCGTAATTCTACTCGGGAACATGTATTAATACAACCTTTAGAAACTTAAATATATATAAACCAAAACAAACTTTTCATCTGATCATTTTACAACTGGGCATGTGTGCTTAGAAATATTAACGCAAGGAAGATCGCCTCTCTTATCTGTGAAAATCTCATTGTTTGACGTTTTTAAACAACTTTTGACGTTACACAAATTAACACCAACATCTGACGCGACGTCATAGCATCCTTACTAGACCTCTATCTAGTTTGTTCAAATTATGTAACTAGGGCCCAAAATGACCCTGCCCGGGGTTCACATATTTATACAGGCTTACTCGTATATAGGGAAACCATGAAAAAAAATTGTATTGTCGAAAACCCACAAAACTCTTCTTGTCTGAAACCAAAAGGCCTGGAGCCTTGATATTTGTAATGTGGCATCATCTAGAGGAGCACTACCAAGTTTGTTAAAATTACGCTTCTTGGGCCCTAGGAGTCACATGTTTTACATATGCCTATATAGGGAAATCATGAAACAATCTGCTCATCTAAAACCACAAGACCTAGAGCATGATATATGTTAGGTATCATCATCTAGTGGACCTCTACCAAATTTGTTCAAATAATGACCCTGAGGCAAAAATAGCCTCTCCCCAAGGTCACATGTTTTACATAGGGAAAACATGTAAAATATTTTTGTATGAAACAAAATAGCCTTTAGAGCCTTAACATATTGTATTTAACATCATCGAGTGGACCTCTACCAATTTTTTTTAAAATTATACCACTGGGGGTTACACAATGCATTTAAGCCCCCCCCCCCCCCCCCCCGGTGGCTTAGTCTGCTGTCCGTTCTTAGGCGGTGGTTCTTTTGTTGACTTATTGTTTATTGTTACTTCCATTGTGGGAGTCTGTAATTGTTCTATGTTTTGTTGTACGTTACTTTATGTCCATTCTAGTTTTTCAATCATCTTGAAGGGGAAGATAGAGCGTGTTGCTTTGCTTAGCTTGTCTTCTTAGTGTCATGGGATTGGTGTGTGGCTCTTCCTCTCGGTGCAATGGTTTTGTCTGCGGTTTGTGATTGTGGTATTTCCTACGGAAGCCCTGGAGGGACATTTTTACTTATTACTTATCACTTACCACTTATTACTTGTATAACATTTGACCCCCGCGGCAAGACCATGTTCGCTATAGAGGTATAACTTGAACAAACTCGGTAGAGGTCCACTTGGTGATACTACATACCGAATATCAAGGCACTAGATATTGTGGTTTCAGACAAGATCTTTATTTTCATATTATTTCCTATATAAAAAATAGTGAGTATGATCAGGAAATTACGGAAGCCCTGGAGGGACATTTTTACTTATTACTTATCACTTATTACTTACTACTTGTTAATTATTACTTATTACTTATTACTTACTACTTATCACTTATTACTTACTACTTATTACTTGTCATATCATATATAAACCCCTATAACGGCGGGAAACTCATTGTACATTCCCTGTAATAGCCGTAGCTGTAGTTGTAGTAGTAGTCAGTGATTTTATTTGGGATTTTAGGAAGTTACATTTTCCTTCACATTTGAGAAAATAATCTATTACAACTGGGAAAATAAGTGCTAAAATACATGAAATTGGGAAAATAATTACCATTTTTGGATTGGGAATGACTCCCATATAAGGCCTTAAAAATGGCCAACTAAAATCACCGGTAGTAGTAGTAGTAGTAGTAGTAGTAGTAGTAGTTAGATGGTTGTTTGTTTGTTTGATTTGATTCTTTACGTCCCATCATCAATCTTTCAGTTAAACAGAGACGGGTCTTCCGGGGTTGAACCAGTACTAAGCTAGGATAAATGTGTCTTGCTCAAGGACCACAATGCAGTGACGCAGGTGAGGCCCAAACCTGTGGCCACTCGGTCTCGATTCAAGCACTCTACCACTGAGCCACTGCGCTCCCTTGTTATAGTTGCGATATAAGTGGTGGTAATGATTGTAGTAGCAGGAGAAGTAGTAGTATAAATGTAGTAGTATTAGTAGTATAGTAGTAGTAGTAGTAGTAGTAGCATTAGTTGTGGTGGTAGTAGTACTACTACTACAACAACCTACTAAAATACTACTACTACTACTACTACTACTACTACTACTAAGTAGTGAGTCATAACATATAAATAGTAAGTAATAACAAATAAGAAGTAAGTTATAACAAATAAGTAGTAAGTAATAACAAATAATTAGTAAGTAATAACAAATAAGTAGTAAGTAATAACAAATAAGTAGTAAGTAATAACAAATAAGTAGTAAGTAATAACAAATAAGTAGTAAGTAATAACAAATTAGTAGTAATAGTAGAATAGTTATAGTAAAAGGCCTAGCTGTAATACAACTACTGCTACTACTATTACAATTTACTACTTCTACTACTACTACAACAGCAATCATTTCAACTACTACTACTACTACAATCATTACCACCACTGATATTACTACTACTACTACTACTACAGCAAAACAAACAGCAACACCAACAACACATATACTACTACTACTACTACTACTACTGCTGCTACTACTACTACTACTACTACTTCTACTACTACCCCTACTCTACAACTGCTACTACTACTACTGCTACTACAGCAAAAACAGCACCACCAACTACACATATACTACAACAACAACAACTACTACTACTACTACTACTTCCTCTTCTTCTACAACTACCCCTACTCTACAACTGCTACTACTACTA